>VZRQ01000307.1:94563-250855 GCA_013397975.1 Machaerirhynchus nigripectus | reverse complement strand
TGTGGGATTGTGTGGATTTTGTGGATGGTGTGGATGGTGTGCATTGTGGGGCCTCCACAAAGCTTCTCCTTTGCCAGGCAGCCAAACCGCAGGGGCCCTCACACTCCACGGCTAAAATCCATCCTGGTCCCACCAAAATGGGCTAAAATCCGGTGATTTCCAGGAGCAGAGGATCTCCATCAGGAATTTTTCACACCTCCAGCAGATTAAAGCATTTCTCCACTAAGCAAACCCTTCCTCCTCATCCAAAGGGTCCCTCCAGGCCAGGAGCTCCAAATCCTCTCGGAGCACGCTCAGCCCAGCGCGATTTCAATCCGAATTTCACCTCCAAACCCCTGGGGCAGCCTCGGGAGCTGCGGAGCTGCTGCCCCTTCAGAGCCCGTCCTGAGTGGGAAGCAGAGCCCTGGGTCCATGGCAGCCCTGCTCGAGCCGGGCTGGTTTCACAGACCTGCTCCCATCCAGCTCCATCTCCTGCGCAATGGAATCCCTGAGAATTTCCAACAAATGTCACCGAGGTTTGGGTTTTTTTTATAGGAGGAAAACTCCAGGCTGAGTTTTCAACAATAAAAGCTGTTTTAGTGCCTTTCCCCCGTTGCCAGATTAGTGCTGAGTGTGCTTTGCTTTGCTCCTCTGTTTTACTTTTATGTGCCTGAGTTCCCTAAAAAATCAAGGGGAAGGAGCAGGGAGGGAACTTGGGAGTTTCTTCCAAAAAAAGGGATGAATCCTAGTGATAAATGGAAGCAAAGGATCTGTTCTCTGCGGTGCCACAGGAGAGCAAGATGTTCCTACAAATCTATAACAGAAGAAGAGAAGGAAAAAGAACTTTCTATCAGCTTCCATCAAATTTATTTAAAGAGGAACCAAGGAATAAATAAATAGTTCATTAGGCTGCCCTGAAGTGTTATTTAGAACTGATTTAAGGCGCGTTCAGAGCAAAATCTGAGCTAAGAACTGATCCCATTCAGCCTCCCCAGCACTCCTTGGCTTCTTTTCCACCAAACAACCAGGGCTGGACTTTGACAGAAACACTGGGGTTTGAGAAAATTAAAATATCCCAACAGAATGCCTGTTTTGCTGGAGAAAATTGGACTTTTATTCAATAAAAGATACATCCTGGAAAACATGAAAGGTTTCTTATCTTTACTGAGAGCTAAAATATTTCATTAAATGCCTGAAAAGAGTCTGTTCAGAAGGAAAATCTTCATGGGCTTTGGAAAAGCGTTTCAATTGTCTCCTTTTTGGCCTGTGGGTGACTGGGATGGGAACTGGGGGTCCTGGGAAGGGACATCCCAAGAGAAGGTGATGGGAAAATCGGGCTTTAATCCACCCAAACTTCAGCTCCCACAAACTCAACACCACCAACTTTCACCTTTCCCAAGAAGTCCAAATTCAATCGGTTTTAACCCAGCCAGTTCAATAATGTTCTTTTCACTTCCCCTTCCCTGATCCCCACCAACCCCTGGGATATTTGGAGCCTCGGGAACATTAGCCATGAGGGAACGGCACGGAGCTGGCCTTGGGATCCCAGCTGGAGGATTTATGGCTGAACGAGCATTACAAATGGAAACCGTCCTCGCACGAGCCCTCGGAGCTCTGGCAGCCCCGGCAGCGCATCCAAGCGGGGCTGGAAAAAACGCCCTCATCCCCTCCATGCTTGGGGGTTGTTGTGACCTTCCCTGGAGTTTCTCTGTCACAGAAATCATCCCCTGCCCGTTCTGCAAGCCCCTGCACGTTCTGCAGCTCCGACGCTTTCTCAGCCTGTGCTCCTTGTAAACAGGTTGTTTCGGGGGATTCCTGCATTTTCCTCCTGAATTTGGGATTTTTCCCTGCCTGCCCTAAATCGTCCCCTGGTTATCCACGAGCAGTGACTTCCAGAGCAGCTGGGTTCCCCCTGGGTGAAAAGCTCTGTATAAACATAAGATTAAGCCCATTTAACACTCCCTTTTTTAATTCCATGTTTACGGGCTCTGGCAGGGGGTCCCCACCATTATTTTTTGTTAAAATCGGGGTGCTGACAATCTGTGGACGTGGATTTTTTTGGGTATCTGTGCACAATTCCAGCACCGGCTGAAATTTTTGGAGGAATCCCAGGATTTACTCATTATCACTTTAACCACGATCCACAAAGGAGGGGGCACGGGGGGACACATCCAAGGAAAATAGATAAAATCTTATTCCCAGTGTTCCAACAGGGCTGCCTTGTGTTTACAGGACGGGATTCCTGCTGTGAAAGAGAAAGTTATGGGGTTTTTTCCCAAAAAGAGGAGGAATTGGCTTTCTATGGCAGTTTTCTTTATGGATTCTCCAGAGGGAAACGCTGCACTGTGGGGAGAGGGAGCCTGGAGCGGAGCACGAGGGTTGGGATGATGCCCTGTAACTCCCTGGCCACACATTCCCAAAGTGCCTGAACCATTCCTCCCAAAGAAAGGAAAACTGGACATCAAAATCCTCCTGAAACTCCCGTGTGGGAAGCTGGGATTGGGGCTCGGTGCCGGCTCGTCTCCCCTCTCCCAACTTTCCTGTGCAGCTCCAGCAGGACCCATTTCCCCTCCCCACGGCTGAGCCAACAGCCCGAGGCTTTCCCGACCCTGGGATCCCTCTGGGAAAGGCGGAGCCGGAGCCTGGGAGAGATCCCAGGTAATCCAGAGGTGCTGCCTGATGTGCTGCCGGCATCCCAGCTCCCGTGAAACCGGGGAGGCTGCTCTGCTTTTAGCCCCAGTTCCATCCCTGGAATTACCACCAGGAGCTGTTACCTGCCCATCATCACCGCTCCACACACTTCATAACTCCCCGCACCAAACCCCACCTCCCAAATTCCCAGCCTGGCCCGAAATGCTGGGAAAAGCACTCGCCAGTCAGCTCAGGAAAGCTTTTAAAATCAAAAAAGAAAAGCTCGAGCAATCAGGGCTTTTTCTCTCCTCTCAATTCCGACATTTCTGGTTTCTTTTTTGGATGTATTTCCATGGGAAGCTGAGGACAGAGATTCTTCCCTGTCTGGCAGTGAGATACTGACCCGTATCTGATTCTTTGATTCATTTACAGAGGAATCTCTGATTTATTCACAGATAAATCCTGCAGAAAACTTTCATGTGCTCACTTGAAACTGTCAAATGTCAGGGGTTTAAACAGGAAAGTCAAAATATCTAAAATAGTCACCATATCCATATTAAAAATCTGGATTTTGGCAGTGCCCTGATAGGTAAAAATAGAAACTTAAAAATAGCAGTGTGGGCTTTACCCTTGATTGGGGACTCAGTGAATAACCAGCAATATTTGTGCTGGGAGTGCTGCATGTGTTAGTATTACAGATGAGTATGTCCGTGTTAGGAATCACATCGTTTGGAACATGCTCTCCTTACAAAAATGAGTGTAAAATTTGCCTTTTAGGTCTGAAGAAAGGAGAGCAGAGCAAACCTATTCATCGTTTCACAGCAGCAGTAATTAATAAATTAATATTCTGCCGTGATACGGCTGTCGGATGGTTCCCACCCCACAGGATTTACCAGGCCAGGTAATCCCTGAAATCTCTCTGGAAAACGATCCTGATTGCACAACTGGAGCCCAGAGTTAGTCAGGACTCCAAGTCACAGCACATCCCAGAGCAAAAGGCTCCCTTGCCCAATATTCACTGACAGCATTAAGTTTGAATTTAATTTGGCAAAGTCGTGGATCTGATAATTTGGTGCCAAAACCCCTGGTGGATTAGGGCTGGATGGTGAGATCTGAAGCAATGCCCACCTTTGATTCCCAGGATTGCTTCCACACCGGGACTGGCTGCTCTCCCTGAGCAGGAAGATGCTCCTGCACGTCCCACTGCACCCCGTGTTTCAGCACAGGTTGTCTCCCCTCTCCATGGACTCCATTTTGGCGATTGGTTAATTCATTAACTATTCCATTAAACTGGACAAAACTCAGCCTTCCCACTGCAGATTAAGATTAAAGCGGCGCTTAATAAAGCAAGGCTGGGCGCTGTGGCACACCTGGAAGGGGAGATCTGTCAGTGCCAGCAGTGCCCTGCAGCAGCAGAGCTGGAACTCAGATCCTCCTCGAGCCAGAACGAAAGCTGGAGACAGAGATTGGCATCTCCCTCCCGGCCCTGGGTTTTTGGAGGGCTCCCGAAATGCAGCTCCACAATCAGTTGCCAGTAAAAGGCAGAGACACAGATCCATAAAAACTTTCTGCGTCTCATAAAACATAACATGCAGTTGCTAAATTAGAAATTCAGATCTTCCATGTACTTGGCTGGCTGGAAATGGAGACTCCAAATTGCTTGTTAGAAACCACAGCATGCTGGGCTGCTTTGGGTTTCTTTTCCCCCCAAGCCCCCTCTTCCCACTCTTGACATCTTCTCTCTTTCTCAGACCAGTCTTTCAACACAGATGCAGAGGCAGATTTGGGTTTCAGTCTCCTGCCCATTCTCTTACTCACATAAAATGCTGCAATTAATTTATTGCAGTCTGGCCACAGTTGTTTTATTCATCACCACCGTGGAGCTCCCGTGAATGACGCCCAGGAGAGGCAATATCATCTCAACAAAACCGTCCCGATGAAAGAAAGCTGAGGATTCGGGGAGAAACAGGCAGCTTAGGCACCCCCAGTGTGTTTCTGAGATGATCCTTCTCCCAGTAAAACATTATTTCATGTGATAACGAGGATACAGCCTGTGCAGGGAAGGAGCTGCGCAGTAAACACGTGTGGGAAATGTCAGAGAGGGAAAACACCACTGGAAGACACCGGAATGGAGCTCTGGCAGATTCATGGGTTCATCCACTTAAACCTCACACGAGGGTTCGGGATGAAAACGCTGCCTCGAAGGGAGGGGCACATCCAGCAGGGAAATGGTCCCAGCTCTTTCCTGGGGGCTAAATGCAGCTGGGGAGGATGTGAAAGAGGGAAATGACCCTGTTCAAGGAGCTCTGGGACAGCCACAGGGGTCCTCATCCCCTCCTGGGATGGGGATTGTCCATCCACAGGAAAAGGCAGATCTGGGTTCTCCAAGGCTGATTTTGCAATGTCATTTTGATTAACTAAGGGGATTTGAGGGGAACTGGCTACTCATGGTGTTATTTAAGGACTTACAGGGAAAAAAGACGGATCAGCCTTACAAGGCAGAGCTCTGGGCAAGCTGAGTGAGGGCAGTCGGCCTTTTCCAGGAGTCTGAGCTGTGTTTTGTTTCAGAAACATGTACACATGTAACTGGGGTTTATGGGCTGCAGGTATTCACCTAATTTGACTTTTGCCATCTAAACTGGTCTGTGTGAGGCTAAATCATGGCCTGGCCCTGGCCTCACTCAGTGATTTCTTACTGCCAAGCTCAAGTGCTGAAATGGCCTCTCGTATTTTTATTCTCTCTTTTTTTTTCAGTCAATACCTGAAACCCTCTGAAGTTCCAGCAGCCTGGGCCACTGACAAAACCCTCTCATTGTGCTCCCAGCCTACCTGTGCAGCCCATCCGTTTTGCTGCCAGCTCTCTTTGGTGGCTGTGCAGAACATGAAAAGGGTTTGCGCGTTCCCAAAGGACTCACCGAAACACCCAGCTGAGACACCGAGCTGGGCTGTCTCCCCATGACACAGAGCCATGAGGTTCCCAGACTGCTGCTCACAAAATCCAGCTCGGTGCCCCTGCCCAGCTCTGCCTCCTGTGCCAGGAGATGTTGAAATCGGGCCCTGCTGGCGCTGCCTTTATTTACCACAGTGGCACTGACTTCATGCACCACGGCCCTTTCCACTGGGGCTGCCTCAGCCAAGGTCAGCATTGCGTAAAGCAGGAGCCCACAAATAGCAATTTCTTGCTATTTCGGAGGAGAATTACCAGTTCTGTTTGCATCAAGGAATCCCTGCTACACTCGGGACGTGGCAGAGCTGACTTAGTCAGAGTTTCTTGGATTAGGCAGCAATAAAAAAAAAAGGGAGAGAGAGAGAACGATGAGTCAGTGCTGAGTGAAAATGTGCTCTGAAGCTCCTCATGGAAATAAAACCTCCTGAAAAATCATCTGCTGGGCTCCTACCCCCACTTGTGCTATGTGTTGGTGTAGACATGGGAATAAACACGTACATGTAAAGACTCAAGCAGGAGTGAAGCCAGAAATGTTTGTGCATAAACGGCACCAAATCCTGGGTGGGGGCGAGCACAGAGCCCAGGAATAAAACCGCAGCCTGCTGAAGGAACTGCACGGCAAAGCGGCACGTGCCCTTGCGCCTACTTTGCACCGGGGTTAATGCTTTGGGAAAAATCACTTCTCAGGCAGAAATGCTCCTCTGAGCCAGAGTTCAAAGCTGTTCCGACGCCCAGCTCTTGGTGGAATCCCAGAGCAGATGTTCTGCTCATCTTCTGTCACGTGCCCGTGGCAACGCAGGGACCCGGGGACATTTCCCAGGTGGGAACTCCTGACTCCAAAGCACTCGGTCTTTTCTTCATGGTTTACTCGGAAAAGCACCTTCCCTGGAAAACATCCTGGATCCAGAGCACGAGGGAGCAGTGTGGCCATGCAGCAAGGTGCCTGGGTCATGGAATTGGAATCATGGAAAAGTTTGGGTATAGGATCACGGAACTGGAGTGGTTTGGGTTGGAATGGACCTCAAAATTCACCCAGTGTCATGGGAAGGGACACCTTCCACTATCCCAGGCTGTTCCAAGCCCTGTCCAACCTGGCCTTGGACATTTCCAGGGATCCAGGGGCAGCCACAGCTTCTCTGGGCACCCTGTGGGGCCTCCTCACCCTCATTAAACCACATTAATCCTTTAACTGATTATCATCTCTGCGTTGCATCTGTAACAGGAAATCAACACTGCTGTTCTTTTTCTGATGGAGCTAATTCAGTAACTAATTCCAGCTGAGGAGGTTGGCTGGTAGTTATTTGTTCTGGTCGTTCTTATGGTTGGTTTGCCTCAGAAGGTACAGGATGAGTGGGCAAAGAGCACAAAAATGATCCCAGAAACAGGGATCCAGAAACAGGGACAATCCAGAAACTGGAACGATCCAGAAACAGAAACCTCCCTGTGATTTGGTTTCTCCTGCTTTGCCACGGCCAGTGAAGGTTTCACAAGATGCTGCCAGGCCTGGTCTGTCTGCACCCTGCAGAGCCCCCTCCTGCATGGTCCCCCCATGCCAAAGAGACACCCCCAGCTAAAACACAGCTGCAAACCCACGGACACTCTGCAGGTCTCAGGGATCACCTCCACGCAGAGGTCCTGCAGCAGGGGGATCCCGAATGCTGGACCCTGGTGGTGGAATGTCATTAATCAGAGGATAACGGACAGGAAGGTGGGTGGCTGCTGATAGTTTTGGCTCATTTAAGATGGTTTTGGGAGGCCGCCAGGTTGTGTGGAGAATTTTTGAAATGTTTTAAACAATAAAGTCTTTACAATGTTATAAAATACCGGGGTGGCTCGAGTGGGTTTCAAATTGGCTGTGGGCCAGTAAAACCTCAGGATTCCAGTCAGCTGTAAGCTGGACTCCAGCGTGTGTCTGGCCTGGCTGAGGTCACTGACACCCCTGGAACCCTCCCTGGTGTTTGGGCACCCCCATAAAGGGGACGATGTCCTTGGCACTGGAGCTCCTGCACAACCCCAAAGCTCCACCTTGGCTCTTCATGGCTTTGCTGCTGATGATTTGTATTTGATGGAGATGCCCTTTCCTTCTAGCCCCGTGTAATTCTGAAGGAAAATATTCCATTGGTGATGGGTAGGGATGAAGTTCCATCATATTCCAGGCTGGACTCCACAACGTGTCTTGTCATAAAGGGAAATATGTGACATGAGGGACAGAGATGGCTGCAGGGAAGTGAAGAGTGGAATCATGGAATCACTGAGTGGTTTGGGGTGGACAGGACTTTTAGAGGTCCTCTAGCCCAACCCCATGTGCCCCATGGAGCCTTAACCTGGAGGAGATCTGATGGGGTCAGCGGGAACGTTGGGATTCAGTCAAAGGTTGGACTTGATGATCTTGGAAGTCTTTTCCAACCTTAATTATCCCAAGGATTCTCTAAGAACGAGGGCTGCAGTCAGGTAAAACATCCTCCCTGGCTTTGGCTTCATGCTCTGTTTGCTCCTCAGCTGGGGCAGGAGCCCCTCCCTGCGTCATGTCCTTCCCACAGCTGTGTCCCCTCCCATCTGTATTCCAGCCCCTTCCCAACCACGGCTGCAATTCCCAATCCCGGGTGTAAAAAGCTGCTCCACATTTAGGATCAGCAAGGCCAAACCAGGATCAGAGGGTTTGTAAATAATTATTGGGTTTGTTTCTGCGGGGCACCCCTTGATTGCACAAAGCAGCGAATTAATTGTATTCATATGAGAAACTGTCCTGAATCACAGGCCAGGCTCCTTATCCTTATCCGCAGGAGGCTGTCACACTTCCATGAAAATTAGGGAAAATTCTGTGCTCTCTTGAGAGCTCTAACACTGAAATAAGGTATTTCAGCTTTTTAAGAGTAAAAGTTTCCCATTCTGGTAGAAGTGGTATCATTTAACATTATTAATTTAGTATTGTTTTGTTTCGATTTGATTTTGGTACAATATCACCCTGATTTTTTATTACTATTATTTTTATTCCAGAAAATCATTCCGTTCCAAAACAAGACGCAGTTCAGATGGTTTTGTTTATAGGAAAGTAAAACCTAAACCTGAAGTTATCGTTCCCTCCCTTCTGTGTTTCCACAAACATGATTTGTCCCAGTAGAAAAAATGGGAGAAGTAACTTGTCATAATATCAGGCATCAAAAGGATCCTGATAATCCCAGACACTGGAAGCCACATTTGCAAACAAAGCACCCTAAATGGAAACAGAATAATTAAGAATTAACCAATTTTGTTGCTTTTGCTTTAAAAACCCTTTCATGGTGGAAGGTTCTTGGTGTGTTTTGATGTTCTGTAAATCTGAAGCGAAATACTCAAGGATGGAGGGAAACCTCTCATTCTGTGGGACTCTGCAGAAGGGAAACTCTGCCTCTGGGGAAGGGTTTTCGCTTTTCTTCAAGACTGAACCAACGTCCTGAACAAACCCATCTTCTGAGGGGCACCGATCTCTGCTCTCGGTGATGGGGACAGGACCCAGGGAAGGCTGGAGCTGTGCCAGGGAGGTTTTGTTGGGTATCAGGGCAAGGTTCTTCCCCCCGAGGGTGCTGGGCACTGCCCAGGCTCCCCAGGGCACGGGCACGGCCCCGAGGCTGCCGGAGCTCCAGGAGCGCTCGGACACGGCTCACGGGGATGCCCAGGGTGGGATTGTTGGGGCGTTGGACTCGATCCTGGTGGGTCCCTTCCAGCTCAGGATATTCTGTGAGCCTTGCCAAGGTCTCTCTGGTGTGGCTGTGCCGCGGGTTATTTATGGCTCTGGCTCATGGCATTTGTCAGGGACACACTTTCCCTTTTCAGCAGATTTGGATCGATCCCTGAAATAAAACCCGCTGTAACCAAAGACACTCCGAGCACTCACAATGGGCAGGACTAAAAAGCCCCCACGAAATAAAATAAACGGATATAAAAGCAAATTGGGCAGGCCATTCCCGATGCTGCCGTCCAACTCCTCGCTCGGCGTCCCATGAACGCTGCTGCAACGTGAGGGTTCTACAGGGTTCTCCATGTTCCTCCTACAGGGCTCTCCATGTTCCTGGCACTGCTTTGTACAGCCTGGGGACTCCTTTCCCTGTGCACACACATCCCGACACACAACCCAGGGCACAGGGAGGCAGCAACAGTGATCATCCTGCTCCGAGCATTCCAGTGTTGATCGTTTTGCAGGCATCAAGAGCTTAGGGCATTTCCTCTTCCCAGCTCTTCCTCGTGGCATTTCACAGCATGAACCCCAGCATGGTTTGGGTTGGAAGGACCTTACAGCCCATCCAGTGCCACCCCTGCCATGGGCAGGGACAGCTTCCACCGCCCCAGGATGCTCCAAGCCCTGTCCAACCTGGCCTTGGACACTTCCAGGGATGGGGATTCCACAAATTCCCTGGGCAGCCTGTGCCAGGGCCTCCCCACCCTTTGAGTAAAGGATTTCATCCTAAAATCTAACCTAACCCTGCCCTCTGCCAGTTTAAAGCCTTGCTTTTACCATTCATTTTCAACTGAAACCATTTTGCCACAGGAGCAAAGCCTCGCTATTTTAGGCCTTTCTCTCACAAATGTGATCATTAAAGTGAAGGGGTGAAAACCTTTGGAGGTCTGAAGAAACAGGAGGGAGGCAGAAAGGAGGGAGGGTCCCTAAGTGTGTGTGTGGTGAGTAACTCAGTGCAGCCCCACTCCTGTGCCCACCAAACGGCTCAAACAGCAGACACCCACCTTAAAGCTGCATTTCCAGCCAGGTTTAAACCTGCCAGGGCAGTTCTGATGCACCTCCAGAGCATCTCAGCCCTCAGCCTCCTGCTCAGCCCATCAGCCCTGCCCCGGCCCCTGCGTGGCTCTCAAGGTATAAAGTCTTTTTGTTAATAAAAATTATCCCCTGATTATAGAGCAGCTTAAAGAGCAGTAACGTTAGAAGCCTTTTGAAAATTCCCATAATACTAAAATAAAATATATGGTATTTGGAATTCCCAGAAATGTAATCTGTTCTTGGAAGCCAGCTCCTGGTGTACAATCACACGCTCCTCCCTCTGATTCACCTTCGTGTCGTGAGTGGCTTTTAATGGCAGAACAGGGGAATATATTGTGGTTTCACACATCCACAGATTTTATGGTCACTTATTCCTAACTAGGAGATAGAGACACACGGCAGAGAAGGATTCCTTCTCTCTTCCAAGCTCCTAACCTCCGAGGACAGAAGGTATTGTAATGTAACAGCTTGGAACCAGTTTTATATCACAGAGGAGAAAGATACAACAAATAATCCCAGGGGCTGTGTGATGGGAAATTGTTAAAGGAGAATTCATTTCAGCCCTAATACCTGTGATTTGGGGTAACTGAGCACTGGGTTTCTTTCCTCACCACAAAAATTTACTGAATTACTGCTCTTTCACTTCTCAGCGGGCCTGAAGGACGTTGCCTCACTTGAGTGTGTGCAAGTGCATAATGAATGTTATCAGAGCAAACCAGCCTCTTGCACACCCGAGGTGTGCAGGGTTTTATTCTGCCTTGCTGACGTAGGAGAGGCAGGGACTTCAACCCATGATCTGCTTCCTCTCCAGCTGCAAGGGCTGTTCTTCTGCCCAGAGTTCTTGCACATGTAACACCTTGCTGTGACAAGTCCCACCTTCTGGGCATCAGCGGCTCCTCTCAGCCAGGGCATGAGAAATGCAGAGAGAATGTGGTAAATCTGTGCTCAGGGACAAGCAGCACAGGGCAGATAATCAGTGAGTGGACAGGAAACCTGGATTTTTAAATACTGACCCCCCTTGCTTCCCACTCCCACACGAGCTGGGTGATGTTGGCTTCACCTGGTGTGTAAAGCAGTTGCCCACACCTGGATATTTCTCCTTGTGTGTTTTAATTTCCATCCTTCCTGCTGTTCATTAGAAGCAATAATTAAGCTTCTGGTTCTCTATGGCAGTGGGATTAAGCTCAGTGTTAGGTGTACCTTTAATGCTTTATGTGTGCAAGCTCACTGACTAACCCTTAGCCTTACTCCATGTCTCATTTTACCCATCCAAATCTGAAAAGATTGGTCTAAATATTTTTTTTGAGTCAATTAAATCTCTTCTTTCCATGCCCTCCCTGACATTACTACATTACAGGAATTTGCCTTAAAAAAGGCAACAAAAAACGTAGTTTTGAAGTAAACACTCCGTAATTTGGTGCTGCTTTTGATTGGCATTTCAGATTTTCTTTTTTTCTGTCCTTTTTTCCATTTTTTTTTTTTTTACAACCAGGATATTAGTAGCTCCTTTACAAGCTGCAAAAATAAACAAGAAAAAGTAAATGTGAGGCTTTGTTTAGGAAACTTTTCCTTTTTTTTTTTTTTTTTTGCTCTGGGTTTCCAAAGGGCCGTCTGGGGTGAATCAAGGCTGATCCTGGTGCAAAACTCTTCTCCAAGAGATAGCCAAGCTCCTGGAACAACTGGTTCGTGTTAGCTGGAGAGAGACACAGAATCTAAACCATGTGCTTCTGGCTCTTGTGGTTTCGAGCTGAACCACAAACACTCAGGCAAGCTGTCAGTCTCGAGTCACAATTCCAACCAACCTTGCAGAAAACAGGGGGGGCTGTGCCCACCAATCGTGTTTTTAACCCTTCTCTGATTAGTGGGGTGGTTTAGTGCTCGGCATGGGCTGGAGTTCTCTGTTCCTGAGCAGGGATAAGCACACTGATGGCCTGGGAAAGAATGAAAGACAGACTTCGGGTGCAATGGGGTGAAAACACCGATGGTCAGGGCCCTGCAGGATAGGGCTGGGAGGGGAACCATCCAGTCCAAAACCCTTCCAGGGGCCAACATCACACCAAGCCCAGCCCTCCTGGCAGGTGCCTCCCCCTCTCCACAGGAGCCCCTGCAGAGCAGCTTGAACAGCTTCTTCCAGAGCAGCTAATTTAGAAAATGCTCCATTTTTCCCACTGAGCAGCTGGAAAGTGCTGCTGTAGCAGGAGGTGACCTGTGAGAGCGAGCCCGGGACGTTCCGCAGGGCAGGAATGCGCTGCTGCCACCTGAGCTGAGGGAACAACCACTGTGGCCTTGGGCTGGACTCACTGCTCCAGGCCAGAGCACCGAGGTGGGGGGGTCCCACCTAAACATCCTCTTTGCTCCCAGTTTGGTTGGTTGGGACCACACAAAACTGAGCTCAGAGGGCGCCGCGACCTTAATCCTTCCGTTCCCACTGCTTTGTCAAAATAGCCGGAGCACAGGTAACACAGCCTGCACATCCCCAACATCTGAGACAGCCAGGCCAAGAAATCCAAGAGAAACATCTCGGGGAAGATGCCTGTGTGTTTTGGAGGACGTGAGGTGAGCTATTTGCAGGTTTTTTCCAGCATGGAGGTGACTTACGTGCAAGGCAAGAACTGCTTGTCCAGGAACTGAGGCTGCTGGAGAAAACACATGGGGATAAAGCTGCATTTTAGTTCCAGGAACCACGCTGGGTAAAAACCCTGCTGCAGAGAGCTCCGACACACCTGGTTACAAGCCCAAAATGGAAATGTGCAAGGGCTGAATATTTTGTGAGGACATGTTCTATAACAGCATTGTCTGGGGGGCTAAAAAAGCCCCCCTGGCTGCAAGGCCTTGGTAAATCAATCTCTCCCACCTCAGCACTCCTGAAACGCCATAGGAATGTTTGTCTCCTAAAGTGCTGTATCATATTTGGGACTGCTGGAGGGGTGAGGGCTGAGGAAGGGAAAAGGAGGTAAGGGTTGGAAGCTGTGACTTCGGATCTCGTTAGTGGTTGATGTGTTAAAATGAGTCTCTTTCCTCCTTCCTCCTTCCTTCCCTTCCCACACCAGGAGACAGCGTGGCTGGAATCTTCTCAGGGACCCCACAGAAGCTGTAAGGAATCACTTTGTACACAAAATCTCCTTGTGTTTTCTTCTTCATCTAGAATGAAAACACAATTTTTTTTTATCTGGAAAAACCCCCAATGTGCGTTTCATCCCATGGAACAGGGCTGATTTCAGCAGCTGAGGATTTACCCAGGTGTGAATGGAAGAAATAATGTCAGTGTAAACTGAGTTTTAAGTATTAAAGAAGGGCTGGGTGAAGACCTGAGAATGGCTCCTATGCTGCAGGAAACCTAAGGATTAAGGGTGAGGGTGAGCAGATTTGGGTACACTGGGCAGATAAGAATGTTTGGGAGAAGCTAAAATTGCTGCTGTGCCAAGCTGCTGAAGGGACAGAGCTGCCCTTGTTGGAGAGGTTACCCCCCATTCCCACTTTTTCACTGGGAGACACCATCAATGCCAATCTGCAGGAATTACTCCCTATTATCCTGATTTCCTGCAGCACAGCTCCCACACCGTCACAAGGCAGAGTGGGCTTGACCCCACTCAGCACCCCCCAGGCAAATCCTGGGGGTCCCGTGCCCTCCCTGTGCATCCAGCTCCTTTTAGGGATGCAAATGGCAAGAGTGGCCTGGGGGATAACGTGGGACCTGATTCCAGCACCTCTGGTCTCAACTCAAGGTGATGGAAGACTTTCTGTATCCTGCACCAGTCAGAAGGGAGGGAAATGGGAACTGGGTTTGTGTGGGACAATGGGAGAACCTTGTTCACCCTCTCCCAGCATTTCACATTCCCTGAGGGATCCCTGGTGATGTCCCACTGCTGACTGGTTCTGAGGGATCTCTGGGCAGGGCTTCCACCCCTTTGGCTCAGCTCATCTCTTCCCTACATTTCCACGGCCTCCCCTTCTAATCTGGAGAGCTCTGGTGCATCCAAACCCAACTTTGTGCAACCCAATACAGCCCTGGATGAACACGGCTGCCTCAGACTGACACAGCTCCAAATGAGGGCCATAACTCCTCAAAATCCAGCCCTTTCCAGCTTTGCATGAAGGTTACATGATCCCCTACTTAATATGCACATGAACTGGGATGCCACAAACTTCCCTGGGGTTTCCTGAGGGCTGAAGTAAAACTTAATTATACCAATTGGTTAGACAGACTGTTAAAACTTTTGTTTCACGTACACTTTTTATTCCCTCTCCTCCATCTTTTCCCATTTGCCAAAACCTCCTGAAGAGAAAATAGAGATTATTTTACTTTTTACCTTAAAGGGCTCCTTGTGTGCATTGGCCTTATTAAATAACTGCCGGAATATCTAATATTCCATGGACAGCGCTGATGAAAATGAAGCATAACATTGGTCAAACGAGCAAGTTCCATGTACAGCATTGTCCCTAATTTGGTCTCCAGCCAATGAAAATTCACTTTCCATGCATCTGTTGGCTCTGGATGAGTCTGCATTTCAAATGGTTTTAGAAAAGAAAGGATTCCTCTCTCTTTTTTTGGTCACTCTCATTTTGAGCATAATCACAACCCTTCCATTTATGCCTCACTGAGGTTTTGTCAGCCACACTTCAGTTGTCTCCGACTCTTCCTCCTCTCCTTGGTGCTGCTTTTTCTCCCAGCCACGCGCAGAGGAGCTGGCACAGGTTGGGTACAGCACAGCTAAGCTCAGCAACAGCTATTATCCCTGATCCCAACAGCCCCTAAGCTTCACCAGCTCAGAAATCCAGGGAAATGCAGTTATTACATCTCCAATAAGTCTGGGAAGTCTAAGGAGGAAATGTGGAGCTTCAGTGTCTGCAGAGCAGCCATCCAAGAACCCCGTGTGCATCTGGCCTGAGCACACTCTGCTCACTGATGCATCATTAAGTCCTGCTGTAATGATTTAAAGGGGAAAAGGCCTTTTGCTGGATTTCCACAGAAGGTTAATTTTCCCTTTTCTGGCAGATCTGTGAGGCCCTTAATGGTGGCTGGAAGGAAACGGTGCTACCTTTCTACACAGCCCTTTCTGTACTTACACCACTCATGTGAGGACCACCAGATTCTTATGTTTTACCCTAAGAAATTAAACACCAGCCATTAATAAGTTACCTACTGACGGCAGCTCAGTCCCTTTCCTGTAGGTCTGCCAGTCGTTAACCAGGAGGTTCCATTCCCTGACTTCAGACAGGGATTTCTTCCTGCACGGTAAAACATCGCCTACCTGAGGCACCAGGATCTTGTTCAGCGTCCCGGTCCAGAAACAGCAAACAGAATCTAGCTGTGGCAAGCAGGGGGAAAACTGGAATGCCAAGGGCAGGATGGGAATCCAAACCACGATCTGCTGGAAATAAGGCTGGTTCCTGGAGAAGCCAAGAATTTCCAGCCTGTTTGTTTGAAAAGATTTCACTTGTCTGTGCACACGGACGGGCTCAAGTACAGAGAGCTCTGAGCAGCCTCCCTGCAAACCACGTTCAAATTCGTGTGTTAAACTTCGTGTTTTAAACTTCACGTGTTAAACGTCACATGTTCAATTTCACATGCTAACCTTGGCACTTTAAACTTCACATCTTGAACTTCATGCGGTGAACTTTGTGCATTAAACTCCCCACATTAGGCTTCACACGGTAAATTTTACATGTTGAACCTCCCACGTAAAACTTCACGTGTTAAACTGCCCGTGTTACACCTCACAGGGTAAACTCCACACATTAAACTTCATCTGTTAAACTGCATGTGTTAAACATCACACGTTAAATCCCACGTGTTAAACCTCATGTGTTACACTTTGCATGTTAAACTTCACAAGTGAAACTTCACCCATTAAACTTCAGATGTTAAACTTCACCCGTTAAACTTCACAGGTTGAACTTCACGTGCTAAACTTTACATGTTAAAGTTCACACGTTAAACTTCATGTGTTAAACTTCATGTTAAACTTCACGTTAAACTTTACAGGTTAAACTTCACCCATTAAACTTCAGATGTTAAACTTCACCCGTTAAACTTCACAGGTTGAACTTCACGTGCTAATCAGATGTTGTTAAAGTTCACACGTTAAACTTCATGTGTTAAACTTCATGTTAAACTTCACGTTAAACTTTACAGGTTAAACTTCACACGTTAAACTTTACATGTTAAACTTCACACGTTAATCTCCACACATTAAACTTCACGCATTAAACTTCACATGGCNTTCAGATGTTAAACTTCACGTGTTAAACTTCACAGGTTACATTTCACGTGTTAAACTTTACATATCAGACTTTACATGTTAAAGTTCACACGTTAAACTTCATGTATTAAACTTCACGTTAAACTTCACACAAACTTTACAGGTTAAACTTCACGCAAACTTTACACGTTAAACTTCACACGTTAATCTTCACACGTTAATCTCCACACGTTAAACGTCACGCATTAAACTTCACATGGATCAGGAGTTAAAACAGATTTCCCCCATGTCCCGTGCTGTCAGAACATAAACCTGGATTGCTTTCAGACTTTCAGGAGCAATTCCTGCTGGCTGGGTTTGTGACTCTCTTCAGAGATGAGGATACCGAGAAGCCTGGAGAAGGTGGGATGCTGATGATAAAGTTACACAAGAGGAGGAGACATCTCCAAACCTTTCTCAACAGCTCTCTGCCTTCAAAAATGTTTTAATTTAAATTGCCTTTGCCTCACTCTGCAGCCAGAACCTTTGTATGTCAGACAAGGGAACCATCCCTCCTTTTTTCCATTTCTTTCCCTCTGCAGTTTCTAAATGACTCCCCACCAACTCACACAATTTATGTCACACTGCAGCGGAGAGGAGATTTAAACCAGGTCTAGTTGTGCAGAGCAGGGGTGGAATGAATTACCCATTCAGAGGAAAATGACCCATTAAAAGAAAATTGGACACACAAGTGGGAATAATCCATCCATATGGATTTGTCAGCATTGCAGATGAATTCATTGCAATACTGAGTGGAGATGGAGAATCACACTTAAATTAACAAACCAGAGTGATGGTGGGGGTTCAGTAAAGTCAGGATTGGGGATTTGAATCAAGCCTTTTGGGCTGGATTAATCCAGAATATCCTTTCAGATACACAACTCAAATTTGGTATTTAAGTTTTAATTAGTCAAAACAGTAGCAATGATTACAATATTAATTTAATAATTCATAGACTGACTGAAAAAATTATTCCTGAAAAATAAGTGCTGCAACATTTCTACCAGAGTTAAAGAGAATATTTTAGGCTAAAACAAATGAACAAAGATGGCAAAGTGGGGTTTAATCACTTTTGATCTTGCATGAAATTTATGCATGAAAATTTTTACTTAGAGGACCAAAGTGTTTCAGAAAGGTTGGAAATAGGAGTGTGACACATTTTACTGCTTTCCCCTGGAAATAAATGAGGGCTTGTTTCATTTAGAAATACTGTATTTTGCTAGCCCTGACTGCTGAAAGGAAAGTCAGCTGTAGGACTGGTACAGAACCAAAAGTTCACCAAAATTTGGGGAGGTAGAGAAAAATGTTCAGAGCCAGGCCCATAAAAATGTCACTTTTCACATCAAATGAAAGCCCAGCTCCTCCCTCACGGTGCTAAAAGTGCTCAGCAATTCTTACGAGGAGATAGTGATGGGTGACACCAAAATTCAAGGTATGGACTCCTCTGAGCCCTCAGGGGCAAAGAGAAATCAGAATCCACTGAATTTTAAGCTCCCTTTCCTATCGGATTTCCACCAAACCAGGCAGCACAAGCGCAAAATAAAACTCTCTTTCCAGCTCTACTTAGAATGAATTATTTTCTTTCTTTGTGCAGCCTCCTGTCTCTTGGCTAGGGGTGTGTTTTGATTATAAATTATTTTGGATTGACATCCTCTCTATATCCACACATCCAAATACAAATCTCTCTCTCTGCTTTTCTGTTTCTCAGCGCACTGCCAGCAGGCCTTCAGTTCGGATTAAGCTGGTAAATGCAACCTTGTTCTACCAAAAATTAGCAGAAATCATTTTCAAACTGCACCGAAACCTTCTCCAGATTCATCACAGAGATGGCAAAAATAGAAAATAACAGAAAAGAGCCACAGATTTGTAAATCAGTTTCCCCTGGGATGCCCCGCTGCCCGGAGAAGCTGTGGCTGCCCCATCCCTGGAATGTCCAAGGCCAGGCTGGACAGGACTCGGAGCACTCTGGCAAGTGGAAGGTGTCCCTGCCCACAGCAGCGTTGGATGAGATGGGATTTAAGGTCCCTTCCAACCCAAACCACCCTGGGAGTGCAAGGTCTCAGAATTTGCCACAGTGGCAGCTCTGGTGAATTATTCCCCCCCCCAGACAACAATGGGAGAATTAACCCCCTTAGCCTGGGTGAGACACGATGATCCAACCCAAGAACGAGTCTAGGTGGCTTTCAGGAATCAAAACTGAAACTGAGTGTGCAGTGCAAAAAAAAAATGACATTTATATACTCTACCTAGAGATTATTTTTTCCACTATGGAACTGTTTAAGTTTACTTTTTTTTTTTGTTTAACTGCAGCTCTGGGAAGCATTTTAGGCCGTTTTTGTACACCTGCTAGCTCCATTTCATTTGTTTAAACACATTTTATAACTGCAGTTTATATATTTTTCCAAGAAAATAAAAATGCTAAAAATATAATGTGGTGTTTGGGAGAACGTAGGTGGGGGGCTGGAAGGAACAGGAGGGCCCCACGTTGGCACGGGTTCCACTTTATGCCAACTGCAGCACATTCATCATTCCCCTCTGGCTGGGGAGCATCTCAGCGCTCTCATTCCCACTCACACACACGTTTCCCCTCGGCACCGGGAGCAGAGTGGGATCTGGGGCACAATGGCCCCATTGGCCATGGGTGCTGCTTTATTGCTAATTACAGCCTGTGCCCCGCCAAGGTGTTGCTGCTCGAGCCTTGAAGCAATTTTCTGCTCCATTGGTAGGACATGCCTGAGCCCCTTTGGTGCAGTCATGGCTTTGGAGCAGCGCCAGCACCGAGGGACTGCTGAGCATTCCACGGGGCAGGATCACCCCATGGAAAAGTCTTTACGGGGGACACACGTGGAGGGCAGAGAAGAGCTGGAGATTATTCTTTAATGAAGGATCTGTGGTAATTTTGTCCTTCAAATGATTTTATTTTCCCCAGAATTACTGGCAGGGTGTTTATCAGCTTCTGGGTTTGAAGCAGTGGTTATTGTGCAGCTACATTACAGCATTTNTGTGTATGTCTGTGTCTGTGTATATAATGTTTATATAATGCAGTTGTTATTCACGACATGCAAATGGAAAAAAGAGATGCTTCAGTCCTGAACCTTCTCCTCCTCTTGAGAAACATGGAGTTTGGAAAGTTATTTTTCACAGGTGCTGGCCCTCCTAGCAGCTGCAGGGCTGTGTTTATCCGAAACCTTTATCTCGCCGTAGGAATACAGGAGAGCAAAGGAGCTTTGGATGCATTACCAGGTCCTCTGTTGTCACAAGGAGCACATCGCCTTTCACAAACTCATTTCAACAATGCAAAACTTACCACAGAATCAGGGAATGGCTTGGGTTGGGAGACACCTTAAAGCTCGTCCCATTCCACCCCTGCCACGGGCAGGGACACCTTCCACTGTCCCAGGGTGCTCCAAGCCCCGTCCTTGGGGCACTGCCAGGGATCCAGGGGCAGCCAGAGCTTCTCTGGGCACCCTGTGCCAGGGCCTCCCCACCCTCCCAGGGAAGAAATTCTTTGTAATATCTAATCAAAACCTGCTGGTTTGGTTCCAGCTTTGTTATCTCCATTTTACAACGCTGAGCAACATCACTGAGCTACTTTAAAGGCCTGAAATGAGCTATGTAAGACTTGGGACAGAGGCACAGTGGAGTCCCCAAGCTCTCTGCTGTCTGAGCAGGACCCACGCTGGACTGGCCACAAATAATGAACCTGCTTCTGTTCTAGAAAAGGGAACAACTGGAGTTATTTGAAGTTTCATGGACCTTTGTGGACCTCCTTATCTCTCAATATGAAAAAGCTTCCCGAGCACTGCCTGTGTGACTTAAACAGTGACATCACCTCAGCACAGAACATGTTCCCTGGCACCAGGAGCTCTTTTCCCTTCTCGGGGAGTTGGTGTTCTTCGCCTTGAGCTGCTGCCTGCAGCAGCCAGTGTGATTCAGAGCTGCCAAGCGACACATTAGCAAAGCGCAGAGGGAGAGGGAGTCTCCAGGCCCAGCTAAAACCGATTTAGCTTGGCATCAAGTGCTGCCTCCCCCAGTAAAAGAAATCCATGACCTTTGATTTTTTTTTTCAGTTCTCCCCCCTCCAGAATATGTTGGCTCTTCCCCCCCTGACCCTCCTCTTTTTATGAGTGGTGGGAGGGGTCTCACACCTGGGTCACACCTGGGTCTTCTCCTGCTCTCCCTGAGGTGACACACAACGAAACCAAGAGGAACCCAAACCAAAGCAGAGCATGTTCTGCCTCCTCTCCTTGCAGAGGAAAAAGAATAGCCTCAAGACAAGGAGACTCCCTTACGGCCAAGGCGACTGACAAATTCTTGTGGTTTTCTCCAAAAGTCAAACCAAAAGCCAGCTGCCAGCCAAGCTGAGTCCTGGCAAGCCCGCTCTGCCTGGAAATGAGCGCAATCGTATCCTAATAGCTATTTGGATAATTGTCCCTGCGAGTGATCTGCCAACCAATGTTGGAAACAAGTCTTTATTACAAATATAGCATGAAGTCTAATCTGGAATACATTAAAATGTTATTTCTGTAGCTGCCTTTTCCCAAACTTTAAATAATGGCTAAACCATTTATCAGCTTTGGAGGAGAAAGGTTGTGTATACTGTGCTTTTCGAGCAGAGATGAAGGAAAAAAACCAAGTCTTCAATAAAAATATTCTCCACTAAAACTCTGTAATTTCTGGTCCCTTGTACATTGCTAAAAGTTATTCCAAACCCATTTCAGATTTGCTGAGAGGGGCATGCTCTGGATATAACATAACAACCAAAGTGGCTTTGAGGCACCTGCTACAGACCTCTGGTATCACCAGGAGCTGCACGTGGTCACAGCAGCCAGAGCCACCCAAGGGCTGGAAACTGTGTGTAAATAACACACAATAAATAACCTGCGTGTAAATAACTCCCAGCTGTCAGTAAGACACAGGTGAAGTAGGAAGGAATCCTTCCCTGTGAGGGTGGGCAGGCCCTGGCACAGGGTGCCCAGAGAAGCTGTGGCTGCCCCTGGATCCCTGGAAGTGTCCAAGGCCAGGCTGGATGGGGCTTGGAGCAGCCTGGGATAGGGGAAGGTGTCCCTGCCATGGCAGGGGGGGCACTAGATGGGCTTTAAGGTCCCCTCCAACCCAAACCATTCCATGATTCTACAAATGTGACCATCCCCAGCACCATAATTTGGAGAAAATGTCATTTTTATGGTTTAATCTGACTGGTATCTTGGGCATCAGAGTCCCTCTAACACCATCCCAGTTCTGCACTTTATTTCACTGGAGAGTCCTCCTGTTCCTCAAGAAGAGTATTCCGTGTTTGATGGATGTGCTGGGACTGCTGGATTTCAGTCCCTTCACTTCTCTGCCTTCTTTTTCTCCTTCGTGCTGTATCTATTCAAGTGATTTACCACTTTTTCTTTGTTCTGCCTGGAGCCTGGCCAACTCTTGAGATCAAAATCCCCCAAAAACTTCTCAACAAAACATGAGGGTGAGCAGAATGAAACAGGACCTGTGGAAAAGATTTGAATTGTGGGAAAGGAAATCACCCCGTCTCCATGGAAACGCATTCACGTTTTCCAGTTGCTCCTGAATAAATGAAGTTTGTGTTCTCTAATTCCTGGACTTCAATTTCAAGCACACCTAGCCCGAAAGTACCTGGGAATGCTGGTAAAGGCATCAAGGTTTCTCTGAGCAGTGCTGCACTTCCACAGCAAGGCTTTTTCTTTCCTTGTTTTCATTTTTTTTCAGGAAATCACCATCCAAGTTCTTCAGAAAATGTCTGTGAAACGCACACACGACCCACAAGGTGCTTATAAGAATTAGCTGTAGTGCCTAAGATTTTACTCCTGAATTGCAATTCCTCCTAAATCCTTAAGAACCACTGGAGCAGTTGGAGCTCCCTAACAAGTCCCATGTGTGGGGCAATAGTGAAAAAATACTTAAAGCTTTCAAACTTGAATTTACACAATGTGAGCATCCAGCCAAGGGGTTGGGGCTGCCCCGGGATCCCTGGAAGTGTCCAAGGCCAGGCTGGATGGGGCTTGGAGCAGTTGGGGATAGTGGAAGGTGTGGGTAGAATGGGATGGATTTAAAGTCTCTCCCAACCCAACCATTCCATGATTCTGTGGTTCCATTTCTCTCCCTGTAATTCCCACTGTACGCTGTTGTTGGAGTCCAAGGCATGCCTCTGACAGCCCTGGCAGGTCAGGGAGCCCCGGAGCCCCTGCGAGGGGGTCCCAGACCCTGGCCAGAGGCCAAGGATAAAGAAGTTTTCGATCTTAGTCCATGGGAAAAAATTACCAACATTGCAGAGCACGAGAGTTTAAAAATAGGTGATGGTTTAGTGTGTTGCAAGGTAAAAAGGGTGATTTTAGGACTTTTAGAGTAAAGATAAAGCACTTAAGATGGAGGATTTTGGGCGTTACCCTGTTCTTCTTCTTCTTCTTCTTCTTCTTCTCCTCCATCTTCTCTGGTGATGGTGGCACAAAATGATTGGTAGAATGAAAAAGAGGCAGAAATTACGTGTCTAGAATAGGTGCAAACTAATTGGTATAAAATGGTAAATAATAAATAGGTTGTGAAGAATGGTTGGATCATGGAAAGGGCACAAAAGGGACGGGACAGCCCAGGGCTGGGCAGTTCCCGCTCGGACACGGCTGGCATCAGGCTTGTGGCCAGAGCTGAGAGCTGGCTGGAGATAAGAAGAAATAAACAACCTGAAACAACATCTGCAGGCGTTTCTCATCTGTTCGGGCTCGAAGGTAAAGCTTCACAGAGGCTAAAAAAGATAACGGACTTGTGTGGAGTCCAACTCCCACACGCTGCTGGATAAACTCCTGCTTGGCATTAAAGGTAGGTAAGGATTATTCCTGACTTCCAGCAGGCCATGAAAAGGAATATCCTCAAATCTCAGCCTATCTGTGGTGGGGGTTGGTTATTCCATGGTGTCATCTCAGAACCAGAATCAATTCTCACTGAAAATTCTCATTACAGCATTCTGCACTCATTAGAATTGCTCAGGGCTTTTAGGACACAGGGCTGCTTTATTGTAATGTTTGGTTCCTTTAGCTAAACTGAGAGATTTCATCTGAATGCTTTCAGCCCCCTTTGCACAGCCCCTCCACATTCCCCACTGCTCAGTTCGCACCTCTCTCCCAAAGCTGTCAGCCTTCCCAAGGCTCATTTACCAGAGGAAAGGCAAATCTGAGCTTCAGAACCTTTGAGGGGAGGGAACACTTCATTATTTCCTTACGGAGGTGAACTGGTACCTGCACATCCACTGACACCCAGGGGAATTCCTGCCAATGCCTGGGCAGAGAAAGGCTGGGATCCAAGGCCACATTCCATAGAGATTTTTTGTGGCATTTAATTGGGATAAAGACGAGACCCTCTGAATTAATCTTCACTCAAACATGCACCCAGATCTGAGAACATTTGTCCTCAGGAGTTGCTTGTACCACCAGCAATCCCCCACCCTCAAGCTTGTTTTTATTCATGGCAAAATTTTTAGTGCAAGCTTAGGAGCTTCTTTTCATCCTGTGTCCTTAGCTACGAGCCATCCCCAAATTTATTCAATGAAATAATACAGTCCTTAAATTCTGAAAAATAATGGTTCTGTTCTGCCTCTGAATTCTTTCCTGGGCTTCAGTAAGGAACTTTTGGCCTTAAATGTCCTGCTACAAATCTGTAAATCATGAGGGAAAGGGAAACTTTCCTGACGAGGGTGTGAGCTCCCTCCTCCAGAGCAGGGATCCCTCAGATTTCCAGACAATGGACAACAACCTAAAATGCAAACCCTCCTCGATATGAGAGGATGGCCTGGTTAAAACTCCTCCTGGGGGGCTGTGGACAGGACTTTTTGAAATCATGGCCTTGCTATGACAGGAAGATTTCCAGGGATGCTTGGCACGAGCCTTCCCTGTGGATCCGTGGGCACTGAGGATGCTCAGCACTGCCAGGGAGTTATTTGGGGGCCACCCGACCACTGCAGTTCCTCACCTTGCAATCCCCCCTGACATTTCTTGCTGCCAGGGCCTATCAAATCATTTCACTTTGCTGTGCTATGAACGGGGCAGCGCCACTTCCACTTTTCCAACGCTTTTTTGGCCGTACCTGCCGCAGCTTTTCCAGTGGATTCGACAGAGCTGGATTGTCCCCGGCTGCAGAAGGCAGCAGGTAGAAGGGGCTGGTCCTCCTGCCCTGTTCCACAGGCTGGGGACGGCCCGATGGCTGCGTGGATCAATAACCCCTGTGTTTCCAGGCCCTGCTTATTAAAGGTGGTGCATGGAAAAAAAAAAGAACCGTTCCCTATTTATATCTGGAACTTAATGAAGTGAAATTATCACAGCCGACAGGCGCTGGTGTTGTAATTCAGAGACACGGCTTGGCTTGGAGGGATCTGCAGGCTGTTTTTATTCCAAATAATAAAAAAAAAGAGTGAAACCTAATCCTCTAATCAGTTCCAATTTACATATTCACAGCTCTTATTTCCTGCCTGCTTGGAGGGGAAAAAAAAAAAAAAGATAAGTGTTGGAGTCACGAAGCGATTATTTGATTAAGTAATTATTAATCCCAGGGTGCTCTGATTAATTCCCAGCAAGTTAAACAAACGGATTGGAGCTGGGCTGGTCACCTTCTCACCATTGTCACACACAGGGGGAAAAATCCTGCAGAGATATTTTTACCTGCTCCACACTGAGGAGTTTTGTTCACTGAAGGGCTCCCCTGCGCTCCCCAGGGGTTAATACCCTGCTAAATGAAGTGTTACATGCTGGAATTTTATCTGTGCCTGACTGCAAGACCAAATGCTGATCTGTGTTTTCAGGCTGGAAACTCCAGGCTGGATCTGTGCACAAGTCGCTTTTGGCATGTTTAAATAAATTAAAAACAAAAATAAAAAATAAACAACACAAAAAACTCTGAATTTCATTTTTTAACAACTTTTTACTGGCTGCACTGAATCTGTCGTGGAGACAATGTCATATCTGAGAGTGCCCCAGAGCAGGGTCTATCCACTGATTTCAGGAGAGCTGAGAGAAATGCTTCAAAATATCATTTGTCTTCAGAAAAAGCAAAAACACTGAGAGCAAACAAACCTGGAACTTATGTTTTCCAGTTTTCTTGGAGATTTTTATCCTAGCAGGCTAAAAACCTTGCAGTTGGTTGCACGAGCAAACACACAAAACACTCAAGTGCTGCTCACCTGAGCTGAAAAGCTGCCCTGAAACCAGCCTGTCTCAGTCTCTGCATTCCTTCCCTTATCCCTTACCCAGAACAAAGCCCAGAAAATGGGAAGATGATGTCTAAGCCCACAGTAAATAACCTGGAAGCATACTGCATCAAGGGAAAAGGTGAGAAGCACACACCAAAACCACCTCGAGAACATCTTTTTGCCACGAGTGAAGCTAAGTCACGGCACAGGGATGGGCTGTACTGAAAAACAGAGTTAATTAAAGGTCTTGGATGGGCTAAAACTGCTGATAAAAAACCCAGTTACCAACCAGGCACCTTCAGCTGGTGGCTGTGTCAGATCAGTCGATTATTTTTAATTCCTTGTCCATTATTTTACTGCTGAACTGTATCTGCTCCTCTGATCCCAGGTCCAGATCCACTCCATTAACCACCGTACACAAGGGATGAATATTTGGGATTGGGAGTGGAGAGGGAGCCTGGCTTCAGGAGGATTTGTTAATGGAATACAACATTCCTAACAACCCATTCTTCCTGCTGCCATTCCTAACGACCCAAGCCTTCCCATCAGCAATAAACCCTAGCTCCAATCTCAAATCTGATTAAAATGAGGTTTTTAATTCCTTTAAAACTTTAGAATTTGGAAAATGTAAAATTATCTCCACCAAAGATGGATCTGATTTTTTTGATTTGGGTTTTGGTTTTATTTTTGGATTTCACTGAAGAGCTCCCAGCTCAGTTTGAATATTCACCACCTAGCCTGAGCATTGCTGCAGTGGGATGAAATCCTTGGTCAATCCTCATGGATAAAACTTCCTTAGTGGCTTCAAAAACACTGACCAAAGCCCATTTCTTTCTGTGCCGGCCTCTGAATTCCAGCTGGGAACATGGAGGGAGGGGAAAATGTCAGATTCCCCATGGATGCAGCAGCAGAGGATGAGACAGAGCCAGGGCTACAAGAGAAGGAGCTCCTCAGTCATAAGGGGCAGAGTGATGATGGTAAATGACCCTGCAGTGAGTAATGGACACAATCCAGCTCTTCCCTGTCTTTCCTGGTGGGATGTGAGGTTGGGAACAGCTCAGCTCTTGGGGGAAAAAAATATTCCGAGGTTTGGGTTGAGGAAGATGAAAGCTTTTGTTGTGAGTGAAATGGAAAGTTCTGCTTCTCCTCTGTTCCAGTGACGTCCGTGCCTGACATCTGTGTGGTGTCTCAGCATCCTCGGGCACAGCAGTAACCAAAGGCAACCAAAATCTGCTCCCAGAGCCAAAGGAATGGATTCAGATGTATCCATCAAAAACTGGCCTGGAGTGCCTTAGAAATGACAATAAACGCAAAAAATCAGCCTTCTTCCTGGAAAAAGCTGCTATTGATTTCTCTTTCTCCTTCCAGGTCTTTGGAGCAGCTCTCGGTGGGATTGCTGCCTTCGCCCGAGACTTCCCCACCACACTCCTGAAGGACATCCTTGGATTCAGGAAGGTTGCAGGGGATGGGATTTGGGGCAGACTGCAGAATCTGTCTGCAGCACCCTGGAGGATGTGTGAGGAGGGCTGTAAGAATGCAACCAACAACCTCACCGCCTTTCAAACCTTTCCAAGTTTAAAGGAAACCACCAGGCCACGCAGAGATCTCCAGAAAGAAAATAAGGACTGAAAATGTGGTTTGACTGTTTTGTTCTGAGACCACAAAATCTTTCTGCTCCTCTGACTCGCTGTCACACTCAGAAGGCGCCATCAAACCCGGGGAAGAAACCTCTGGGCCGATATTTCATCCTGGAAATGAAAGGCAAATCAGGGGCAGTCAAATGCTTTTCCAGGAGATCTGGAATATTGGCTGCCTGCTCCAAGCCGAGCCTGGCCCGGCTCCAGGGCTGTGTCATCCCAGCCATACGTGTCCCACGCTGGCTGGGACCACCCATCATCTCCTGTAGCTCTGCAAATCCAAAACTTCCCTTCTTTAGCATTTGAAAATTTGGTTTTCAAGTTATTATCCAGCAATGGCTGCCTTGATTTATTCAGCACAAGCTTCCCTGTGTTTGATAAGCAAAGGTGGCCAAATAACACAGATACTGGCTGGTAAATATTTTCCCAAAGAGGAACACGGAGCACCGTGTGTTTTGTTAACCACTGGGTCAGATAATTGAGTGTTCAACAACATTTGAAAGCCCTCTGAGTTTTTAAGTAAACTCTAGAGCTGAGATAAGCCTTGGAAAATGCAGGTAGAACAAGCAGTACTCACTGAAGTGATAAAAGGGTTGAGAACTTCAGTGAAACTGGGATATGATCCCCTGAAGTCTCATGGAATAACACTGAGCCAAAGAAGGATGAGACAAAAGGAGCTCGGGCACAGGTACTGCCCCAGCCCAGCGTGTGCCACCTCGGGATGAGATCATGGGAGTTGGAGGCCTTGAGAAATCAGATGAGCAAAGCTCTGTATTTGCCTGGTGCCCCAGGATGAGCAGAACTGGGAGGTTCCTCTCAGCCCAGTCCCAAAGTAACGCGTGTGCTGCTTTAACCTTTCTGAATTTCAAACCACCTCCTACCTAATGGACCAAAAAAGAACAAGTAATAATCCGAGAGGGCGGGAGAGAAAATCTGTCAGCCTGAGTCACACTATTGGACCATCAAGCCCAGCATCCTGTCTCCGAAACGCCGTCAGTATCTGACACTTCAGGCTTAGCTGGGATAATAAAACATTTTCCTCAACCTTATGTAACATCTCGGCCTGGCAAAGAGAAGATTTAAACACTGATTGCTTTCCACTCCCCTCTGTCCCATGAATGTGAATCTGACTCTTTTCCAAAACGAACAACCCTGATGAGCTGGAATTGGTTTCTGGGCAGGATGGGAAAAGCTCCTCTCTCATTACTCATTCCTGGAGAGATCCGCAAAACCTTTGCCTCCTAAAAGGGGCACTTGAAGGAGGAGACATAAAACTCCATCCGCAGAACTCTGGGTGCCCACGGCCACCTTTTCATGGAAGCTGGAAATGCACGTCACAAGACTTCATGTCTAGTCACTTTATTTTTCCCCATCATGTCTACTTCCTTTATTTTTGTATTTGTTTAAGCTCTCCATTAGTTTATTAGCTTGACAGCAGCCCAGTTAATTAGCCCGTCCTCCCTCCCCCAGCCCAAGCCCGTGAGGCTCCCCAAATGCACACAAAATTTAGTGCTGCTGCTGCTGCTGCTGCTGGGGCACTTCTCAAAACAAATAAAAGATTTGCAAAGCCAGCCACCAAGCATCCAACATAATTAAAGTGCATTTGTTACTTCTCGGGCCCTCGCACACAATCGGGGCCTTGTGCGGAGCGAGCACTCCCCAAATCAGGCTGTTTTTCTTTCGCAGGGAAGAGTGCCAGGAGTCTCCCCAGCCCAGGTAACATAAGATCCCAAGGAGCAGCAAATGGACAGTGGCAGCCAGAGCGAATGGACTGTGGGGAGATCTATATGGAGGCGAGTATCTATAGATATATGCAAACATGCACAGACAGGGCGCTATAGTTCTTCAGGGGGAAAAAAAATGGGGAAAAAAAAGCAGTGGAAAGGCTCCCAGAAATTACTGCTCCGTGCACAGGTATGTAAATGACTCTGGAGTCTCGCTGTCCACCACCTCAATCAATTACAAGGTTATTCAAGATAAAACAAACACCATTTCAATTAACTGCATATACAGCAGTGGTTAGAGGCACACGCAGGGAAGAGGAAGTGGGAGGAATTTTTGGAAAATGGAACTTTTTTCCTGCTGCTTCTGGAGATATGCGCAAATAGAGGTTGCCTTGAGGTGCTGTGAGTAGAGCCGTGAATGGTCTTAGAAACTCCAACCTAAAGTTGTCGTGGTCCCAACTAAAAGCAAGATGAGGGGACAAAAATGAAACAAAAAAGAGCGTGTGAGCGTTTAAACATCTGTTTAGTTTGTACCGGCTCAGAACAAGCATTTGCAGGAGTCAGGGGGAGCAGAAATTGGAAGAGATGCTCGAGGATCACTGGTTTTGTTGGGGACAGGATCCGGAGGAGTCCCTAAGCAGTTCGAAGAGCAGCTCTGTGTGAGGGCAGCTCCCTGATCCGGATCCCCAGCTGGATTCCCAGCCTGGGAATGCTGAGGCCTCGCAGGGTGAGGACACAGCTGGGTGACAGAATCTGACAACAACCTACAAATTCAGTAGCGGCCTGAGAAGCCAGGGGAGGAATGATGACAGGGGCTGGGCAAACATCCCCAGGGATGGTTTTCCACAGGTTTTTGCCTAAGGCTGAGCAAACTGTTCTACCTCCTTTCTTCATTTTTCACGCTTCTGTGCAAAAGTTCCTGGTCAAGAGGTCCTGCACACTGCTCACCTGCAATCCTCAATGGGAGTTTTGGACAATTTTTCTACTTCTTTGGCTGCTGCACTAAAACTAAAGATGGCTTTTTTTGGGAAAAAAAAAAAATCATTATTAATCAAATATTTCGGGATGAAATACACACAGACCAGGAGATGGGACCAAGATTTATAGCCAGCCCACCATCAATCACCGTCCAGTCTCCTGCAGCTACACTCATGGTCACGAGCAATAAATTCATTGCAGCTGCCCAGTTTTCATCGGTGACTTCGGCCACAAAAGCTGACTGTGAGCCTGCTCCTGAGAGGAACAAGCAAGAGCAGGTGTATTTGAAACACCCTCACGTTAGTTTTGTTGACCCCCATTTGCAGGGCATTGGGACCTGTCACACTTCCATGTCTCCTTTCACATCTCTGATTTGTATTTGTGACAGACCAGAAACACGGCGTTTCTCACTTATTGTGGTTCTGCCTGATGGGCAGGAGCTCCTCGGGGGAAAACTCCACACTTAATCCATGTCAACCTTCTCTTTGCTGACTCTTAAGTTTGGCGAGGAATAAAATCTTAAATTTGGGGAGGAATCCAACCCAGAGCTGATAATTAGCGCTTATTCTATAACGATTCAAACCTCAAAGCCCTGACATTTAAAGAGGAAGATGAGGTCCAAATGGCCTTGCTTCCAGTGCCTAATTAAATTCAGAAAAATCAACTCTTTCCGAGCCTTCTTCCCATTGCAAGAAATGCTTTTGCCTCTTCTCCACTCACGCACTGCCAAGGGCCACCCTAAACATGCAGAGATCCCCGCTGAGCTCAGCCGCAGCGCTGGGGTTTTTGTGTATTTCCCAGGACCATTAACAGAGTAATATAATGAGAAATGAACTGAGGTTAAAGAATTCAGTGCCTGGTGTATTTTCACTAAAAACACTGACTCCATCAGGGGACCTGCCAAGAGGAGAGTTTAATATCGTATGAAAAGGAAGAATTTTCATAATGACACTTGGCAGGGGCTGCATCCCCCCCATGAGTGGAGCTGCTGGGGCTTTCTCTCCTCCGCTCTCCGATTCTCTCTCTCCCCACAGCCCAATGGCAGGACGAGGGATTTTCATTTTGAAGGGACTGGGAACCACTGGAACCAAGCTTTGGGCAACTTTTCACAGGGTAGGGGACTCACACCGCTCGTGTTTAAGCACCTCGGTTCATGCTCAGAAGGTATTTTGGGAAAGAAGCTTTCAGGCAGTTTCTTTACAGTCAAAAGGGAAAAAGTGGACCCAGAATGCTCAAAATTTCCTAAATTGCCTAAAAATCTCTTGTTCCATGGGAATCTTTCTCCTCATTTGCCAGATCTAGGCAGTGGGCCAAAACAATTACTTCCTTTGTAAATCAGTTTGAGACTTTTTTCATGAAAATGATGCAAGAAGAATCACCTGAGCCACTAAAACCCCTTGCAGCTCCAAACAAACCATCCGTAAGGATAAAGCAAATCCCACATTTTGCCTCCTATCTTTTTATATCTGGTGACTGTTCCTGAATTGCCCAGTTCTGACTGTATTCACACCAGCACTCCAATAGTGGTCGGTGTTTTATGTTCTCTTACAGTGCTGCTTGTTCCCTTTTTTCTCACTCCCATCTATTTGGAAATGTCATGCCGAGAAAAAAGAGCAAATAAAACAGAAATGAATGCCTGAACAGGGCAATAATGTTCTCTATAACAGAGATCAAACGTTCTTGATAAATTATGTTTTACTGTGCAGCTGACACTGGTTCTCAGTGCAAAGCTCAGGCTCCAGCAGAAACTGGCCCTACTCCCCAACTGATTTCAAACAGCTTTATCATTTTTACTAAAACTTTGGAGTCAAAACTTTGTCTGACTCAAATCAAGCCTCAACCTGACAGGCTGGCCCAGCACAGTTGTAGGTGGAACAAATACAATAAAACTCTCGTCTGAGAAAGGCCAAACATCAGGGAAAACAATTCCTTGTGGAGAGATGGAAGAGCAGCGGTCGAATTCTGCTCGTTCCAGGTGACGTGTGCGAATTAAAACAGCCCCACGGAGATTTGGGGGGCTCCATATCCACCCTCGGGGAGTCACTCCAACCCTGCAGCCATAAAACTGAGCACAGGGAGCTCATTTTCCCTGAGACTCCGGGTGTAAAGTCAGCAGAAAAATACCCTGGAATGAGGATTACAGAATGTAACTCTCCTTCGGAGGTGACGGCAGGGCCCTCATTTGCAAGTGATAAATGTCACTGCTCTTCCATCTGCAGCCTTTTAAAACCATTTTGAGGGATGTAATGAGGCTGCACAGCCTTGGAGGGACGGGCAGGGGACAGCGGAGCCATTTGAGCTTTACTGAGTGTGTCACGGGGGAGTTGTCCTTTTTTTTTCCCCCTTTTTTTTTTTAAACAAAATGAGGTGCCCCAGGGGAAAGTCAGCAGCTCGAAGCGGCCCCACCTGAGTGTGTCTTGGGAGGAAGCCTACTGCCTCATATTTTTTAAAAGGGAAAAAAAAAAATTATAATAATAGAGCCGAGCCAAAAATATCAAGGAGTTCATAGCTGTGAAAAAGCCAGGGAAAGCTGAGTCGCCGCCGGCCAGTGTTGTTCTTCCAAACAAGCTGACCACCCTCCCTTCATAACATTTTATTTATTAAAGCAAAATTGGCCCACTGGAACAAAATTATGCCCTATTCATATACGTATGTATATCTGTGAATGTATGGTTATTAATGACTGTGTTTCCACAGAGCCACAAGGTCCCTATAGATTTTTTCGGGGGTGAGCTCCTGAATTCGTTAGAGGGGGAGAAATTTAAACGGTGTGGATGGGACGGGGCAACAATTCGGTTATAACTCAGTTATAGCTGTTATGACTCGGGTATAACTCGGTTATAATTCAGGTATAACCCGTCAGAAGTGTTATAATTCACATTTAATTCGTTGTAACTCGGCGCAGGCCCCGGGGCCGCGCTCGCACGCCGTTGCCACGGCAACAGCGAGCCCTCCTCCCATTGGTCGCCGTGCGGCGCAGCAGCCAATCAGCGCCCGGCGTTGCGCCGCCGGGAACATGGCGGCGGCGAGGCGCGAGCGGCGGGAGGAGCGGGGCCGGGAGCGGGGTTGGTTTTCAGGAGTAAAATCAGCGTAAGGAGCTCCCTCCGTGAGTAACTCCAGCCTTAACCAGTCCTTCCAAGCACCCTTCTCCCGCATCAAATAATCTCTAGGGACCTTCTGGCTGAGCACTGTGTAAAACACCTTCCTAAATAACATCATCAATTGGCCAAGCGGTTTAGAGGCTCAGGGCAGCAGAAGCAACACCTTCGGTATTTTCCGTTATTTCAGGTTGTTTTTTTTTTCCCGCTGCATTCATTCCCATTTTAAAGTCCCCCGTATTTACCTGCAGCACAGTCTAGACAGCTAATGAAATAGTAAGAGCCCAGTGGGTTTTCACAAGAACGTAAACAAAAAAAGAATGAGAAATGACCGGATTTAAGAACTGGATGGGTACTGAGCGTGCCACATGCAAGGGTATCCCGGGTTTATTAGGTACATTACTGTCGTTCCTAAAATCCCCGAAGGAATCACCCCGGTGTTCTGTGGGAACAGCAGGTCACATTTACAAAATGTGCTTAAAGATGCAGTTAGATCCCAAAGGGATTTTTCCAGACAGTTCATAAAACCAGGTTGTGAGTCACCACTGGAAGCTAATGGGAGTAAGGCCTGGAACTTATCTAGGTGCTTTTAATAAATCCTACTCTTTCCATATCGACATGATTAAATGCATAATGTGCTTTTTTTAACTGTGACCCAGTGTTTGTACAGTGCCAAGAGCAGCAGGCTGAGCACTAAAATGCTCCGTGCTTCTGGAAAGTAGTGCCTGCTCTGGAGAATCCAGAATATTAACGAGCAGGTAAGCGTGCAGGCAGACCGGGACACAGAAACGGAGCTTCTCCCCCAGCACCTCACAGCAGGGTTTTGTCTTTTCATTTATGTTCACATTCTAAATTTCAGAAGTTGCCTCTGAGCTATCAAGGCCAGACTTTCAGCTTACTTTTGTTTCTCCCAGCCAGCATCCCCAGAGCTGCTGTGTTTTCACATGAAACACGTTCCTCACTTGGAGCAGTGATTTCCTTTCAATTTATTGATCATTCCCTTCTATGGATGCAGTTGGATAAAAAGCCCTTTTGTCCTGGAGCATCCTGTGAGCTGCAGGAGGAGCAGGGAAAGCCCAGTAACTCCTCACAGACTGAATAAAACACATTCAATGACAATAAAATTATGAAAGTTCAGAGCCAGAAGGAAATTAAATAGGTGGTGTAGTTGGACTCTACACCTGGATTTGGATGTTTGCCTGACGGGTTCCTAAATGTTTTTAACATCTCCAGGTGTCTTCCAGGGCATTGTGATGTGGATCTTCTTAATGTTCCACCTCTGTGACACTGAGAACTCAGCAAAATTGAGCCTGGAGCAAACTTAAATTGCTCTGAAGTGTCTGCCTTTAGCTTGAATAGCTTAGAATTAAATGTGTGTTTTAAGAAAAGGGAAGAAATCCGGAGTGTTGTTTTTCCTGAGATGTCTTCTGCTTTTATCTGGGAACTTTAAATTGACAACTTCAGCGTGGAGCCAGTGGGTTGGTTCCATCCTGCAGTCCTAGGGGATGACTGGGATCAGGAAGTGGCTACATCATAAAAAGAGTTCAGCCATGCCATGTGGTGGGATTTTGGGTGACAGGAGCGTTCCTTGAACATTTCAGAAGCTGGACACCGAGGAAGAATCCAGGCTGAAAAATAAAAGCTTCCTTACCTGAGCTGAACATTTTTCACTCTCAGATGAAAGCTGTGGCATCAAACTCGATGGAGACACAGTTGATATGCCACAAGTGGCCAGGAGAGGAAATCCCACTTTGTATGAGTCACCATTTTTGTGCAAATATTAACTTTGGCTGATACACGTTTCTGCTGATATCTCTTTTCCAGATCTGAGTCTCATAGTACATTGTCTTGGCTGTACTGAACTGGAGCCTTTGGTTCTTTGAATAACTTTCCTTTTTAACCGTTTTATCTATTTATTGTATCTGAAAGGTAAAGAAAACACAATTTTCCCCATGATTCCGCTTCCAGTGATGCAGTATTAAATTCTGCACCAGTGGAAAACTCGGATTTAATGATGGCAAAAAGCACAGTGCTGAGGATTTGGGGTTCTGTGCTCTAACGAGTGGAGAATCCAAGAAGCTGGCAAGCCCTGCTTCCCAGGATCTCCCTGCCCTCCCATCCCCATGCTCTCCCTCATTTATTTTGTTGGTAGAAACATTGCTGGGCACTGGAAGTTATATTTCATTTTGAAAAATCTTCGTGATCTCTGGCAAAGCACTCCTCAGGGTTGCGCCCACCAACCAGGCTGTTGTTTCTGTTCAGAATTAATCACAGGTGATGTGGAGAGAGGAAATTAATTAAATATTGGTTGTACCAGGTTCCCGATCCTACAAACCTTAACACCTGCAGTGGAGGAACACGGGAATGCAGAGCTGGAATCCACAGCTGCAGGTGTCTGGAGGAGATATTGAATTATGGGGGAAAAATAGGACTGAAATTGGGGCTGTTAAACACGAAGAATGCATGAAAAGTCTAGAATTGAAATAAATCCCTTTTTAATTTATTCTTTGTTTCATTGTGTGGGCGTTGAAGTGCTGATGCAAGGTGAGAAAGGACATTTGTCTTCCCAGGATTCAGCAGCCCCGGGGACGCTGCTCCCATGGCATTCCCTGTGCTGCTGTTCCAGACAGAACACAAAATTTACTTTTCCAAGCAGTATTTTAGGGAGGAGGGTGGCTATAAATAACCCAGGTTTGGACAATGTACCAGGGCTAACACCCTCAGCCTTGCACACTGTGCCCCGGGATCTTCGGCGGCCACAAGTGGGCAGGAGCTTGGGTTTGGCACCTGTAGTGACATATTTTCTTCCTGACCTCAACACTCATGTCCCCCGGTGGTGCCACCTTCCCCTGCAGGCTGCCTGCTGCGACTTGGGGACACTGGAAATAGCCAACATTCATTTCACCCTCTCTGTCATTCCTTTAAAACAAACTGCTGCCCAGATAAGGGACAGCCAGCATGGAAAGGAACTGGGAAAGGTTCCATGAGCGGATTAACTGAGGGAGGCACAACTCCAGGGCATCATCCGGGAGCTCTGTCTTGTTTGGCTGCTTTGTTTCACTTCGTCAAGTTTTGTGCCGCTTCCGTTTGGGTCCCTATTTCATCTTATTTTTGGACTTCTGGGCTGTTGCAGCTTGCAGAGTTACCGAGTCCCTTTGCATTTATCTTATCTGGGTTTCCTAATTTCCACTATTAGGTGATGTCTGACACCTTCTTTGGTCCAGCGTGGTTGTCTGGACATGCAGTGAGTCACTCCCTCTCCCCCAGCATTTTCCGACCTCCCCTCACCCCTGCTTTGAGGGGGGGACTGTTTTCGCCAGGTTTTCTCAGTCCTTTGATGGGTACAGCCACATCTGGGTGAGGGTGAAGGTGAAAACCTTACAGATAAAAGGAGTTCTGGTCGTTCTTCAGGAGGGACTGAAGTCGGAGGATGTAGTTTGGCATGTGGGAAGTCCTCCGGATGTTTCCAGATTGTTGGGAGCGGTTCTGTGTTGTGCAGCAAAAGCTCGTGCTCCGAGTGCTCGCCACTGCCTCCAGAACGAGGGAACGACCCCAAATATTAAACAGAGGGCCGTGCCAACAGGGAGGGCAGAAATGCTCTGATTTCACCCATACTTATCTGCTCCGCTGTGCTTCCTGCTGGTTGTTTTCTGGACACTAGACTTCCTCCTCACCTGCTGCTCTCCAGCGTCCCAGAAAAACTGAGTGATCCTCACTGAGCGCTCCTTGGGCCCAGGTTATTGCCGATTATGGCTCAGCAGTAGCTCTGATCCAGCGCGGGCTGATCCCATCGCAGCCGGGGCTTGTAATTGCATTCCGATGGGCATCCCTAATTCCCGCGGAGTGCCAGAACAATCCTCTCCAGGCAGGCTGCTTCCTTTGCGTTGTAACTGCTGCCCGGTGACCAGTGTTTACTGACTCCTCTGAGTCATTTGCGACTGTGATGCTTGGCTAAAGAGATTGTTTCTGAGAGCCCTATCATCATTAATCATTAATTAATGTGATTGCGCACGGTGTGAATGGAGCAGGTGCCTCAGGCCGGACTGGAGGAGCCTGTGGCACACAGCAGGTCTGGGCTGTCCCCATTCCCTCCCTGCCGAGCGATCCAAGTCACTCAGCAGTGGCAGAACCTGGCGTTTTTCCCTTCCCAAAGGAGTTTGCAATTTGAAGAAGTGCTGCTTTCTTCATGCTGCCCTTAGAGCCGTTCCCATGTCAGTCAGCGGGATGAGTTCCCATCTTGCTTTTATTGAAATGGAAATGGGGGCAGTCAGGACTTCACCTGACCTGCGTGAGGGAAGTGTCCTTGCAGGGAGCGTGCCGGGGATGTGTTCAGGGCTCTGTTCCTCCAGCTTCCCTTGAAATGTGCTGGAATTGTGGTTTGGGGGCTGAAAGGGGGAGAAAAGAGGGATTTGAGGGAGCTGACAAATGCCAGCACTCAAATGCTAAGGCACAATGCCAGAGTGGGGAGCACTGGGGGCAAGAAATCAGTGGGAGCGGCAGGGGTGGGTGACAGCGTCATGGTGGGGGTGGGTAAAGGACAGGATCCAGATCAGAGCTGCACATCTGGCTGAGATACAGGATCCAAATCAGAGCTGCACATCTGGCTCAGGTGAAGGATCCAAATCAGCTGCACATCTGGCTGCGGTAATGGATCCAGATCAGAGCTGCACATCTGGCTGAGATACAGGATTCAAATCAGAGCTGCACATCTGGCTCAGGTGAAGGATCCCCATGCACACCCTGCTGCCAGGACGTGCTGGTGGCTCTCTGTCACACTTGAAGAAGCCCTTAGGATGTAACAGCTCCCAGGTTCCTCAATGGGACCTGGAAAGTGCTCAATTAAAATAGGATTGGTTTTTTTGGGAAAGACAATTAGGAATGAGTTGATGGATGACTTGCTGCTGCTGGATTTGAGAGCCCCAGAGGCTCTGTGTCCTGAAGTCCCTCCCAGCACTTCTCACTTAGTTGTTAGACCAGAAATATAAGTTGGTAATGCATTAAAATACACTTTTATAAATTATTTCCCTTTTATTTATTAAGCAAAAGGAAGATAATACTATCCATATTCATCAGTTCAGCCTTTTAAAAATTTTTACCCCAATATCAAGGGTGATAAAAACATCTTCTGGAGCAAGAGAAAGAGCAAGGGAGTGATGGGAGTCTTTAGTTCCCATAAATTTAATTCCTATAAAGTCTGGACACCCTGGGCGGATGCCTTGGCTCCAAAATGACCTCCTGGCTCTTCCTTTTTGTCTTGGTTTTTAATTGGAGCCAGGAGAAGGAGCCCAGCATTTGCCAGGTGAATGCGAGCTGTGCCCTGGCAGGACGCCTGCAGACCCATTACTGGTTTGTAGATTAAAACAGGCACAGAGAAAGGGGTGGAGAGGGAGGAGAAGGAAACACGAGAGAGAAGAGCAAAACACTTTGTTCTAATTCAGGTGAAGAAGCGAATCTGGGTGTCCTCACAGAGCGTCTGCCACGTACAGGGTGGAGGAGAAACAAATTCCTTCTGTCCATGTGTTCTATTCCCTAATTATCCCTGTGTGCCAGCCTCTAGGAACAACCCCGGGCTGCTGCCAGAGCCGGTGCCTGCTCAGCCGTCACTCCCAGGGGGAAGCTCTGGGAACAGCAGCCGCTTCCAGCCGGGAGCAGCTGCGGCCCCGCAGGGCGGGCTGGTGGGTGCAGGGAGGGCACGGGGCGCAGTTGGGGTTCTGTTCGTGGTGCTGGGGCTGAGGCGCCGCAGCTCTGGCTCTGTTTCCTCAGCCTGAAAATGGGCAGGATCCTGATAAGAGCACGAGGAGCTCAGGAGCTGAGTGGTTTCGGCTCCTGGGTTACCCAGCCACAGCAAGCAGGGGTTCTGAGCCCATTTTTCAAGCTGGTTTTGAATGAACCACTTCTTTTTGTGGGGTTTTAATTCCAAAGGACTTCACAGCGAGAGCCAAATTGCGCAGAATCAAAGAATCCTGGCTTGGTTTGGGCAGGACACCTTCCACCACCCCAGGCTGCTCCAAACCCCCGTCCTTGAACACTTCCAGGGCTGGGGCAGCCACAGCCTCTTGTATTCTTGTACATCCACACTTCGCTTACTCCAGGCAATTAATTCCTGTTCTTAAACCCCTTCATTCCCAGATTCTTCTGCTTGGTCACTGATGGCAAAAGCAGCCCCGCAACAAATCCCCCTGGAAGCCTTTAACTGCTCGTTCCATGTTCCCACTCTCACTGAATGGCTCTGCTGGGCCGTTTTCCATCGGGAGAACTTCCTGATACCAAATCTCTCTTTGCAAAATCCCAGTTGCTCCCGGGGCCTGCCACAGTTTTGCCAGAAAAATGCAGTTCACCAGTGGGGAAGTGGAGCTGACAGCATCCTGCCTGCCCACCTGGAAGCCTCACAATGTTTGGGGGTTTTTTGCTGTCTACTGAAGGAAAAAAAAAAAACCTGAAATGTTTCTTCAGTTTTTCAAGCAAACAAACGAAACCTTAACAGGGCTTGGAAATCCCTGCACACAAATGAATTTATATCAGGGTTGTTGCTGCCATTTTATTGGGGGGTTTTTGCCCCTGTCAGAATAATTTCCATCATTATTTTATAAAGATTTTTTTTTTTTTTGAGAGGAAATTCCATTTTCAGACAGGTTTTGGAGTAAGGAATTGAGACTAACTGGGAAGACAAGGTAAGGAGCAGAAAGAACGGGGAAAGAGTCACAGGATATGCTTGACCTGGGAAAAATTAGTTCACCTATTTGACAAAAATTATCTTTTGGCTAAGCCAGAGCCATTTTCCTGTGGAAAGGAGCTGGTTTCTAATTGATTACACGCACAGGCCACTCAGATGTCTGAAAGGCAACGCTTGGACGTTTTCATTCTCTCTGTTATTGAAGAGATCCCAAGTTCAAACCCACCATTTTGAAGCTGCCATGTTTCCCATTATCGTGGTAATCAATTTCCTGGAATTCTGGCTGGCTGGAGATGTGAGTTCAGACCTCAGAAGGATTTCTGGGCTTAGGGAATACTGAAGTGGAGTCCAGTTCCTTTCCTGGAGTGGCTGAGACCCTGAAAGCCCCAGGGAGGGGATGGCCCCATAATTATTTCAGTTACAGGACCTTCCCCTAAAACACAGCAAATTTCACTTGGATGTGATTATATCCTCTAAATTTCATAAATCCAGGGCCTTAGGGGAATTATGCCATCCTAAAATCCATCCAAAATTCCCAAACATATCTATATCCCCGTATTTATTTGCTGGAGAAGCACTTGTCTTTATTTGCCGTTGTTTGTGCTGAGTGAGCTCCTTGGAGACCAGGAGCAAATTCCTCGGAGGACTCGTGGCCGGATCGATTTGTCGAGCTGTTTCCATGTTTTCTGATGCAATCCAGGGTAACAATGTTGTATCCCAGTAAACATGGAAATGGAGCAGGGAAAACATTTCTCAATCGACTTCCTAAAAATACTGCTCTGCCTGGGGAGGGGCTTGAGTTTTATTCCAGGAGCTCGTTCAAGGCCTCCTCGGTTTCCACAATGTCTCGGATTTTACTCGGGCTCGTATTTCATGGATTTAGGGATTGGGTAACAAAGCGCTCCGTGGGCCAAGTGCCCACGAGCGTGACATGTAAGAGCCATTCCCGAGTCCAGTGTGCTGTTCCTGGGTGGAAAAGTGCCAGGCGTGGCTGGAAGCAAGCTCTGGATTTGGCAAAGCGGGCAGATCACCGGGGGCAGTGCTGGGAGGGGTTGCTGGGACTGCCTTTTGAATGTAGGGGGAAGAACAGGTGATGCCTTTCACGTGTAATTCTGGGATTTGGGGGGGTTTTGTTTAATTGTCTTTCACCCCCTCCGTCCCTGCTGACTCCTCAGGTGGAACCTGATGAAAATCCAAGTTCTGAGCTCCTGGAGAGGAGGAAGGGAATGACAGGGGACCAAAATCTCCGGTGTTGGGATGAGGAGCAGCGCTGGGATGGGGCTGTGTCTCCAGGAGGGTTGTGCCTCAGCTCACCCCTTCTCGGGGAAAAGTGGAGAACTTCCCAGCCTGGCAGAGCCCGCGGCACAGACTTGTGTCTGTCCTCTGATCCCGCTGCTTTGGTTCCCGCTTTCAGGACGCCTGACAGAGCACATCCTCCTCTGCTTAAGATAAGAGCCCCCCTGTGCACCTGCAGCCCCTTCCCAGCCCCTTCCCAGAGGGGCCTGATTCCAGCAACGCCATCTCACACGGATGGAGCCCATCCAGCCTCACCCAGCGCGATTCTGTGCAGTGATGTTAAATCTGAGAGGCGCCTCCAGACACGGCGATTGTTCCACGATGAAGAAAGTCCCCCTGCCGCTTACCTCCCCCTTACCTCCCCGCGTGGCGCTGGGGCTGTGTAAGAATAGCCCTGAGCACCTGAAAATGTGTCCTGATCTTTTGTCAGGGAAGTGGATGAGGTCACAAGGCTGGGAAGGGAATGGTGGAGAGAACGCTAAACTTGACACATCGGAAAGAACCGAGTGGGGTGAAGAAAAGTAGGGAAAAGGGGCCCAGGATGCCCTTTTCCCAGCGGTTTTTGTCCCTCTGTTTGGTGCAGATGAAACTCTGTGGGTTAAAAACCCTTTCAATGCACAGAGGGCAGGGTAGGACGGGATCAGCTGTTCTGCTTTCGGCACTGTGAACTGCACAGAGCACGGAAAGGAAGAGAGAAACCAATGGATTCAAGCACAAAAGCCAAGGTGGACATGGACAGAAAAAGACAAACCAATGGATTCGAGCACAAAATCCAATGTGGACACAGCCGGGGCACAGCTCTGCTCCACTCCCTGTGTGCAGCAAGAAATGGGGGGGTTCTCCTTCCACGTGGTGATCCTGCTTTGGATCAAGTCCATCCCCTTTGGGTTTGGAAAATGTGCTTTCTTTGTGGCATTTGCCAGTGTCCCAGCCCTGCCTTGCTCCTGGAGAAAAGCTGAGGGTGCACAGCCAGGGAAGGGAGCTCAGGAACACAGCAAAGTGAAATATCCAGAAGTCCACTGGACTGGAGGTTCTCTCAGGAGTTAATAAAAAAGGTATTAAATATCCTCTAGCCACCCCGGCAGAGATTGCCTGGGATAAGTATTCCCTGAATTCTCATTTCCTGCTGCTGCACCTCGGGCCGGGCTGGCAGAGCCTCTCAGGCATGAAACGCTTTGCTCCAAATCCGCAGCCCGACAGGAGCAGCTCCATTCCAGGCCCGTCATTTGCATAATTGGGTGCTAAGGAAAACAAAGCCGACAAATTGCTGATAATTGCCCGGTGTCAATTATCGGGGGATAGGTCAGAGGTGCAGCAGGAGGGTGAAGTCTCCAGGTGTGTGGAGGTCAAAAGCGCCTCGTTCTTGAGGGGAGGCTTGTTAGGGGTAATAGCTATCAGAGCAACTGCGCTGACTCGTGTTAAAGCCGTGTTTAACAGCGTGTCCTGCAATATTCCAAATATTCCAGGAGAGAGGGACCACTGCCAATGGGAGTTCTGGGTTAGGGCTCCACTAAAAAGGGGCCCTGATGAGAGCTGGGAACACTCGGGTTGTGTAACAAGTGGTACAAGACAGCTGCACGGGAGGGCTTGACCACAAAAAAAAAAAACTTTTAAAATAGATTTCAGGTCCCAAAATGATTTTAGTACCTGAGCAGAGTGAAAGCTGTTTGCCAGGAGAATCCCCGTGGCACGCCAGATGGCTGGGAAGGGAAATCTCCGTTGGCTGAGGTGAGATTGTGAACCTGAGGGTCAGGAGGGAACGAACTTCCCCTGATGCTTTGGATGGATCCAGAGCCCACTGCAGGTAGCAATGGATCACTGGATCACTTCCCTCTGAAGCTGCAAAGTTCTCTGGTGTTTAGGAACATGAAAAAAATACGGAAAGCCTGAGGAACTGCAGTTCTTTTGGAAATGGCTTTGCTTTTAACTCCTACCGCTCTTCATTGCTGCAAAATCCTCTGCGGAAGTTCCTTGTGTGAGGGACGAGCCTCCCAAATTGCCAGGGGGGTTAAACCCAGCCCAGGGCAGTAAAAGGAGCGTGTGCTCCCTCAGCTGCCCTCAGCAGCAGCTTGTCACACGATCACGGAGGGCACACAGGGGACCTTGCTGGGACACGACTTTTTTCATTCTCTCAGGGATTCTCTTTCCCTTCTGTCCTCAGCTGCAGCAGCCAAGGCAGGAGAGGAGCTGTCTGACAAAGGTTTCATTGACACAAGTGGATGATTTTTGCTAGAAAGCGCTTCCTTCTCTGCTGAAGGCTTTGAAGTGGTGCCTTTGTTCTTTCAGGGTTGCTATTTTTTTTTTCCCTCTCTAAAAATGATAGACAAAATACTTGAAAGTCATCTTTTAGTCCAGACAGAATAACAGGAACAGCAACAGAAACCCTTCATTTGAGAAGGTGTCATCCTGCTCCAGTGATGCATTTGAAATATCATTTTCTAATCCGTGTCAAGAAAACAGTGCCTTAAGTAACTGAAGAGTGCTCGTTGAATTTTAAACCATGATTTACTCTCTGAGTTGTCTTCTTCCTTCTGTGCATCTCAGCGTGGCCTGGCTCTGCTGCCTCTGATCTTTGTCCCTCTTTCATGTGGCTTTTGCAAAATGGATTAATGGAGATGAACTCCCTGTAAAGTGCAGTGAATCAGGGTCCAAAGGTGCCGTTGTGAGGCAAGGGATTATAAATAAATCTGGTTTTTAATATCTGAGCAGTCTGGTAGATTTGGGGGTCCTAAAAGCTGAAATTCTGGTTTTTTTCACTCCTTAGCACCAGGTGTTGTTCATCCCCGGTGTGGAGACCTGGTTCTCCACGGCTCAGTAAATGGAAATTCCGTGGTGAGAGGGTCAGATCTGTTCCAGACCCTGCAGGATCAGGTCCTGGAGCTTCCAGGTGGGGAGAAGGGCCCGTGATAACACTGCCAGCAAGGGAGTTCCTGCTCCAAGGAACTCCAGCTCGGTCAGACCACAGAGATCAGCGAAGCACCAGGGACAGCTTCCTGTGCTCTGACACTGGAACCCTGGAGCGAGGCGTGGCTGGCTTAACTCCTGGGAACTCTCTTGCTTCAAGTTTTCACGTCCATCATCTCCAGGTTGTTCTCCAGCCAAGAGGCTTCCTTGGCAGGGGAGGGTGGGTGATTGCAGCAGTGCAGTTCTGTTTGGTGCTCCCAGACCGGGTGTTCGGGAGAAAAGCTTTCGGAGGCAGAGCCTGGGCTTTTTGTTCCCCCCTCCTCCACGATCAGTGGCTCACCTGCCTGTGCTCTGACCCGGCAGCCGAGGGAAAAGGGGGGAGAGCTGAGCAGCAGCAAATCGGATTTCTGTCCACACCCAAATCCCTGGGTTTGGAAATGGCAAGGAAAAAGAAATGCCGTGGAAGAAAATGCCACGAGTGAGTTATCACAGAATCCCAGGATGGTTTGGGTTGGAAAAGACCTCAAAGCCCATCCCATCCCAGCCCTGCCATGGCAGGGACACCTCCCACTGTCCCAGGCTGCTCCAAGCCCCGTCCAGCCTGGCCTGGGACACTGCCAGGGATCCAGGGGCAGCCACAGCTGCTCTGGGCACCCTGTGCCAGGGCCTGCCCACCCTCACAGGGAGGGGTTTCTGTGTAAGATCTCACCTGAACTGCTGCTTTGGTTCCAGCTTTGTTATCTCCATTTTTCCAGACCCCTGGCAGTCACCCAGAGCCCATCTGGGAGGTCCCCACCCCTCTCAGCTCAAGGCTGAATTCCCAGCAGGACCAGCAGCCTCGATGGGATGAGCTGGGCTGCCCTGGCAGTGGCCCGAGGGCTCATCCCCCACTTGCACAAGATTGGTAAAGCTGAGCTGATAAACCCTGGGAAGTGATAAGGCACTAAAATCAGGGAAATGGTCCCAAAGTTCCCTTGTGGAAATCCCTTAAAACCCAGCCAGGCTAATTCTGCCTCTCCATCTGCTCTGGTGCCTTATCCCATCTCCCCGAGCTTCCCACCAGGGCTGGGTGAGCTTTTATAAACTGAATTTTCAACAAAATGCTTGCCCACAGTTTCCTAAATATTTCATTAAAGTAATATTTGAAAAAGGATTATTTTCAGTGTGGCTGTCACTGATGGGAAGCCCATCTCCCTTCTGCTGAGTTGAGTTTTCTTTACTTCTCATAACTGGGATAACTTTGAGCTCAATCTTTATGAACTGTAAAAATCAGAGTTATTGGGACTTACAGGGGGAAAAAAAAGATCATTCTTTGCTCCTTGTTCTTTCTGCTGCTCCTCTCCCTCCTTCAGGACTGCAGCAGCAGAGGAAGTAAACCCCAATAAAGCAGCCTGAACGCTGCTTTCTTTTTTTCAAATCCCCATTCTTAGCAGAAGCAATGCTCAGCTGGAAGCCCAATAAAAGCTTTGAGGCGGTAATTTGCGCCCATTCTTTTAAAGCCTTTTCCCATTTTAAATATTGGTATAAAAAGGGGATTTGAGGCATCGGGATGGCCAAAGCAAACATTTGACACGCTGTTATATTAGACTTATAGAATATAAAGCTCAGGCACACGAACCCGGGCTGGGCTGGGCTGGGGCTCTGTGCTTGCTGCTGCAGGAAGGACGAAAATGATGGAAAAATTCTGTTTCTGTGTGCTGGGACTTGCTGCTGTTAAAGAGGAGGAGGATTGCACCAAGCTGGGATGGCAGCAAGCTGTGAAAGGAAAATCCTCCTGCTCTAGGATGGAGGATATCGGGTGGTTTGTGTCTTCCAGCACAGCCCCAGTGCCACTGGCACCCTTTCCCTCTGCTGGGCACAGACATTTACATTTGGGTGTTGTCCTGGAAACTGCCCGGGGCTCAGAGGTTCCCGTGGGTTCTGCTTCTGAAAGGTGACACGGGCAGCCCAGATCCCAGACCTTAGGGAGGCTTTCCCTTTGTGGCCCAGAGCACATAAAGCTCCCTCCCCTTCCTCGGGCTCAGCTCCTGGATTTTGGGAGCAGGGAGATGGATGTAAAAATCCCCATAGCAATAAACAAGTGTTTGCTGTGCAGAGGGTTTGATAAAAGCCGCTTTTCACCATCCCTCCCTCTCTTTTCCTCCCTTTTTCTGCTGTGCTGGAGGCCAGGGATGCTCCTCTTTGCTTTTGGGAGCAGTCCCCTCATCCAATTCCCTGGATTGTGAAATCTGCCTTTAAAGTCTTTATTCCCTTGAAATTACCAGTGATTAAAAACTTTTGGGATAGGAAGGAATGGGAGAAGAAATCCCCAGGGCACGGCATTCTTTCGGCTCCCAGGTAAAACATTCCACATGGCCAAGGTGAAAAGCGAGGCCTGATGCTCTGTGTTTGTCATCTCCACTGGCAAATCCAACACTGCAGCTCCTGTTCCTGCTGGAAAGAAAAACAAACTGGGAACAATGGGAGAAAGCCCAGAGCCCGGCCTGGAGTGGGGCTGGGGGGAATTCAGTCATTTCCCAGGCTCCAGCTGGAAAAGGGAATCCCAGTGCTGGGATTGGGGTGTGAGGGAGCAGAGGGGGTGTGGGTGGTGCCCTGTGTGTGCTCACTCATTCCAGTGGCTGACAGGGATTCGGGGATTTAAACTGAGCTCGTTCAGGGCTCCCTGGACTCGATTCTCACCTGGAGCTGTGCTCTGAATCCACTGGGGGATGGTCTCAATGAGTTTATCTCCGAAGCCAGTATTTGGAAAAACCCACCGAGGTAGCCAAGAGCGGAAAATCCTGTTTGAAAGAGGGATATATTCAGTTTTCTGACCCTGCAGAACAAGGGAGAAGGTTTTAAATAAAACCCTGAGTTTAATGAGCGATACCCAAAGTGCTGCTTGCACATGAACCACGAGGCTCTGCCCAGCAGAGGCACAGATTTCCCCGGAAATTCAAAAGAAAAGCTAAAAAACAGAGTCCTGCACGTGCCTTTGAGATGCTGCTCTTCCCCAAAAAAAGGCATTTCCCAGTGTCCGTGTCCGGGCCGCGCTGGAAGCGCGCAGGGGCCGAGTGGAACCTCCCCTCACAAACGTGTTGCTGTTTGCCCTTCGCTCGTGGCATAAATCATAGGAGGGGAAAAAAATCCTGTTAGCACAGAGCTCAGGTTTGTTTATTTTTTTGCCAGCTGCAACATGCTACCCTCTTAGGGGACGGTGGAAAACCAGGGCTGCTCGAGGCTGGAGTGACATGTCAGACCCAGGCTGGGGTCTGGCCCCTCTCAGTGAATTACACCCTTGTCAGGAGCCCATTATCCACATCCACATATACATTTATACATCCAGGGATGGAGTTTTTTCCAATTAAGCTCGGGGTTTTTTATCAAATCAAATACCTGCACACTAAATTATGCTCCTGGTGCCAGGCTGGCTCTGCCTCCCTCAGCCCTGGGACACAGGGGGTTTGTGTGAGTGGCCGGGGAGGTCCCGCGGAGCCGAGGAAACGCGGCCTGACCTTCCTGCGTGGTTTGTTTGGGAATATTTACCACAACACATCCCAGCGCTGCTCCTTCTTGGCAGAAATATTCCGAGGCAAAGCGCGGAGGCCTGGGGTGCTGGGTGAGGGAAGGAAGGGGCTCGGTAATCGGCTGCAGCCATCCAAGATGTTTGCTCATCTGTTTTCTGAGCCCGGTTTGTTTTGTTTATTAATAGGCCTTGAAATGCCAAGGGGAAGGGTTAAGGTGAACCCAAAATGCCAGATGTTCCTCTGGCACGGAGGCTCCTTTTGTGCTGGCTAAAATTAGTGGGGTGCTGGCTTTTCCCTTTTTATCCACCCCCCTCCCTCGGAGCAAAGGATGCTGTTGTTGTTTCAGAAGGGGCCAGAAATCTCAGCAAATTAAACAATTTACTGAAGGTCAGTTTAATCATGGCCCAGCACTTTGCATGGCCACATGCAAAAATAGTCCATGCAACAACTGAAAAAAAATTAAATAATAAAAAGAAATTAAGAAGCTTTGCTTTTCCACGGGGGAAAAGGGGACTGAAAGTTGTGAACAAGCAGCATTTTCACACAAACAGCCAGGAGATGCTCCTGCTGTCACTGTGACAGGACAACTTCGGGCAAATTAAATTGGAACACAGCATCCCTCTTCCTGAGGGTTTGGTCCTGCAGTGTATCCTCACAGGAGGAAGAATCTGTCCCTGCTTAACGACACACCCGGGAACCACTGGCATCAAATCCTGCCTCTTGTGCTTCCCGGGAGCTTCAGGGTTGGGAGAATTGAGTTCAGAGCACACTTGGGGGTGGCCTTTCCTCACGGGGCCCTCCCCAACCCATGAAATTCCTGTTCAGGGAGCAGATTGGGAACCTCTCCCTAATCCTGTCCCACGGATGTGTGGGACTGAGCTCGGGTGGGAGCTGAGAGGGGCTTGTGCTGCAGGAGAAAGTGCAGATGTCCTGCAGGGACTGCATCAACTCCAGCTTCTGCTTGAACAATCCTGGCTAGGCAGGATGAGAGGGGAAGGAATGCTCCGGAGAAATTCCCAGAGCATTCCTGGAAGCGCCTGTGCTGATGGACACACGGAGGGAAAGGATGGGGAGGGACCCCGGAGCAGAGCTGACATTCCCTAGGTCGGGAAGGGACATTTGGATTTTTATTTGATTTCTTCCTGGAAAAGGTGATCAGGCCTTGGAGCTGCCCAGGGAGGTTTGGAGTCCCCGGCACTGGAGGTGTCCAAGGCACTCGGTGCCCTGGGCTGGGACAAGGTGGGGATCAGGCACAGCTTGGGCTCGACGGTCCTGAGGGACTTTTCCAACCTCTGTGATTCTGGGATTATTAAATATAAAAAGGAAATGTGTGGCTTTTCTTGATATTTTTGATTTTAAATGATTAATTAATCTGAAGTTAAGATAAAAGTGATTCTATGAGATGAGGCGAGGAGAGAGAACCTAACAACAAAACTTGGATGTGTGGAGATTCTCTGGACACGAGTGGAGCAGGAATGAATTCCAAACAGGAAAGGCTGACACATGATGAAGGTGTCAGAAGGACAGAGTCTGTTTTGGATGGTTTGGACACTTCCACACAGCCTGAACCTCAGTTTGTTTCTGAGCATTGATCCCAGGGCCTAAAACCCAGCTGAAGTCGCTCCAGTTCAGGCTTTTATGATCTGAAATGGAGCTGGAGAGGTCAGGGTCAAGCACTGACTCAGGCTGAGGTTTGATACAGCCAGGATCTGAAAGGCAGTGAAATCCAGCAGGACTGGGGTGCTTCTGGAGGCTTTGTCTCATGACAAGTTCAGCAAATCCAAGAAACCAGAACATCCCTGAGATCTGAGGCCTTATCCAGCCTCCCCAGAAGATACAGATCCTTCAGGGGAGGGAGACCCACACAGGAAACAGGTCCTGCCCAACCCCTCTGGTGCCTCACTGTTCCCCCTGCTCCGAGGGTGAGGAATCAGCCACTCCAGGGAATGGCCCAGAGACAAAATGTTAATCATGTGTAGACATTTAATTGCATTATAGCCCTTATTAAACGAGGCACAGAACATAAACGTGGCCTGCTTCTATTTTTGATGCAGATATTATGGAAATTTATGATGATGATGCCAATCTCGTGAGCCCCCTCAGGTTTCTGAACAGTTTCCAAGCTGTCCCCCTGGCTCAGGGTGGAATTCTTTGTCGTTTTGTTCTGGTTTTGCAGCGGGGCTGGGCGAACCCCCCGCGTGTGTTTCGTGTGCTGCCCTTCCCTGCCAGCCAGGGGCTGCCTCTGGCCCCGGGTTTTTTGGCTGCTGGAAGAAAAGTTTGTTTCTGAGGTGAAAAATTTGCCTTTTAAATTTCTGTGCAGTTTGTACCCAGATTATAATTCATAGCCAGGGCTGAATACCAAATGACCCTGGTCCTCGTTTCCACAAATATCCTGAAAGGCAGCGAGTGAGGCAAGGGAAAACGCTGGCCCAAATCCAACGCTGTTCCCAAATCAATGGCATCTATGGAAAGGTTGGATTTGGCCTCTTCCATCTTTCATTTCAAGCTCTCAGATTAACAGAATATAAATATTGCACGATGCCCCAGAGCTGCCCCAGCAAATGGCTCCAAGATGCATCTTTCCTCCTGGAACAAGGCAAATATTGTGAGATGGAGTCTCCCGGAGAAAGACTGGAAAAGCTGTTAGTGACTGTTCCTGGTGTGTGCTCCAAGGTGCTTGTGGAGGCTGAAACTTGGAGGAGAAACTCCCAGCGTGAACCAGAAGCTCTTTTTTGGCACCGCCGGAACAATCAGCAGCGGCTGTTTCCATGATGCATCATTAAAAAGGATTCGTCAAACTTAGTCCTGCTGGTTCCGTGCTGTCTGTTATCCCGAGAGTTTTCCATTACAAAGGAAAAGAAGGAAGTGGGGATTTTATTGCAAGGGAGATAAACTCGCTGGAAATTGCGCTGAAGAGTTTTCAAGGCTCCTGCAGTCAAACAAGATCTGCCGTATCTTGGCAATTCTGGCTTATTCCTGCTCTGTTCCCTGTTCTCCAGAGGTGTGGGAGCAGCTCAGGGTTTTTAATTCTGCAGTAATCACACCGGGAGTGCTCCGTGGCTGGTGCTGAGGGTGATTCCCGCTGGGATGCCAAGCAGTGGGGTATGTCCTTGCAAACCCCATCCCACCAGCCCTGCTCTGCCACGCCAAAAGGGTGACCAAGCACAGGTTTCACTTCCATTCTGGAATCGTTGCTTTCTGGGATTGAAATTTTGGGACAAAACACACGGATTTCAGGTGTATCCCTAGGGATGCCAAGCTCTGATCCTGTAGGGTACCTGTGGTGTGGGACACGTGGTTGGTATTTCTCCATCAGGGCTGGAGTTGCTGTTCCTGTGTCATTTTCCTGGCACATCATTAATAAACTGGGAATTTCATCCCTGATTTCCACGGTGTCCTGCTGAAAGCCACCTGGGTTTCACTTTCCAGCAACACTGAGATAAAAGAATAAAAATAAAAGAAGAGGGTGGGGGCTGAGCGTGGTGGTTGTGTTTGAACTGGGATCAGTCTTGTTGAATAATGGATCAATCAGCTTCGAACGAGCATCCACGCTGGAAAAAGCACAACTGGAAACTCAGATACCCAGGGGTTGTGAAGGATTTTCCAGCATTGCCTTCCCAGGTAGGAACCTTCCACTAAACAGGACCTGGCCCAAATCTTTGTTGCCTCAAGAGGATTTGCATTGATCCTTTATTGTGTCTTATCCATGGAGATGGAAAGGATGTATCCCCTTCTGTAGCATCCTTCCCTGAATTTAAAGACCTGGTGTGTGTTCTTCCTGTTCTTCCTGACTTTGGCTGATTGACTCCAGTTCCTCCCACTCTCCTGAGTCTCATTTCCCAAAACCCCTGACCTGGTCTCACGGATCCGGGTGAATTTTGGGATTGATCCTTTTCCAGGAGCTGTTACAGGAGGCTGCCTTTGCCAGCAGGTGTCACCATAAGAGAACGATAATTCCAGCTTGGCTGTTCGGCAGGAAACGGGAATTCTGTCCCTGCACTTATCCCTGCTCCGCATCCCAGTGGAACTCCTTTGTTCCACGGTGACTTAGCACCGGCTTAGAAAATAAGTAAGGCCTGAAAGCAAAAGGCTCTCAGGCAGAGGGATCCACACTGAGTTTGGAAAGCTCGGCGAAGTTATCAGGGATTTTATGAAGTGGGTGAGGATTTGGGATGGCAGAGGCCTCTGGATCTGTGTGCTCCCTCCGTTCCTGGGGCTGCAGCAGCCGGGAGCACCGGCAGCTTTTCCTCCTGCACCATTTCTGCGTGCCCCGAGCTGTGCTCTGCAGGCAGCAGCTCCCCGGACCCCGGTATTTGCACAAAAGCTCGGGGAAGCCCTCCCGGGTGTGCTGGGACCTCTCCCTGGGATTTGTTCCGGGGATAATCATGGCAGGAGTGAGGATCTCGTTGTTCTCCTGCTCTCCCCTTTGGCTTGCAGAGGGGTTTCGGTCACTCCTCTCCCCGTTTGCACAAACCAGCAGGAACAAGTGTCCAAAGGATTGTCGGGAGAGGCTCCAACCAAAGTGAATTTTCTCCCGGATTTCGTGATTTTCACAACCTGTGACTCTGCAGAGGGGTTTTGGGGTGCTTCTGACTGAGTTGGTCATTTTTGTGGACGGCTGCAGGACAGCCTGGATCCCCGGGACCGCCACGTGCCAGGGAAAGGGTCTGAGAAAGCGTTTTTGGGTTTCTCTTCCCTTGCGTAAATATTGGAAATCAAACCCGCTGCAAACTGAAGGATTAGTATTGAGCTCTTTATCTAAATACACTCTGTCCCCCCCGCCCCCTCCCCAAAATAAAATAGCGTTGTTTGAAATTTCCAGGGAAGCTCAAGGCCTGAAGCATTGGGTGAGATGTAAATTTCTTAAAATATTTATCCATCCATAAGTGGCTACATATTTGACATTATTATAGGGTTTCTCAGTGTTCCATTTTATTAAAAAATATTTATTTGGTTTCTAAGATTACTGCTTCTCTGACCACAGAAAATTCAATTACCGAAAACTGCAGCTATCAAATTGGTTGAAAATAAATAGCCTTTTATCCAAACCTGGCATGGGCTGGTTTACTTTTAATACGTAGCCATAAAAAAAAGAAGCTCTTTCCACCGAGAGCCGGTTGGGTACAGAGCGAGAAGCCAAGGAATACTTTGCATCATCAGGTTTTATTTAAAATAAGGGAGGGAGGGGGGAGAAAATAAGTCGTTATGAGACTAATTAGCAGCTCGTTTTTCTTTTTTGTTTGAATAAGCGACAGGAGAGCTCTCAAGGCGTTCCTTTTGTTACGATAAGTGAGTTTTGAATCGGGACGCAGGCAGGTAAGGATCCCGAAGTTTTTCTGGATGCGCTGGATGTCTCCTGCCTGCGAGGTTTGAAAGAGGCACGGAGTTTGCAAGCGGTGAATAAAAGAAATCAGTGCAGGAAGAACGGCCGGAGGTCGCCTGGGCGGGTTTGTTAATTGATTTTCATCTTCGCCAGCGCTGTCCCAAGACTTGCAGAGGTTTTTTCATGAAGGAGGGACCCGAGTGTGGATAAAGGATTTGGGATACAGGGGAGATATGTGGTGTCTGCTCAGCCACAACCACCCCAGATCTACCAATGCTCTCGCAAAGGCAAAATAAACCAGAAGGCAGCAAATTTGAAAATAATCTTTGTCTATTCCACCTCTTAACAAACTGGGCTGAGAATTCCGCTGCTTTAATTTGTTGAACAACCGCGTGGCTTTTCCGGGCCTGCGAGAAGTCCCTTCCACATCACGCCTGAAGTCACCGCATCTTTCAGCCGGGCCGAGGGGCATCAAAGGCTGGAATGCGAAGCATCCCTGCCCCGTGGCACGGCAGGGGCTGGGCGCTAACAGGAGCTGTTGGCGCTGCGCTGGCGCGGAGCCCCCGCTGTCCCCAGATCAAGGATGCTGCTGAGAGATGGCCCCGCTGCCGGGATGCTCCAAAGAGCCGCCTGGCCCAGCCCCGGCATGAAAAGCCCCGAGATCAAAGCGGAGGAGAAAGGGAGATAACGCCGTGGGCACGTGGGCCTCCCAGAAATGCTGGGTTAAAGGGAAAGATGCCTCGCTCCTGGGGAACGAGCGTCCAGGGCTCACTGGTGACTCCCAGGCGAGGTGCGGAGCTGAGGAGGTTAAAGAGAAGCTGGAACACGTCAGGGTTAAAAACCTCGCTGTTTGTCGCCTTGGAAAGATGTCTCAGTTCCCTGGAATATCTGCGGGAAAACTGGGCAGCTGCTGAGATGGGTTAAAATATTCCCACGTCTCCCACTGGGCACTCGGAGAGGATCACAGTTATGGCCATTTCCTGGAAAACTGGAAGTAGCTTTCTGAGTTTCCAGGCTTTGGGAGGAGGATCACCTGGAGGTCTCAGTCAGAGCTCGTGGGTCAAGGCAGCAACCCGGACCTTTTCCCAACTTACCCCTTCAGGCAGCACCTGAATTCCCCCTGCCCTGGGCCCTTCCAGCTGCCAGAGACACCACAAAGGGTGCTGCTGCCGAGGTTATTAAAGTGAAATAGTGCTTAGGAAGGGCTTTAAGAAGATTTTGTGAGGAAAGGACTCACTTAGGGTTGAAGAATAGCTGGCTGCTGTTCCATGGATGTGGTTTTGCAGGTCTGTACACACGTCCCATTGTACACAAAAGCCACTTATTTGTTTAAGGCCGTTGCTGAGTGTATTATGTGACACGGAGCCATCCAGAGAGGCTGCCCCAGCCAGAACTGCAGGGAGAACAGAGCCTGGACCTGCACTTTAATCCCCTTTCTGCTGTGATTTCCCAATTGCATCGGGAGGCGAAGTCTCCCTGAGCTCAGAGTGGGATTCTGCAGGAAGATAATCCACCCGTGGCTTTTCCAGGAGCCTCGTCCCAGCTCCCCTGGAGGAGAACCAACCCCCCTTGCTCCTGCAGAGCCTGGGAGCTGCAACGCTGCTGAAATGTAGTTTGGGGATAAAATGTAGTTGAGGTATCTGTAATGGATCCTGCACTCAAAGCCAATAGAGCATGAGCTCAGCAATCAGCTGGCAGCCCATAAAATCTCCGTTACCTTTCTTTTCTTTGCCTTTTTTTTTCCCTATGGTTCTTAAAGTGATGGTGCGAGGGAAGCTGTAAGACTGGGAATTACAGGAGCAGCTCCAGACTTCTGGAGCACATGGAAATAAAAGCCCGTGGCAGTTTTGTGCCGGGCTGGGTGACTGCAGTGATGTCTGTGCTGTCCCACTCAGGCTGAGCCCAGCCTGAGCTGCTCCACTCCCGCTCTTGGCTTGTGCCTCCTGGCCAGCAGTAAAACAGCATCACTTGCAGCAATCCCTGGAAGTGTGTTGGCCCAAAACCCTCCTGTATTTATGTATATTCTGAATGGCTGCTTCCAGATAACATTGCTTTCCTCGTTTTAAAAACCCTGCCTTGAATAAAGAGCTTCTTTGGGAGCTTTTGAAATGGGAGTTAGTGCTTAATGTTGCCTTGGTAGCAGAGACCCTCCGTGTTCCAGGGTTCCTACAAACGACACATTGACTGTGGCCCCACTTTATATTCTCACTAAATCAAGGTAAAGTTTTTTAAAGCCCAATTCATATTAAAAAATTCTCCTGCGGGTGTGAAGTGATTTTGACAGAGGCGCAGCTCACACCAAGAACCCTCCAGACTTGCGGCTTCAGAGCGAAGAAGGGAAAAAATATAGCTCGGGGTGGGGACAGGAGGTAGAAATAGTTGAGAGGGCCCTTTGGTCTTTAATTCATGTCAGAAGAGCCCCAGCTGTCACCCAGCACTTGTCCCAGATTTATGGATCATCTGTTTTGTTAATGCTTGTGGATCTCTTGCTGAACATAACCCTTCTGGAGGGTTTTTTCCCTGATCAAAGGCTGCCCGAGTTATAAATGTCCCTGTGATAGCTTGAGGTTTTGCTGAGAAGAAGCTGCGTTGATGGAGGGGTTCTCGGGCTTCTGAGGAGGCCGTATATCTTCCCCGTGTATCTTCACAAGCTGCACTTTCATTTTCTCTGCATTGAACCATCTGTGCTTTAAAAGAACCAGCTGAGGGATTTCTGGCCTGGAGAGTTCCACGTGGTCACCTCAGCATTGCCTGAAACACTCAGCAGCCACCTTTAAACATGTACAGCATTTTGTCCTGAACTCACTCACGAGTGAAGGTTTTCGGAGCTGATACCTGTGCGCCTGCAGGTGGAGATTGAAGGTTAAATGCCAATAAAGTAAAGCAGGATTTGAAGCCTGTGGAGCTCACGGTGTGACAACTGGTTCTTCACCCTTCTGTTCCAATTGTTCTCCGATTATTACGGAAATAAAAGCCTGTTGCAGGTTTTATTTTTATGGAATATTGGTTTAGGTTATTATTTTTATGGAATTAAAGGCTGTTGGTGGATCAGCAGGTGCCAGGCACATGTGTGTCCTCTCCCTCCCTGGATCACCTTGGGGGCTCAGGTGAGCTCCTTTCCCTGCACCATTCCAGCAGCAGCTCCTCAGCAGGACACTGGGGACTGGAGAAAAGGGGATTGTGATTAACTGTCCTCGCTTTTGTAAAAGGAAGGAGTTCCTTTATTCCTACAAAATTCCATGGGCAGTACTGGATTTCTGCACTCTCAGGTTGGGCAAAGCCCAGAGGTGTGTGGAGCTGAGCCGCTGCCGGCAGCAGCTGAATTGCAGATGGAATGTCCCACGTGTGCCCGAGCTGGGAAAGGATCACCCACCAGGGAATGGCAGCAGAGGGATTTCATTTCCAGATCATGGAATCAGGGAATGTTTTGGGTGGGAAGGGACCTTAAAGATCATTAATTCCACCTCTGCCATGCCAGGGACACCTTCCACTGTCCCAGGGTGCCCCAGGCCCCATCCAACCTGGCCTTGGACACTGCCAGGGATCCAGGGCAGCCACAGCTTCCCTGTGGAACCTGGGATTTTAGGACACATCTGAATTGTTTTAACTTTCAACTGAGCCCCTGCCACAGAGAGATTGAAGAGCCTTGATGGTTCCTTCAGCTTCTGGATGGGAGCTCTGCCAGGGATGGAGCGAGGCAGGAAGCTCCTGTCCCTTCGGGGGCTAATTAGGCCCATTCCCATAAGGAATATCTCTTGCCCTGGAGCCTGGGAGGATTTGCTACAAGATTTGGAGAGTTCCTGGGTGTGGGAGATAAAAAAAAAGTGAGAAACTGGAATTCTGAAGTTATTTCAGAAGAGGCATCCCATGGGTTGGCTCAAGAGCAGCACAGGTGGGTCTGCTGGGATTGTTTCCCTGGGAACATCCCCAAGACACCAGGGAATGAGCAGCCCAAAACAAAGCCCTGCACCCACGGGGGAGGAGATGTGAGGGAAGGGAGACGGTGCCCCAACCACCTTGGCCAGGCTCCAGACCTCAGGCTGCCCTAATTTCAGGCTCATCCAGGTACAGGTTTAGCTTTGCTGGTTTTAGAACTGAGACCAGCGACAGCTCCCGGGCTCTGCGTGGAATCCTCGGAAAAGGCCGCGGCGTTCCCAGACCTTTGGAGCAGAGGTGTTAATTTTCATCCATTTTTAGCAAGGCATGATTATTGCTGGCCTGACCGTTTCATTGGAAAAGCTTTAATTACTTGAGAACAAACTGTTTTACACAATTCCCACAGCAGCTGAGCGATACTTTGGAAGCCAAATATTCTGGATTATTTCGTGTGGGGGGGAGCGGGAAAGGGGTCCAGAGCGCTCCATGAAAAGCCAAAATCACAGCCCAGTGTCCATTCCATCACTCAGCAGGAATTCACGTGGAATTTCATCAGAGATCTGTGTTTTAGGTACAAATTTGGAGGGTTTATTGCAGCTTTAAAGTGCACGCAGATTATTTTCCTTCAATTCCAAGTCACATTACGCCCGGCCAAGCCTGGTGTCATTTTACAGACATGAAAACATAGAAATTCTCTTCTCAGATTCCCTGTTGTTTATTGGTGAGGATTCTCCTTTCTTTTACAGCAGCAGTGGGGAGGAATTCATTGCCTGAGCTGGTTTTATTTATATGATTTATTTTATTTCTATTATTTCTATGATTTATGTTCCTCCTTCAGTGTTTATTAATCTGAACTCAGATAACAAACTCTGCCCCATCTGATTTAGGGCCATGGATAGATGAGAAAAGAGAAAAAAGCTGCAGCATCTGAGCTAATAATTCATCATTAATAAGCTTTGTGTATTTCTGAGGTTGGCAACATTCTCAGGGCAGTTCAAAGGTTTTATCCTCGTTTTATTTGTTCCAAATAATGGGATTTTTTTCAACTTTCTGTTGAATTGGATGAGACCCTCTGGAAAAAATTTCTGTTAAGATGAGCCTGCAGTTTTGCTGTTGTCAGGCTGGCGAGAGGGATCCACTGGGGCGTGTTTGGGGAGGAATAAAATCGGGATTACAGCTGATCTTCTGCATTTCTCACAATGTTATCTGGAAAGCTGCGAGCAAACACGCTAATCCTCTGTGGTGAATCACGGAACACTGGGAATGGGGCTTGCTCGGGGCACGGATGGAGCTTCCAGGCCGCAGCGAGGAGGTTTGGGGTGTTAAATGATGCCGTGCCGTACACGGGAATCTGTAAAAATGCTCACTTCCCTTCAGGGTGAAGTGAAAAATAAACCCATGTGGTCATTTCTTGTATTAATGCAACTTTTCTCCGGGAATATTGCTAGAATTCCTTTAAAAGGACATGGAATGCCCCCAAAGTGTGAATTTCAGGTGGGTTTTCGCTCTCCTTTCCAGAAAGAAACAGGAAGAAAAGGGAAACTGAGGAAATGTAGGAATTTGGAAATAAAAATCAGAAATGCAGACGGCAGACCCCAAAGTTTGTGTCTCCTGCAGTGAAAACCAGCCTGCTTTTCTGGCTGGGCCCAGACTAGCTCACAATGAAACTTCCAGGATTTTTCATGGAAATTTTCCAGCCTGGAAGCACAGAGGGAGCATGTACAGACAGAAGAGGATGGAAAAGGGGTGGTAAATTCCCTAATAAATCTGTCAGTAGGAAAGACCCTTGGAAAGAGCCGGGTTTGTAGCTGTCTCCAGCTACCACATCCCATCCTTTAACAGCAGAACTAGCCGGGCTTAAAACTCGATTTCTCCTCTGAAAATGTTAAATTTGCTGGCATAAGATGGCAGCTTTTGACATTGGAATACGGGGCCATTCCATTAGATTTACAGTCTCCAAGTCCATATTCCCTTGAAGATTAAACCTTCATTAAGTTCCCCCTTTTTTTCCCCTTTATTTCCTGCCTTTTGCTCACATCACACTCTAACTTTCATAGGCACTCCTGGGTTTAGTGCTTTAATAAAAACAGCTTTGGTGGAGGTTTAAGGGCCCTTCAGATTCTCCCGAAACCTTTTGGAAATTCCCCCCTAAATCAGTAATCCAACCTCCCTTCCCTATCCCCTCGTCTCCCACCATACATCTTCATTAAGGTGCATCCCGAAGAAGGCAGCCTGTAATTTAAACAATCCCACCAAGCCTCGATTTTTCTCCTTTTCCCTCCCTTTTTGGGATTTTTTTCCCCCCATTGTTATGACTAGACAGAGGATCATACTGAGTGCATTAGCCAGGCTCTGACTCAGGACACCTACTGCTTGGAATGCCATTGCTCCCTGGAAGGAAAGGGCTGAACCCTCCTCTCCTGCAGCCCTGAACCCCTCTCCGTGGCCATATTTCTGCCACAGGAATACTTTGCTGGCAGCTCCAGCCAGGCAGCGTTGGAGAGCTGCGGTAGTTTGTTGTCAAAATGAAAAATGGTTCAGTGCAAAAGGTCCCGGCGCTGGGATGTGAACAATCAAGGAACACTAAGTCAAGCATTTGACAAGGAACTTTGGTCTTGCTGTTAAATACCACTTAATATTGTCCTGCCCGATAATCCCTGCTGTTTAACAACCCTGGAATCATGGCTCAGGGATGGCATCCTGCCTTTCCTGAGGGGAAAAACCCGGGCCAGATGTCAGGGATTTGCCGGCAAAGGGAAAGATGTGTCTTTTAATAGCCAGGGGAAATTGAGATGTTGCGAAAAGGAGACAATTGCAGGCACGTTGTGGTCTCGGTTCTGCCTTGGTGTTTGTGTGCAGAACGTTCAGGAGCGTTGCAGCTCCAGCTGAGGGTGGGTGGAGGTGAAAGCTGAGGAATTTCCAGCCCTCATGGAAGCTCCTGTGTGCTGGGAGCAACCCTGGAGCAAAGAGGCGCATCCCGGCCTTTACTGGGAGTGGAACTGGAAAATTTTGCTGTTATCACCTCGATCTCTACAGCTTCACCTTAAAAAGTCCTTCCTCGTGGGACAGGCTGTCTTTTCCAGTGAAGATTTGTTGCCTTCAGGCCATGACCTCTCCTGTATCCTTGCTTTGACTGGTCTTGCTCAGATAAACCTCAGATCTTGGGGGCATTTTCCTCCTTGCTCTCAATGCCTGATCCCGAGCCACCCCACCTCCTTCCTCTGTTTTGATGCATCTTTCTGGTGGTTGGGTTCTTTTTGTAACTAATTTTTCATTTTTATTTTAGTGTTTTTAATAGAACCTTTGTAAATAAGAACCTTCCCTTTTGTGAGTTTGGTCCCGTTCTGAACCCAGACTTCTGCAGCATGAATTGGGAACTGTGTGAAGAGATGCCTCACGAAGGTGGCAGAAGATGAACAGATTACTGACCTGAAAGTCCGGAGGGCATTCCTTCATTTTAGCTTGGCTACAAATCCAAGCTGGAGCCAGGAATAATCACATTCACAGTGGGGGGGAAAAAAAAGGGAAAAAGGAAAGAAGGGTCACAGACTGTAGAAAAGTTAAATGGGAAAATCCAAGATTGGTTATTGATCTTTAATTTCCAGCCAGGAATTCCAGGGTCACGAACAGTTTAAAGGGAATAATTGTTGGCCAGAAAGGTTTTGGACTCCTCATCGCTGGCAGTGTCCAAGGCCGGGTTGGATGGGGCTCGGAGCAGCCTGGGACAGGGGAAGGTGTCCCTGCCATGGCAGGGGTGGCACTGGGTGGGCTTTAAGGTCCCTTCAACCCAAACCATTCCACGATTCCATGAATTTGCAAATGGGGATAATTATTTCTGAATGACTGCAAGGAGAAGCCCAAGCAGTTCAGGAAGAGCTTCAAGGCAGCTTTTGGAGAAAAGAGTCGAGACCTGCAACACCTCGGCCTCTCCCTGGTGACCTTGCGGGGCGGTTTCCTGCAGCCCAGGGGAGAGCGGCGGCGCTGGGCCTGGCAGCTTTCCCGATCCCGATCCCGATGCCGGATCCCGGCCGTTCCTGCCTCCGGGAGCTGTCGGGGCAGGCCTGGCTGCAGCAGCGTCGTGTTCGCAGCCCCGGCCCAGCTCCCCGTCCCCCCAGCAAGGCAGGGAAACGCGGGGAGAGGAGGCTGCTGGCAAATATTTTCCTTCTCTTGATGTGTCAGCGGGGTTGTGGCAGGTGTCCTTAGGAAAACACGTCCCGGTTTGGGAGCGCTCAGCACCCCCCGGGCCTGCGGCGTTTCCTCGGGCCGCCCTCGGGCCCCGCTCCGCGCCTGAGGCGTTCAAAGCCAAACACGGCCCCTGCTCCGTGGGCTGGAAGCTACAAAGGGCCGGGGAGGTGATGTTTGGAGCTGGGAAAAGCTGGAAAAGCAGCCAGCGGTTCCCAGAGGGCTGGGAAAAGGCAGGAGCTGGGCTCAAAGCTACAGCAGCAGGGAAAGGGAATTCTGTGGGATGGGGATAGGCTGCCTGGGAGGGGAGCGAGGGCGGGGGAGGTCACAGCCAGCCTGGAGCTGAGCTGGCTGCAGGAGGCGAAGGCAAAAGTTTGGGAAGTGGAGGGAAATCAGAGCCCGGGATTGTCCAGGAGCGGGGGCTCCGGCCTGAGCCTCAGCTCGGGGTGGGAATTGCCACCACCCAGGGGACAAGGGCACAGAGACAGACCCTGACATTGGCACCAGATCCATGTCCCTGAGAGCTGCCAGTGCAGAAAGGTTTAAAGAGAGAGACCAAAAATACACTGCCATCACGAAAAGAAAGGAATTCCAAATTTAATAATTTAATTTAATTCATTGCCGTAATTATATTATTAAAATATAACTGATTTGATTTCCATTGTTACTTGCTATTAATTTTAAACTAAACAATAATTAATTTATAAATTAAAAATAAATCATTGCATGAATTGAAAACACTGAAGGGACAGAGTTTGCCATAATCTTTCTTGAAAATCTTTTTTTCCTTATTTAATTCCCTGAATAAGTGAAAGAATATCACATTGAGAGTGAAGAAAAGGCTAATTTTTATTGAGCAAAAATTCCTGTACAGCTTATCCTGAATTTTCTGTGGAGAGGGGGATTTTGTTTGTTTTTTTTCTCCTTGCCCTGCTGCAATCCCAGCCCGTGGGCTCCACGGGAGCTGGGTTCTGTTTCAAGGCTGCTCAGCTTTATGAGCCCGGGGCTGCTTCCCTCATCCCACGGGCCCCGAGGGAGCGCTGGAAGCGGGGCTGGAAATTTACAGTGAGGAAATGATCGTCTGCCGGGCTGGACAGGCGGCAGATATCGGCTCAGATGGGTCAGGTCTGGTCAGGCAGCGAGCCCACAGCTCCCAGGGTTGGGTTTCTCCATGGACAGGAGCTGCTCTCAGTCCTTGGGATGGGTTCCTCTGCGCCTTCAGGAGGTGAGGTGGAAAATTGGTTCAGGGTTTTCTGTGCTCTGTGTGCTGGAAGGGTCAAAACCAAGGGATAAAAGCAGAGGGATTTTCCCCCAGGGCTCACCTGGAGATGGGGTGTGTCCGGTTTGGGGGTTTCATGTGGGAAGAAGGAAAGGTGGGAATGGGATGTGGAGCTGGGAGTTCTCTGTCCCAGCTGGTGCTTCACTGGAAGGGTTTTCACAGGGGAAGCTCTGTCCTGCCAGGACCTGAGCGAGGGTTTGGATGGGATGAGGCATCACTGTGACACTGACAGGTATTTCTGGTAACTCAGCCCGGCCTGCAGAGCTGGATTCTCCAGCTTTCCCATCTCACAGGAGCTGGAAGGGTAGGACAAGCAACCCCAGTGGCATTTCTGGGACTTTTTAGCTGATAATTCCCTAAATAGCCACTTTCAACAGCCAGGGGAGCAAAAAAAACCTCCTTAAATTAAAAAAACCTGCCAAAATTAAAGCTCTAGAATCACCTGTGGTGTCTGCAGCCCAGCTGGAAGCGCCAGGCCCAGGAGAGCCCTGCATTCAGGACCAGCCTGGGGCTGGAGAGGCCCAGGGGTGTTGTAGGCAGGCATAAATATCCATCCCCATTTTTCCCAGGACTTCCCAGGAATGGATGTTCTATCAGCAGCTCGAGGGTTATTAATGGAGCCTGGTCATGAGCCAGTGGAAATGTCTCGCTCTGGATTAAAAAAACAAGGTTTCCAGGATCACTCTGGATCTCAGCCCGAAGCTTTGCCTTTCGGGTTGTCCAGTAAAGGTCCTGAGATGCTGTTGTGGTTGTTTCCCTCTCGTTTCCATCATTAGCTATGGAAATTTAGGGATGTCAAGGCAGTGGGCAGCCAGGGTGCAGTGGAACTTTGTCCTCAATTCTGCTCCATCAGGCTCTAATCTCACAGAGTTTGCTCTTGAGGAATGCTTTGCAAAATTCTTGTGGTCTAAGAGTAGAAAACAGTAAATCAGAGTTCTGGGCTCCTGCACTCAATGCTTTCATCTCCAGCTATTCTATCTTCTAATATTTCTCAAAAAAAAAGAAAAAAAAAAGAAAATGGCCTCATTATATGCTTTCTCAGTAAAAGAAAAAATTCAAAATTGATTTCTGGACCCTTCCAAGTTCTTCTTCATTGTCTGGGAAGTTCCCTGCTCTTCTTTTCCATCTGGCCAAGTGACTTCAGGAAAAGCACTCAGCTCATTTTTAGTGGTCAGTTTTTCAGCTGCAAGGAAAGCGATTGGATCTTTCTCAAAAACGATAGGAAAACCCCAAGGTTTGCTGGAATCAAATTCTCAGCCCTGTGGTCAGAAAGGAACAACTTTCTCTCATCTTCTTCTGAAAGTTCTGGTCACTAAATCCTGTTCCCTGAGTATCCGTTTCCAACCAGATATTCGGGATGAGACCTGAACTGGAATCCAGTGGCTTGGGAGACTGGGAGCAGATTGAGTCACCCAAATCACTCTGCACCTTGGGCTTTTCCTCTGCTCCACCAACAAATATAAACCTCATTATCCTGAGCTGCTTCCTGAGCTGGCTCCTTTCCAGGGCTTTTCCTTGCCAAGATATCCGGCTGTCTGTGGGGACGCTCTCCATATTTTCACTTCCTGAATTGGAGTTAATGGGACCCACCTGGCCTGGTTTGGAGATGAGTCAGCAGAAGAGTCCAGCGTTTTTAGAAAGCCTCCCTGGAAGCCGAGAGTAACAGAAACTCCACCCCAGGGAAGACAGGAAGCCGGGATTGACGTCACGGAGGCTGAAAATTGCACTTGGAGCAGAATGGCTCCACTTGGAGAGGCAAATTCCTGCTGGGGAGCCCAAATACATCCCCGAGTGTCACTGTGTGCACTGCAGGAGTCAGGCAGAACCTTCCCAGGAATATCCCAGCCGTGCTCCAGGAGAAGTTTTAGGTAAAGGACTGACTGCAGACAGAGCTGGGAGTGGAGGGAATCTCCCCGGTCTCACAGCAACTCCTGCCTTGCAAAATCCCCTCTGTTCCAGCCTCGAGCTGCACTCGAACCACTCCGAGGGAAAGAGAAGGGACAGACAGGCTTGGAGAGTTCCCAGCCAAGCCTTGTGCTGGTGGATATTGCGGATCAATGTCAAACAACAGCAGCTTGCTGAGGTTTTGTTGGTAATTACAACTCCTCTGTCTCTTCCCAGAGAAACAGATCCTTTCCCAGCCCAGGCACTGGGAGCAGGGGCAATCTTTCATTCCTGCTCCTTCCTTTCTTCTCCCTGGTGGTTGAAATGCTCAGGCTGAGCCAGGAGGAGAAGAAGCTCTTCACGTGTGCACTTGTGGTTTGCAGAGAATTCCCTCCATCAGTGTTTCGTGTTTTGGAGGGAGGAGAGAGAACAAGTGAGGGGAAGAGGTTTCCTTGGAGGCAGCGAGAGTTTCACCCCCAAGGGAACTTCCCTGGGAGGGCAAATTAAAAGTGTAGAAGGTGATTGGTAGGAAATTGTCAGTTCTGCTCTAAAGCAGATCCCAAAACCACACAGATCTGTAGGCAAACACAGGGGATGGGATGGGATGGGATGGGATGGGACGGGACGGGACGGGACGGGACGGGACAGCTCAATCTGAGTGTCCCCTCAGGGGCTGCCTATATTGGGGAGCTGAAGTCCTGAATTTTCTGCAGCCATCCCAAACATTTCCCTGAGGGAAGCCCACAGGAAAGATGGAGAGGGACTTTTCACCAGGGCCTGGAGTGCCAGGACAAGGGGGAATGGCTTCAAACTGACAGCAAGTAGGTTTAGATGGCATATTGGGAAGGAAATGTTCCCTGTGAGGGTGGGGAGGCCCTGGCACAGGGTGCCCAGAGCAGCTGTGGCTGCCCCTGGATCCCTGGAAGTGCCCAAGGTCAGGTTGGACGGGGCTTGGAGCAGCCTGGGACAGTGGGAGGGGTCCCGCCCGGGGCAGGGGGTGGCACTGGATGGATTTTAAAGTCCCTTCTCACCCAAACCATTCCATGATTCTGTGATTTGAATTTGATTCTGTGATTTTGGGATTTCTCTGGGATGTGTCCATCGCCTCTGTGCCTGCCAGGTGGGATAAAGACATCCTGAAGCTGGGGTGGAGAGGAGCCGTGTCACACCTGACCCAGGCACCTGAGGGAGAGGGGGGTTCTGAATACTCCATAGACTTTAAATAACTAATTAACCTGCCTAATTATAGAATAACTAATGCAGAGAGGAGCTCTGCTCTCGGGATGAGTGATGCACTTAGCGAGGCCCTGAAGTCAGAGCAGGAGCAGGTGAGAACACTTGGTTGTGTTCTCAGGAACACAGAAACTCAGGCTGCAGCTCTGCCTCCGTTTGTTTCCCCTCTGTCTGTCAAATTAGCAAAGAAATCCCATTCAGTTTGTAGGGGATTGTCCCCTGGTGTCCTGGAGGGAAGTGTCCCTGAATAGATCGGAGTAATAAATGTGTGCAATCAGGCTGGTACTCAGTTTTCCCTTAACTGGAGATGTAGATTTCCAGGGTTTTGGTTTTTTTTAAGGTTTGTGCTGAAATGAAAGCTACTCCTTGTGCACGAAAGTCACTTTTTGTGACCCCTGTTTCGAGCGAGCAACATTTCCACGTTCACCTGGGGCCGGTACAAAACTCCAGCCCTGTTATGCAGCCAGCACCACGTACGGATTTCCAGACAAATCCTGGCTTCTAATTAAAATAAACAATGGATTCCTCAGAGCTACGAGATCTTCAATGAAAAAAAAAAAAAGGAGAAAAAAAAAGAGAGTGAGGGAAGATAATAGTTTAATTAATAGAATCTGGCAGCTCCCCAAAGTACACTGTGGCAGTTGGAGTGTGGGAGCTGGGGGAGGTTGGGATGTGGAAGAGCCAAATCTCTCAGGATGGGTCTTGCAGGAAAATGCCAGCGATGCTTCAGTGAGCACCATCAGGTGTCTGGGCTGCGCCGCAACAGCCTGGATGTGCTCCCCTTCCCCATGGAGCAGCGTTTGGAATGGATCCCATCATTTGAAGAGTCAGATTATCCCCTTTGTGCTGGGAGGGAAGGGCAGGGAAGCTGCCGGGTCAGGGAGCTGCGGTGGCTGTCACGGGCTGGGACATGCAGAGCACAGGAAGGAGCTGCCACTGCCGAGGGGCTCCGGGCAGGAGGTGTCAGATCCACTTCCACCTCGCTGAGGCATCAGCTGGTGCCTTCCAATGAAAATATTTTCCCTTCGGATTTCCAGAGGCGAAGGAGGCGTGCCCGGTGCCAGCAGCAGCGGTGCTGCAGGTAGCCAAGATTTCTCCTTGGAAGGGGGAGCTGGGGGTCGATGGCAAAACACCCAAAATGCTCCAGTCCCCTCTCCCTGCTCCTTCCTCTCTCCTTTGCTCCTCATGGATCTGTCTGGGGGTTTTTTTCCACCCACCCTCGTGTGACTTGGTGCTTCGAGAGCCTGATACTGCTAGGAAATCCTTCTTATTCCTCCTCCTTATCCCTTTTTATTCCTTCCCCCACTGTCCCTAAATCAGCCCAGGTTTGTTTCAGCCGTGGCTCACCTGGGAACCGTACCTGCCTTGCTCTGGGTTTGATTTTTGGCCGGGTACTGCGTTCCCAGCACCCTAAATTTAAACGTGGAAGGGCCACAGTGCAAAATTCCAGCCGGGGAGAGGCTGTCACTCCCACCCCCTGCTCCAGGGCAGCTCTTGTCATTCCAGCCCGGGTTACAGCCCGTGGGAGTTTGCTCACCCTGCACACCTGAAAAGCCCTGTCTGCTCCTCACCGCTGAACTCTGGTTGGAACGAGCTGCCTGTGAGGTGTTCTGCTGCTCCAGGAGCTGTGGCGAGCTCCCCAGGAGCTGGTTTGGGGGGTATCTCCCTGGTGCAGTGCAGGATTCCGAGGCCAGTGGTGGTTTCTGCACGGGGGGGGTGGGAGGGAGTTAATGATTCTTTGGGGGCACAGCGGAGCCAGGTGTGTCTGCTTTCCCCAGGGCCTGATTATCTCCCGATAACCACATCCTCCCGAGCTGATTTTCTGCTGTGTTTTCCCAGCTTTTTGTACAAAGGAATGATTTAGATAAACCCAATTGACCAGAAAATTTACCAAGATAATTCCAACCGCCCCCCCTTTTAAGAACATCGAGCAGCCACGCTCAGAAGGGGTTGCAAAATGAAATAACCCCGTTTATATTTCGAATTTCCACCATGGGTGTCATCCCCACTGCAGCTTTAGGAACGGGGAGCAAGATCAGCCTGGGGCTGGGTGACAACCAGTGGGGGTTAAGGAGGTGGGGAAGGGCAAAAATGTCAAAATGAACAAAACCCACAGTTTGTGCATTCCTGGAGCTGCTGCCACCTGTCCCACTGCTGTGGTTTAAGGTGGCTCGGCATTCCCAGCCCCGGGACACTGCTCTGCTCTGCAAGGATCAGCACCCAGTGCCCGGTCCCAGTCCTGACCTGTGTTTTATCCCTGCCACCACATCCCTGTGCTCCTGGGAGCTCCCCCTTCACACACCAGGGACACTCAACATCCGTAAAATTTGGCTTTCCTTCGCTTCAAAGTTTAAATTTGGAGGAAGTGTTGGTGTGAACTGAGTATCAGATCAAGGTGAGGAGAGAATGAATCAGAGACACGAGGCCCTGGTGTTTATATTCCCAAACTGGCATCCTGAAAATCAGTGTTTCTCTTCCCATGCATGGTCAGGATGCCTGAACTCACAGACTCATGGAATCCCGGAATGGTTTGGGTTGGAAGGGACCTTAAAGCCCATCCAGTTCCACCCCCCTGTTGCAGGGACACCTTCCATGATCCCAGGCTGCTCCAAGCCCCGTCCAGCCTGGCCTGGGACACTTCCAGGGATCCAGGGGCAGCCACAGCTTCTCTGGGAATTCCATCCCAGCCCCTCCCGACCCTCACAGGGAAGAATTCCTTCCCAATATCCCATCTCACCCTGCCCTCTGGCCGTTTAAAACCACTGCCCCTTGTCCTGTCACTGCCTGCCCATATAAAAATCCCCTCTCCCTCCGTTTTTAAGCCCCCCTGAAGGCCCTGCAAGGTCACAGTGGGGTTTTCCTGGAGTCTTCCCTCCCCCACAGGTGCGGGAGCTCCTCAGGCACCACATTTTAACACTTTCCTCCCTGTGCTCGGCACCTGGGCACAGCATCCACACAAATCCCTGCTGCTCCTCGGGCTGGAAGCGTTCCCGTGTCCCCGTGCCATCATTTTGGGGGCGCGGGGCAGCCCTGCTCCGCGTCCAACACTGCAGGAACCACAGCTTTCCTTCAGGGCCCAAAGCTGCCTGGTTGGATCTAGGCTCCATCCCATCCCAAGGGGCTTTTCTGCTCTTGGACATTATTTAAGGAGTACAGAGAAGCCTCTAGATCCCAGCTGAACATCTGGGAATCAGCTACGCTTGGGAATTCCTCCTGAATCCGCCCTCAAAGCCTCCCAAGCTGCACTTCCAGCTCTGCCACGAGCTCAGGGGATGAGGCTGGACAAGGCCCCACACTTCTGTGGGTGTTGTTTTTCAGCCAGGGTGATGAGTTAATCCCTCATGGATGTGAGAGGAATCCAACCCCCTTTAGATCACTGCTATAACTCCCCCAGAACCTCTGCAGCCAGCTCGGATACTATTATTAGTAGTAACACAGTAGTAACAGCAGACAGGGATTCTCAGGTAGTCAAGCCTCCTCCTTAATTATTGGTTTGACTTCAAAGCGAGGAGAAAAAAGGAAAAATCCCACCCTGCTGCCAGTGAGGAGAGCCCAGGCTGGGGTGCCTCGTAGGAAAGGTGACATTTCAGCTGATGGCTCTAAAAATAAAAGGGAAGCAGGGGAGAAAGTGCCTGTTACCTGCAGTTCCAGCCACACCCCGCTGCATTCCTGGCCTGATGAGATCTTTCTGTGCCAGAGCCAAACGCCAGCTTTCCAAAAGCCAAAGTGTCAGTCAAAAACGGGGATTTCACCTCCAGCCCTTGCTCAGCACCATTCATGCTTGAGCTGCTGGCAGGGGAGCAGCGATGGGAGCTGGAGCCTTTCCCTTGGAAGGAGTTTATTCAGAGAATATTCATTTCTGAGGTTTGCATTCAGCTGAGGCGCTGAACCCAGGGCCGGGTTGTGGCTGCTGGTCCTTGTGGGTCACTCTGGCCACCCTGGGTATGTCCCCAGCTGGACACTGGGAGTGTTTAGGGGAGATCCTAACTCTGGTTCTGCCCACGTGGAGCAGCTCAGCGTGTGGATTTTGTCACCTGGGGGAGAGCTGGGGCTCCAAACCTCCACGAAAGCACCAGAGCTCCTGACATCCCATTCCTTAAATCCCTGGGGAAGCTCCTCAGTGAGGAGTGGCTCAGCCACGCCGAGCTCCTGCTCCTTTAGTCCCCGAGGCTCCTCAATTTGACGACGAGCTGAGAAATTCTGGAGGACAATTTTTCATCGTGATTCACTAAAACCACAACTTTATTTTTTTGCAGGAATGCATCCATTTGGAGCAAAGCTTCCCAGATCCAGGGTAGCTCCTGGCTTTGGACAGAAGGAGACATCTCCAGCAGACAGGGGGAATATTTGGGTTGGAACAGCCGAGATCCCAAATCAGAGCTTTCACCACGGCGTTATTGGATGTTGTTGGGTGGGTCTTCTCTTCTCTCTACAAAATTTATCCCTACTGCACAGCAAAGCTGTTTTGGAAATCTCAAGTTTTTGTGGGATGGGAAAATTGTCAGGCAACTTCGGGTTTTGTCCAGAATTCGGGGTTTTTTTACTTTTTTTCTTCAGGAATATTTTTTTCGGAGGCATCACTCGTCTTGTTTTAGATATATTTTTAGCTGAAACTAAAAGCAGATGGAGGAGATGAGGTTTTGTAGTTTTCTGGGGGAAATGATGAAATCATCAAATTTTGCTTAGAATGGAATTTAGGGCAGTGGCTGCAAGAATTGATAAGAAAAATTTTTTTAAACTTTGCAGGCGACTGATATTCCCAGCTTTGCAGGACAAAATCAGTGTCTGCACCATCAATATTTTGTTCCAAATTTTACTTAAACCTCTCAACTTTCACGTGACTAAAACTGAGAAACAATTGCNCAATAAATTAAAAAATTTAAAATAAATTTAAAATAAAAAAGAATTTATAAATAAAAAACTTAACTCTGGTTAAGTTTTGGAATTCTTATTTTAAAATCTTAATTAAAAAAAAATTAATCTGAATCTTTGATATTTTGACTGTTTTGCCGTGTAATTGCTTTTGCATGGCCATTATTTTCATAGCTGCCAGCCAGGAGTGAGACACCTCCAACCTCCTCTGGGCCTTTCATCAAACCAAAATCTCTGTTCCTGAGAGTGCCAGAAGCTGAGGTTGAAAGATTTGCCTTTCTTTTTGATTAAAACCCAATTTCACGATGCTGCTGTTTTCCTCGTCCACCCTTAATCTCTCCAATTCAGACAAGAAGCTTTGGGTTGAAAGTTGATTTTCTTGCACAGGGTGATGCTGGAGGGGTTGGGCAGACAGCGTTTGTGCTGGAGTGATCCCGGAGATGTGGATCCAAGGGAGGGTGAACAGCAGTGGGGAGCCCTCAGATGTCAGCTGGAAGAGGCTGAGGCCGGATGAGCGCTTGGAATAAACATGGAAGAGATGGCAGAACCAAAGCGGCCCATCCAGCTCGAGTTTCCGTGGGATCATGGAATGGTTTGGGTTGGAAGGGAGCCTAAAATTCATCCCATTCCACCTCTGCCATGGGCAGGGACACCTTCCACTATCCCAGGGTGCTCCAAGCTGGCCTTGGACACTGCCAGGATGGGGCAGGGCTTGTCCCAGGGCTTCTGCCACAGCCCAAGAGCATTCCGGTGTTTTTCCCTTGGGGCAATGAGCAAAACCTCAAATGGAATCTTTCAGGTTGGTTCTCCCATCTCTAACTTCCAGCTGCAAATCCTCCAGAGCAGGGAGAAAACTCCCCCAGTGCTTTAAGGGCATAAAGAGAGATTTGGGTTGGGAGCCAAGGCCTGGGGTTGGTGGGTGTGACCCAGGGTTTGTGCTGCTGATATCTGGGGGGTTCCCCCCAAGGCCTGAGGACACCTCGTGCCCTGGGGTGTCCCCGTGCCAGCTCCAGCGAGGGCCTCCCACGCCCTGGAGACCCCCATGGGTGTGTGACAGGCTCTCCAGGCACTGAGGTCATGGCAGTGGCTGGCACAAAGGGGGTCCTCTATCTCCAACTGGAAGGAGCAGCACGAGTTTTACTGGTTTTCCTGAAATCCGCCCCCTCTGGAGCGCTGGCAATCCCGAGTTCTCCTCCTTTCCATTCCCTTCTGCCTTCCAGGGGCCTGGACAACACTGGGAAAGAAGGTCCTTCCATAAGTCCTACCTTCCCAAATCTCCCCTCAGTGTTCCAGCTGGTCACAGCGACCTGATTTTGTGTTCATTAATAATAATATTAAAGCTCTTCTCCTTGAGGAGTTGTTTTCTGGATAGACAACTTCCCAAGAGCAGCCCCAGAACCCTGGAAACCCAGATTCAGGATTTGGCCAAACCTGTGTGGTGACATACCACGGGTGGGAAGGAGTGGAGGGAGAGCAAAACCCGGAATCCCCAAGCAAAAACTAGACAAAAAGTTGCAGAAAAAGAGCTTTGTCTTTTGAAATGATTATTTTTGGGGGGCATTCTGCTGTCCCATCTCTCCTCTCCCTGTCCACAAGCAAATAAACATGGAGTGTGGAGGGCTCTCCTTGCTCAGGATGCCAACAGATGGCAATATTTTATCATCCTTGCACAGCCCTGTCCTTCCCTCTGTGCACCGCGGGGTTTGCCTTCCTTTGTTGTGCCATGAGGAGCTGGTGCTCGCCCGCTCCTACAGACACCTCTCGGCTGCGATATTCTTATTTTTCGTGGGCATTTTTAATGGCTGTCACGACTGCATGTTCCGACATTCTCAGACTTCCCTGGAGTCACAAAAGCGCTTTGTGCCACCCAGAGTGTGCGAGTGTCCCCTCAGCCCTCGTGCCTGGGGTGTGCCAGCGGGACTGGGGTCCCGGGGGACGCGGGACAGGAGGCTGCTCTTCCCCACGGGTTAGTGGCTGGACGTGGCAGCTCTGGCAGGAGCGAACCTCCCCTGTCCCTGCTGGTCACGTTTTCCTTGTTGTTGTGAGCAAACGTTTGGCAGGGGAAGGAAAGCAGATGGGCCTCAGCGTATTGTCCTCTTTACCTGTTCTCAGCTCACTCTTTGAGAACTCTGTTGGTCTTTTCTGCTTTCCCTTTGGCCAGGAATCCCCGTCCTTACAAACACGTCCAAATCTTTCCACGGATGTGCCTTTTCCCTCCAATTTTGCCACTATTTGCCTCAGGTAGGAGCCAGGCCCTGCGTCCTCTGACAATACCCAGCAGCTTTGACCTCTGCAGTGGAGGCAGAGCTCCAACAGGCAACAAAAATGAGACCACCGGAAAACCAGTGACCATTTATTTCTTTTTTAACGTGTTTTTATCTTTCCCTCCGCCCAGCAGAGACTTTGCCTGTGTTGAAAGGGATCCCCTGGCCACGAGTCAGCAGGAGAGGCCGGGGAAAGCTTTGACAGTCACTGAGGTGGAACGTTCCAACACACGGGAGCAGCTCACACCCAGGGAGAGTCCCTGCCCTCCACGAGCAGCCTGGGATCACTCCTCACCATTCCCATCCCCAGCTTCCACTGATCCCGGCTCCCCAGGTTGTCCTTTTCCACAGGTAGTGCTAAAGCAAATAGCACATGGTATTTACTGGGTGCAACACTTTAAATCAGATTAATCTGGCCAATAAAGGATTTATGGCCAATAAAAATTCCACAGTGGCGTGGCTGAGTCGGGAGGAGGACCAGGAGTGAGGGGCTCATGCCCAGCCCCAGCGAGGGTGTCAGAATTCCTGGGAGGAAGAGGAGAGCAGGGAGAGGAAATGGCACCGCGAGGCTCAGGGGTGTTGGGGATGAGCACCTTGGGGTTCTCTGACATTTCTGTTTGCAGCTTTGGGCTTGGGAGCACCCAAAAACCCTGAATAAATCATCAGAGAATCATGGAATGGTTTGGGTTGGAAAGGACCTGCAGGATCAACTCATTTCATCCTCAGGGACACCTCCTACTACCCCAAACCCCATCCAGCCTTGGACACTCCCAGGGATCCAGGGGCAGCCACAGCTTCTCTGGGCAACATGATGTTGATAATTCAGCTTAGAAAGTGCTGATTGCCCTAAATGGCCTGGATTTCAATCACTCTCCATCCATTTATCTTTCTATATCACCCAGATATCCATTTGTTCTGTATTTCCCTAAATAACATAGGTAGGCCCTGAGGAACACTGGGAAGCCAGGTTAAAGAGATTTGGGTGACATCCTTACCTCCTCAGGCCCGACGTGCTCACGCTTTTTGCTTTCTGACAGGTGTCACTACTGAAGTTCTCATGGCTGTTCTATCAAAGGGATTCTCTTAATCCCAAAGAGTACCTGGGGAGTTTGTTGGTTTGGGGATCAAATTTTCAGAAAATTTGGATTGGTTTGATCCTCCTTTTTTTGGTTGGGGTCAAAGATAAAGAATAAAGCAGTGCAAACCACCCTTCAGGCTTTAGCTCAGGGGAGCAGATAGGAGGGAAATTAGGATCCCTCATTGCCAGGGCTGATGGGCATCTGGAGCCCAGTGACTCAGAGGGTGTTCCTGAGACTCTGCAGACAGCCAGGCCTCTGCTGTCCCTGACAGGTATCTGTGCTGCCCCTTCCCAGCGCTGGGAATTGCTATTTTCAGCTGGAACAGAGAGGAAGAGGAGAAGGGAAGGGAGATGTGAACTCATGGAACAGTTTAGGAATTGTCTCTGACGTGACGGTGCCCAGGCAGAGCCGGTTCGTAACCCTGACACGAATTTTGCCACCCAGAACATTCCCCCTCCTGGGAGCTGGTGCCAGGGAATGCCATCCTGCAACAATGACAGCAGGAACGGCAGGAGAGGCCCTGTGCCTGCAAACACAAACAGATGAGGTTTTTTGTTTGCTTACCTCTGGTTTTTTTCCGTGCTCGCTCGGAGGTGACTTTCCAGTTGACATCTCTGGAAAGGGATTGCTCCAGCAGGGCCTGTGCCTGGAGCACCACCACCCTCTAGAACAACAAACCCGTGGGGACGTGTCAGCCCCGCAGCCCCGACAGGGCACGGCGCGAACACGAGCCGGGCCCACACCCGGCCTGGCCAGCGAGGGCTTCCCGGGGGTCCGGAGCTCCCGTCCCAGCTGGGTAGTGCATCACTTCAGACCACCAGGGAGATTTGGCTCCTGGAAAGCCTCAAATTCTCACCCTCTGGTCACACAGACCCTCGCAAACTGAAAACATTTGATAGGTCAGGTTCCCCTTGCAATGAAGTTGTTCCAGAACCTCGGAACCCAGATTTGCAGCCCTCCAAAGGAGGAGCATGTCCAGCTCTTGTTCCTTTGGGAAAAAGGGATGCCTGTGGCATGAAGATGAATTTTCCATTCCTTTCTGAAGGAGTTGGGGTTGTTGTGGTCATTCTGAATGACCCTGAGGGTTTGTGGTTGTCTGACACCTCATCAGACCTGGTCTGCAATAGCTGGGGACCTCTCTCCTGTCCCCTCCTCTGCCTGGTGGCTTTGCAGCCCTGCTTTTGTCTCTCCTCTGATTTTCCATCTGAGTGGCAGCAGCTTTTGTCTGAAAGCAAAGAAACAAAACCCTCCACGAGCACAACCTCCTGCCTGAGCTGCCGTGTGAATATTTAATGGTGTGCCTGTCCACATCTGCACATGGATTTGTCCTTTTTTCTATCATTCCATCTGCAGGCAAAGGATCCTGCACTCCAAATCCCGAGTTCTTGCATTGTATGATGTGATGGAAATTAACACCTTAATATATATATGAAAAACAGCTCCAATTAGATTTTTTTTTCTTTTACTGTGTTTCCTGCTCCTTATGACTAAGTGTGGGTAATTATCTTGGCTCACTTTTTCCACTCCACCCATGCTTAGAGAAAACCTGTTGCAAGTTTTCTTGAGATTTGTGCTTTTTTTTCCTCTCTTGCCTTTTTTTTTCCCTCCCCTGGTAGTTTTGCTAATTAAAAGCTTTGCAAATTGTCGTGTGTGATAATTATTTTTATTCTGGTTTAGCAACCTAAAAGTAGAGATTTGAAATGCTTGCAAGAAGAAATCGAGGTGTCCAAGGTGATTCTTTTTCCTATTGCTTCAAAAATTACTTTTCCAAAAGCTTACAAAGAATATGCTCCTCTAAAAAAGATCAGAGCAAGTAACAACAGAGAACTCTGAACTTTCCTGCCACTTACCTGGTCCCAGTTCTGTGGCATCCAGGACCCTGTAAGGTTTGTTTTGATTGAAGTAGAAGGCCCCCATCTACAAATCCACATCATTTTCCCATTCCAGAGGGAAAAAAGCTCTCTCAGCAGAGATTTTCCATGTCCTCATTGTATAATGGACCCAAACTCCCATCTCGGACATAACTATCCCCAAAAACTGGTGGGCATACAAAGAAAATCCAGAGTTTTCCTAAAGTCTCCCCCACCTCTCTGTGAGGATGAAAAAAGCAGGAATATTTTCTCAAGGATTTCAGAGGCACATCCTTTCCCTGGGGTCTCCCTGCCCACATCCCAAGGGGAAACTTCCCAAAGCTCCCAGGCTTGGCCTCCCATTCACCCAGGATTGTCTGACATTGAGCTGGAAGCTGATAAATCTAGAAGCAGAAAACAGGGATCCTTGTCTGGAATTTGGAGACAGATCCCTGCTTCCCTAAGATTATTTACCTTTGGTCCATAACGAACATTAATTAACACACAGGGGCTTTGCCTGGGCAAAGCATAAAAGCCAATCTTCGTTTCTGCTGAATTCCTTCTGCTGTCCTTCCTTCCCCAGACTGCTGTGATCTTTGCCATTCCTGCTTCCCAAATATTCCCATGACCAGGGTGAGCAAGAGGGAAGTCAGTAGCTACAGGTTATAAACACAGAGCTGGTATCGAAGGTGTCGCTTGGTCCAACTTGGAGCAATTTTTGGCCATCATAGAGGGAGCTGTGAAACAGGGGAAGTGTCACCCCCACGTAATTCCTCAGGCAGAAATCCCTGCCTCTGAATTCCCTCCTTTCTTGCTGCCTCCCGTCTTCTTCCCTTTGTTTTCACCCACAAAAACCATCCACAACTCCCAGGAGGAACCCTGGGCACAAAGCGAAAAAAACCTCTTTGAATTGATTTCAATCCCGTTTTCTTGTCTGGAGACCCAGACCTTTGGAATATCCATTTTCCCACCTTTTGGAGAAAATCAGCAGTAAATTGTCAGATAATGCCCTTCATTCAGAGAACATTTCACACATAAATAGCAAAAAATATAAACAGTGACCTCCATGGATCAGCTGGAATGGGTCTCCCAGGCATTTTCTCCTGACCTCTGAAACATCCATAACTTTTTCTCTTTTCTCTAATAAATGCATTCGAACTTCTTAAAGGATTTACTGTGTGGGTCTGAAGAGAGGTTTATTCTCTTCTGCTCGATGATTAAACAGCTCCGATTTTGGCTCCTACAAGATTTAGGGATTTAAAATGTTTTTCCAAGGGTCACGGGGGTGTTAAACGGGAATCAGTTGTTTCGTGAGTACTGTATAGAGGTGACAACCCCAAATTATTTCAGTTATCCCTTTTTTCTTCATGAAAAGATGGGTTCCAGAAGCATCAGGAAGGTGGGGAGTGGGAAGGGACTGGGAAGCCTCTCAAAATGCTCTGGAAAGAAGAGCTGGAAGAGAGGATGAATCCATTTGCTGGGGGACCTGAGAACAGCAGGGCAGGAAAAGCAGGGAAACCCCTGGAATGACCCGAATTTGGGTAAATTGGAAATAGAAAGCCAGGGTAAGGTGAGCAAAGAGTTCCTGAATGGAGGAGGGATCCTTGGAAGTGCTCAGGGCCAGGTCGGATGGGGCTTGGAGCAACCTGATCTAGAGAGTGGCACCTCTGCCCGTGGCAGGGGGTGGAACTGGGTGATCACTGAGGGCCCTTCCAACCCAAACCATTCCATGATTCCCTGATTCCAGTGCAGCTGTGGGGCTGAGGACAGCAGCCAGACGTGCTCTGCTCCCCAGGCAGGGATTGCAGGAGCTCTCTGTCCCCAGGGCCCACCGGGGCTCGGGCAGTGCCTGGATCTCATTAGGAATGGAAAGGATTCCCAATTTATAAATTAATTATCACTTTGCTAAGGAAGAACCATGCAGAGCTGGCAGCAGAGCCTCCCTGTGAGAGGGAACTGGGAGAGCAGAATCCTGGGATCACTAAGGCTGGAAAAGCCTTCCAAGACCACAGAGTCCAAGCTGTGCCCGATGCCCACCTTGTCCTGGCCCAGAGCACTGAGTGCCACATCCAGGCCTTCCCTGGACACCTCCAGGGATGGGGACTCTGGCTTCCCTGGGCAGCCCCTTCCAAGGAACCAAATCAAAACGAGCTCGTTTTGTTCACGATTCATTTTGGTTCCGGACACCACAAGTGCAGGAGCATCTTTATAAAAGCATCTTTATAAAGCAACTTTATACATCTTTATACAAAGATTTCTCACTTCTCACGTTTCCAAATGTTCCTGGGAGTTCCCTGTCACAGACATCACTCTTTTTCCACATGTGTGTGGCCCTCCTGTCCCCCTGCGCTTGCCCTGGCCCTGGGGCACAAGGAGACAGCTCACCCAGAGCCGGGATGAGCTGCAGCATCAAAGCCAATCCTGCAGCTCCTCACCGTGAGTGATTAACAGTTGACATTTCTGACAAGCGCAAAGGCAGAACTTCCAGGAGGAAGAATCTTTTTCTGCAATTCATTATCAGCCCGAGTTAGGACAAAATAGAGGAGAAAAAAGTGTCCCAAACGCAACGTGGAACTCCTTAGGAGGGTTTTGGCCTTTTTAATGTGCAAATAATGGATGAGTGAGGAGGAAATCTGGCATTTACCTTCTTTCTGGTTCTAACGGGGCACACTCCTCAAGCATTTCCCTCTCAGCATCTTCCTTTTGTCACCTTGAAATGCTGAGCCTTCGGAATGCTGGGACCTCTCTCCATTAAAAATGAGAGCAATGCAAATCTGTCCCAGAGAAAAAGGGAGTCAGGGGAGAACTGAGGGGGTCATGGGGGGATTTTCTCCTCCACCTGGGTGGGGGGAAGCAGTGGGAGCCCTCAGCACTCCCCAGGCTCCCACCCCGCCATCCACAGGCTCCGGAGCCGGGACGAGCCGTGGGTTTTCCTGAATTACCTCTGGCTGTCAGAGCCTTCCTGCTGCAGTCAGCAGGGACCTGTTGGGTCTCGCCTTCCGCCAAAACAATTCCCACAGGCTGAGCCACCAGCGAGGTTCAGGTGCGGGTTACAGACTCCCAGTCATCCGGAAAATCCACGCTCCCAACAGGAATGGGCCGGGCTGCTCTCCTGGAGGAGATTTCCCCTCATGCGTGAGATGGCAGGCGGACACCTTGGAGAGGAGGCTCAGATCCCTTTGTTCTGCCACTTTCCGGGCTGTGTCAGCGGGATCTGACGGATCCGAGGGGGATTCCAGCACCCCAGAGCTTGGAGCTGCCTGTGCCAGGCGCCTCACGCAGTCTGCTCGGTGCTCAGTGAGAAGCAAACAGGAATTGATAGGAAAAGCAAAGGATTAGGGATGAGAAAGAAGCGATAGAAAGGATAGATGCTAATTCTGGAGATCACAGATGGACCCCCTGATATTTTTATCCCCTATTTTTCTTTGAGTACTTGCTACCATTTCCTGACAGCAAAATGTTCCTCATGGCCATTGGCAAGAGAAAAAAGTACAAAAAATGGGGAAAGCCCAAGCTGAGGCTGGAATTTGACTCCCTAAAAGAACCGTGCTGGCATTTGCTATGCAAAGCTGGACTCCTTCATCCAAAGCCTACAGGAGGGAATCACCACCATCACTCGCTATCATTCATGGCAGTGAAAAGTAGATTTTCTGTGTACAAATGTCACCTTTGGGGTCCAATTCCCACTGTTGCTGCCTGCTTTGGAGTGCCCCAATCCTGTAAAAAATGAGTGTGACATATTCCAGGCTCTGTTTTCCTTCCCAAAACTCCGGATCACCGTGAGATGCAGGAGCAAATCCCAGGGCTGCGTCCCATTTGATTGCGCTCCTGGTGCCGTTTCTCCTGCCCTGCAGAAATTCTGGGCAGCAGGTTCAGCAGGGAGCAGCCTGGAGCACGAGTTACGCCAGCACTGATTGCTCAGGCTTTAGGGCTTTGTTCAATCAGGATGTGAAAAGTCGGGGACGGAGGACAAACCCCGGCTTGGGGACAAAGCTGTGCTGAGTGAGGCTCAGTCAGGAAGTGCAAACACAAATCTTCCTCAGAATGGACTCAGCTTGTTCTAATTCTGAGGTTTTTTCCGAAGATGTCAAAATGGTGAGGAGGAATACATCAAATAATGGCTAATCCACGATGGTGGGGATTTCTGGGCTTCGGATGTGGAATTGAGATTACAGATCCCAGTTTATTGAACATCTTAATTTTAGGTTGAACCTAATTTTAGGTTCATCTGAGTCCTGTGGCAGCTGTAAAATACTCCTCTTTTCAGCAGCTGAGGTTCCTGAAGAACCACAGAACCCCAGACTGGTTTGGGTTGGAAGGGACATAAATTTCACCTTATCCCACTCCCTGCCATGGGCAGGGACACTTTCCGCTGCCCCAAGGTGCTCCAAACCCCGTCCCACCTGGCCTTGGGCACTGCCAGGGATCCAGGGGCAGCCACAGCTTCTCTGGGAAAAAAAATTCCTCAGCCTTGTTGCAGTTGTCACCCAGTTTTGCCCTGGTGGCCCTGGGCCAAAGGGCACCAGGTGCTGAGCAAGAGCTGGAAAATCATTGATTTTCAGACCCCAATTTCACCCACTCTGCTATCAACCAGGAATTATCATTTTCCTCCTCTTCTCTGTCTTTTGTCCTCCCTTTTCAGTGTGCCTGTGATTATGAACACACCGTGCCAGCGTTTGGAGGTTTATTTTTACTGTTCTCCTCAATTCAGGACACACCCTTTTCTCACTACCTCCTACTCCATTTATTTCTATCTATTCTGGATTTCCACTCCAGCTAACGAGGGAAAACGAGCATCTCTGGTGATAAATCACCCACAAAGAGCACCAGGGAATCCGTGGCTGTCACTTCCACTTCCAATCTGATCCTCTGACTGGGAGCAGAGGCTTTATCTCCCTGTCTGATCAGGATAAAATGCTGCAAGGCAGCAAACGAGGCTCTTCCCCCCTCCCTCTCCTGTTCAGACCTGCTGCTTTTTGCCCTGGGACTTATGATGGGTGTCAAGAGAAAAATATTCTTTAGGGAAGAGAGTCCTTAACCCCGGGAATTGCTGTGAGTGGCTCAGGAAGGGATTCACCTCCAAAACATTCTCCTGCTCCCTAGGTGGCCGAGGAAAGGTGCAGCTTTCTGTCAGGCTGAGGGACAAAGCTGAAAATGAGGAGCCAAAAGCTGGTTTTTTTCCCTTTGGAAGGCCTGACTCGTCACCATGGCCTGATAACAGCTCGTTCCTGGCCTGCTAACAACACATTCAACAAGCAGAGGACGTGTCCTGAGGGGTCAGGCCGCTGTCACAGAGTGACAAAGCCAGTGCCACCCCCCACGGCCTCCCTGGGACATGGAATGTTTTATATCCCGGGATGTCTCCAGCTCTAAACGCAATCCCGGCTGAGGGCCTGACTTCCAGAGGAGGCCCTGGGGTTTCCCCTCAGCAGTGTCCCCGGGTGGAGCGTTCGGGAGGTGCCCAGGCCCTGCAGAGCGGCCGCGGTCCCACCAGGCAGGGTGGGCTGGGGCCGCAGCGCCGGGGAGAGGGAGGGAAAATCCCTCGTGCTTGGTGCTCCTCGTGAGGGAAAATCGGCACTGCTGGTGTTAGGCCAAATCACTGCAAATCAGTTCTGCCTCGGCCTGACCAGGATGCCTGGCAGCTCATGGAAATGTCCCCCCTGAGCCCAGGAAAGGACTAAAGTTACATAGCGGGGATCTGGGAACTCACAACGGAGTAAAATCCGAAGTCAGGGGGGATTGGGAAGTTCCCTTTTCCTGCCAGTGGCTGTGCTCCTTCCCAAGCCCTGCAGGGAACTCTCCCAGGAACTCCCAAGTTGGTCAGCAGGAGAATTCTCCAATTTTGGGAGGGCACTTGCAGCTAGTGAACAAGAGAGGATAAATAAACAATGCTTCCCTAAACAATAAGGGACAAACAAAGAATGCTTCCCTCCCCTTCCACCTAATCTGGACCCATAACTGACAGCAAGTTCTATATTTATTATGGAAATCCCAGAGCAGCTGGGTTTGTTTAGCCCTGAAAGGGTTCAGCACCATTCCTTTCGTTTTTCAAACTTCCATTTTTCTGTATTTGATATTTTTTGTGGTCAAAACTCAAAAGGAGCAACGAGGGAAAATCCATTCTCTAAATAAAGCCAGAGACGAGCAAAAAGAAATAGGTGCAAAGAGAACCCTCACCCTGGGGTTTGCTGCTGCTGAAAAAGCAGAAGGAAAAAGGAAAACCTTCACAGCCTTGTTGGAAACCTCGGGAATTATTTGAAATGCATCACAATAATGGCAATTTTTGATTTGTAGGATGGCGATGAGAAGTCCGGGGGACAAACGTGGGGGCTGTCCCAAAGCTCTGCTTGCTGTGACACGTTCCCTTGACTGCAGCAAATCCCTCAGAGTTATTTACAGTCATTAAGCTAATTGTGGCAGGGCAGGGAGGGAGCTGAGGAAATCCCACAGACACTGTCCACCCCCAGAGCTGAGCTCCCCCTCCGCGTGGGTTTGGGATCCTTGTGGGATTCGAGCTGTGCTTGGAAAGGGCCTGGAAAACACCAACATCTGGAAGGACCATAACGGGCTCTGCAAGAATTATTGCAGGGGCTGGGGAGGAGATTCAGCACTCTGCAGCTCGGGCAGCCCAGTGCAGCTTGCTGGAGTTACTGGAAGGGTTTTAATGTCCTCAACCACACTGAAACTGAAAGGGGAAAACCCCAAATTTAATCAAAAACTAGACACCAGGGTGGACAGCGAGCCCCTGTGCCCAGCCAGGACGGGCAGAGGGCTGAGCTGGGCCGGGGGAAAGATGGAAAGCCAGAAATTTTAACTCACGGATCAGTTTTATTACTGGGCCTTTCTGAGATTGAGACAAGCCACAGGGGTGAAGCTTTACAACTCCTTCCACTAACTGGGAATGCTCCATACTTCGGGTGACCCCATGAGAATCTTCTAGTTCTCCTTTCCAGTGGAAATCCAGAGGGAAGAACAGGAAAAGTTGGGCACTTAATACTGATGGATGCTTTGAAAGGCTTCTCTTGGCCATTTTTGGGGTTTAATTGGCTGGTGAATGGGGAGTGGATCCATGACAGTACAAGATGTCAGGCTTGGTTGGTGTTGTGCCTTGATTTTAAAGGCTTGGAAAGGAATTCCCAAAAATCTGAATTATTGTGTCCATCTCTAGAATTCCAGCAGGGCTGAAGAGCTTCTCCCTGACCTTGTCCTGACCTGGGGCTATTTTTAGGACAGGATAAAGCTTTAATTGCTCGGCCCTGCTGACCCAGGGATCAAAGACACGCCTTGGTGACCTCCATTACCACTTTGTCACCTGAAGTGTCACCTGGGGAGTGGCGTGTGGGAGCCAGGGATTGCTTGGTCTGGTTGCAGTCACCAGCTCTAGGACTCGACCTTGCAGAGGATGGAGAGGTTTTGTGAGGATGCAAATCAGGAGTAACAGATTTGGACACGACTTTCAAGGATCCACTTGGATTTTGGGTTTTCTCCTCACACCCAGCCGGAGGTGAGGGACGGTGATTTTAAAGCTCCTTTCCAACCCAAACCATTCCATGATTCCATGATTTCGGTGTTCTTAAACGCACTGAAAACTTGAGAATGTGTTGGATTCCTCGTGGGGGAGCAAAGCAAGCCCGGGATGAAAAGCACCCCAATTAAAGCTGTTGACAAAGCTCCCTCCTGGCCGGGTGCCACCCCAAACAGGCTGCGGGCTGGGGAAGGTGGGTGTTGTTTATCGGAGCCACATCTCTCCCCGTTTCGTAATCACCTCCTTTCAGGAAGAGGGCTGCTCCACATCATCCCTCGCTGCAGCCCAGGGTTCTTCCAAAATGGGATTCTGGGAAGCAAAAAAATACCGAAAAAATTTAAAAAGAACAACCCACGGCAAAATATTGGGCTGAGCCAAGACTGGAAAACTGTCCTGGAGGTGCCTTTGGTTTCAGCAATAATAATCCCTGTCATTTGTTACGTGTTAATTAGCACCTAATTGTCTTTTGGAGGTTAAATCCACCCAAGGGTTCTTCTAGGGTTGGAGATCAAGTTGTGACCTCTGGTGTGGTTTGGGGTTGGGGTTTGTCCTGGTCGTCCTTTGGGATCTTGCACTCGATTCTTTGCAGCTCCATGGGGTGGCTGTTTCCCCATGGAATTGCCCTCTTCCATGGGATCACCCCAACTCGCAAACCTGGAGTGACTGTACCTCCCACGGGGAAGGCAAATCCTAATCCTCATTTTTTAAAGTCTGCCAGAGTGAGCCAGTGAGGAACCGGGAAAGATTCGCAAGGATTGAGGCTGCTCTATCACCGCAGATAAATCCACATGCTCTTAACAAGGGCTCTGCAATGGAACTGTGAGAGTTTTATAAAAGGAATTAAAGAAAAATTTATTAAATGAACATTAATTTTCCCATTCTCTCCCCATCTCCATCAGTTTGTTCCTCGCAATTCTCTTTTCCCAGCCTGAGGATGGGATGTAACTGTGATTTATCCAGGCTGGGAATTCCCAGTGCTGATCCTCTGCTCCTTGGCACTGTTGATCCATCAAATCCTGAGCCAGGCAGTGGCAGGTACAGAGACAGAGGGACCTCATTCCTCTTTGATGAGCTTCCCAATGTTTCTCCTGAATATTACTTGGCTAAAGATCTGTGTTGAGAGATGGAAGAGGATACCCAGGATTCAAAGCTAAGGAAGACTGAGCCCAGGGAAATAGGGAAAACACATTGGCCATTTTTAATTCCACTTCGGAAGCTCCTGGCAAGCTCCCGGAGTCTGTCTGGGTGCCCCAGCCCTTTTTAGGTTATTCTATCACGTTAGACCAGAGCAACAGCACAGAAATCATCCCCTCATCCTCCACCCGCTGCACTCTCATCCCATATTTTGTCTGCTCCCATCTTTTCCTGACTTTTACTGCACAACTAATGGAGAGTCGGGGATTGCTGGCTGCAGACAGAGGACAGGTTTAAAAGCCAAGCAGGGCTTTTTCCCCGTCGCCCCATGAACATAACGTAAACCTGAAATTGCAGGATTTGCCTTGTTATCACTGTATTTTTTTTCTCTGCAGACAAGTCTGGACATGATTTTCCACTCAGAGCTTCCACATTTGTCTGTTGATTTAATTTCTCCCAGGATATTAAAAAAAAAAAAACCAAAACCAAAACAATCCCAACTCTTTCCAAGTGTTCCAAAGCCAGGAAAACAAGAGGCTGGACTGGAGTGTTCCAGGAGAGATTTTCTCTAGGGGAGGGAAACGTGCAAAGAGGGTGAGTGAAGCCACCTTCAGGATTGTTGGTGATTTATTTGCATTTTTTTGGAGGAATGAAGGTCAGGACTTGCTGCTGCATTTAGCTGTGCAGGTGTCCAAGCTGGGATGAGGGCACAGCCCCCAGAGGGGCTGATTCCTCCTGGCTTCCCTTCTTATCAGTTTTTAGGGATATTCTGGCAAATGTCTCTTCTCTGCCTCGGCCTGAGAGGGAGTTGGGTGCAAAATCCAAGTGGGACAAAGCTTCAGGGAGGTAATTCCAGGAGAGATGGATTCTGTCAGCTCTAGGAAGGCTCTGCCCTTCTCTCTGAGCATCTTCCTTCCTCTTAAGTGACAGCTCTGTGCTCATATGGAGCTAAAATTAAAACCAGCCACCCCAAACCCCAGCACTCCCATTCCTCCTTGCCTCACACACCTCTTCTGTGTTTTAAAAAGCAACTTAATTAACCCACCTGTCCCCTTATCACCCATCCTGTTTGCACTCACCTGTTTCCTATCTGCAGTCAATCTGGTTTCATGTGTGTCTACTTAAATAATCATTAATCCAATTCCTTTAATTCCAGCTCAGAAAGGAGCACAGTTTCACATGTGTCTCCTCAGCGCCTCGTGTTCTGCACCTGGAGCTGTGTGGGGGGATTTTGGGGGCTGGGTTGGGGGGGTTTTGCTTTGTCTGCTTTGCGTTTTTGCCCCCGGGCGGTGGCAGTGTCTCATTCAAGCCTTTCCCTGCTGAAGGACAGCGAGGAGCTCGGCAAGAAGGAACAAGTGAGGCGCTTTTTGCGGTCGTGGCAGGCTGGGACCAGACCACCACGCGAGAACAAAAGGGATCAAACCAGCCCCGGCAGCTCTGATTTCACAGTCCCGGCCGGGGGTAGGACCCAGCGCATCCCGCTTGTGCAACCCGCGCACCGCGGCGCTTTAACTCTCCCGGGCTGCTGGGGAACGTGAAACAACGGGTTAAACTCAGCGGAGCCTCGGGAGAGCTCCTGCACATCCCGCAGGTCCGGCTGCCGGGCTCTCTGCCCCAGGAGGGGCCAGGCTGGGCAGTGGAATTCCTGCTCCTGTCCCCTGGGCAGTGTCCCTGTGCCAGGAGGGGGATAGAAGGCTGGGATTTGGGACAGGGGGCCAGCTGGGCAGGTGGAATTCCTGCTTGATGCCTATTGATTTTTTACCTTTTTTCTATATTCTCTGTGTTCTTTACACATCTCTTGGGAGCTCTGCAGCTCATTATTGCGTTCCCAGCTAGTTTCCCCAGGAGTTTTCCATGCCCTTTCCCTGGGCAGAAAGACAAAGCACCTTCTGAGGGCTCCTATCCTACCTTGGTTCTCCCTGGCACCAAGGCTGAGAACAGCTCCTCGAGACACCTTTTCATCAACAAAGTCCAGCCAGGACCAAGGGGGGCTCCAGAGAAGGCTTGAACCAGAAGGAGGAATTACCTCATCTCCTGTGCCTCTAATTGGGAATTCTTGTCAAATACACTAATTTACTAAACCCCTAAAACTGCGTTCACCCCGTGTGGGTGGCGTTTTGTGGATGTTTTTCCATATCTGCCCCTGGAGGCCTCCAAAAAAGATCCACCTTTTTAGTGCCTCCTATGCTGATGTTATCTCCGAAGTCAGCTCCTGTCCCCTGGGCAGGGTCCCAACGCCAGGAGGGGGTCAGAGGGCTGGGATTTGGGACGGTGACTCCGTCAGAACCCTCCTTGTGTAGATAAAGAGCAGGAGTGGGTAATTCCAACACAATTCTGTGTCTCTCTCATTTTCCTTTCGCTTAACAGCAAAATCCTTCCCCCATCCCCAGTGTATCACAGGCAGAACCCTTTAACCCATCACAGAATTCCCAGAGAAGCTGGGGCTGCCTCATCTCTGGAAGTGTCCAAGGCCAGGTTGGAGCACCCTGGGATAGTGGAAGGTGTCCCTGCCCATGGCACTGGACTGGATTTAAAATCCCTCCAACCCAAGCTGTTCCATAATTCCATGATTAATGTTCCTCGTGCTTCCCAGCTGGAAAAACCAACCAGTCCTGACATGAGCTGCTGCTGCTCCTGCTGGAATTCCATTCTAGTAATTTTCCATGAAAGGAGGAGCTGTTATTAATTGGGATAAATATTCCAGGTTATTTGTTTGTATTTCTGTTCCATTGATCAACAGGAAATGCCCAGAGCATCCTCACACCTTTGTAAAAGTGTATTTTATATGGGTTTTATAATCTAAATCCATTTCACCTCTTTTAATTCCAAAGCCTGTGGCTTAAAAACTCCACCACCAGGGATGAGCCCATAGACGTGGACAAAAACCAGCATTCCAGGGAAATCCTCCAACCCCGATCAATGTAAATAATATTTACTGGGACATCTAGTGGAAGAACAACACAGTGCAAATCCCAGCCCTTATCTGTGCCGGGGCTGGCTGGGAGGCTGGAAATGTGCAAACACATCCAGTTTGGGATGGAAAAATCCTCCCTTTCCAGAGGATCCCATGAGGAGCAACAGGAGCAAAGGCAGAGTGAATCCTTAATTGAATTTTAAATGTCATTCTACAGAATTTCTTCTGGGTTTGAACTGGTAAAGATTAAAAAAAAAAAAAAAAAAAGAGTAAAAGTTTTGAGACACCCATCGTAATTCTTGTTAAAAAAATGGGAAGATAATAATAAAAAACTCTTAAGGTGGAGAATGTTCTCTCTATTTTTTTCCAGCCTCAACTGAAACCTCATTTGCAGATTGAAGTGATAATGAGGTAAATAAGGGAAATGACAGAATTGTTTTGGAAACAGGAGCCTCCCCTTTGGCTGCCGTCTGGGCAGCGTCACTGACAGGAGACGCCTGGCACCACGAGGGCTCCTCGGAGCCACCACTGACGGCAGGAGAGGATCACTTCTGAAGCTCTGTCTCTCCCAGAGGAACCCGGAGCTGTTCTTGAGCAGCAAATTTGCGCCACTTCCCAACGAGCAAATGCATCTCCTGCTCTTTGCCAGGAAAACAAGGGAAAGGGGAATATCTCTGTCTGGATGAGGCACCTAAAAAGCAAAAGCAGCAGCGGTGGGAGGTGGAGGAGAGGCAGGAGCAGGGTTCTGTCACTCGCTGCCTGTCCCAGCTCCAACTCAGCCCCGACTCCGACAGGTTCTTTGCTGTGTCCCAAAAAACACCTGCAAATTTCACGTGTTCCATTTTCCTCTTCCCATCTCTGGGATGGTCATCCCTGGATAACTCTTTTGGATAGCTGGATTGTCTCTGGAAGGTCAGAGAAGCCTTCAAGGGAAAGAAATACAACAATAACTCTGAGGTTTTTGTTCTTTTCCTGGTCACTGCTTTGACTGAGCATTGCTGGGGGCTTGCTCCAGGTTATTCCCCACCCCTCAGTCCCTGGGATGTGTCTGGGATCACCTGGAGCCTGCCCGGGCTGTTTCCTTTCACAGTTCCCTCTATTCACATCCAGGTGAAATGGAGCAATTCCTGCCCACGTTCCTCGGTGGGACGTTTGCCAGGGCACCAAAAACCCTCAGAGCTCCTTGGAGGAGTTTTCAGGGACAAGGTAGAGGCCAAGCAGGGATTTCTGATGGAATTGCAGCAGGCACAGCTGCTCTGGAACCCCAGGCAGACCCAAGGTCAACCAAAGCAGAGTTGAGCAAAGGTCAGAGACCTCAGCTCGCGGATCCAGCAATTCCTTGCAGGGGTTTTCAGGGACAAGATGAAGGCAGAGCAGGGATTTCTGATGGAATTGCAGCAGGCACAGCTGCTCTGGAACCCCAGGCAGACCCGTTAAGCAAAGCAGAGTTGAGCAAAGGTCAGAGACCTCAGCTCGTGGATCCAACAATCCCCACACTGGCTCGGAGGCAGGAGGAGCTGATCTAAGGATCCTTGTTTTCCAACTGGAGCTTGCAGGAGGCTGGCTCCTTCCAGCTTTTGGGATAATGAGGTGGATAAACCCCGCGAATGTTCTGTATCAGAATCCTTTCTGACACCCTCCCATGCTGCTGAGTTTGCCATCAGCTGCTCCCAGCCTCACAAATCCCCGCTGCCAGCACGCGGGTGAAGGGCTCGGAAAGAGCGGGGCTGGAAAAGAGGTGGGATCAGGCTCGCCCACAGACTTCCCTTTCGTGCCAGGGCTCGCAGACGTTTCGAGTTAAAGCAAGAAACAGCCAGGAAAAATGTGCAGATGCTTAATTCTCTGCAGTATTTATAATATTACACGGTGAGCGTTTGCACCCTATACAATAAAACCAGGTTGGCTTTACTACATATAAAAGAAAACAAAACAAAAAAATCACAAGTTTGACAGCAATTAGGGTGAATAGACATTTATTTTATCCTTTTACTAGCAGGACCAATTGTGATTTTATGCTCTGAAAAAGCTCATTTTAAAGTTTTATGTCTGAAGCGGCCTTGCCAAATCGAGCTTAATATTGTTACATTAAATGGATGGTAAAATGTGTTCTTAAACCCCTCCATCCTGTAAAGGGCCTGGAAGCAGGGAGCTGCTGCTAATGAGAGGCAGGGCCTGAATCCCAGCCCTTGGGGCTGTTTGCTGGAGCAGCTGGAGGTGTTTGCCAGTCCCTCCCAGCATCGTCCTCCTTTCCCAGACTGCGTTTGCCATCCAAGCTCCTCATCCCAGCCACGCAGAGCCCCGGCCACAGCCCCAGCAGGGAACCCAGAGTGCCTGGAGCTGTGCTGGCACTCTTCAAGGAGATCTTGCCCATCTTCAGAACAGGCCCTCTCCCTTCCCACACCCCCCACACTTCTTTTTTCCCTCTCTTCTGGCTGCAGGAACACTGAAACCCTTGGTCAGAGCAGCTTCACAGTGATCAGAGATTTTCTTTTCTTCACCCTCCCCAAAATCTTTATCATTTTGTGAGATGGCTCCAGGCATGGAGGAGCTTCATGCCCTTGGTACTCAGATCCCTCCCACCACTCCTGGTCACCCTCAGAGAATCCCATGGGACCGGGTGATTCCACCCCGGATTTACCTGGGCCTCCAAATATTTGCTTTTTAAGTGGTGAGTCAGGCATGGAGGGGCTGGAGCGTGTCCAGGGCAAGGAACAGAGCTGGGGAAGGGGCTGGAGCCCCAGGAGTGGCTGAGGGAGCTGGGAAAGGGGCTCAGCCTGGAGAAAAGGAGGCTCAGGGGGGCCCTTGTGGCTCTGCACAAGTCCCTGACAGGAGGGGGCAGCCGGGGGGGGCGGGCTCTGCTCCCAGGGAACAGGGGCAGGAGGAGAGGAGACGGCCTCAAGGGGAGGTCCAGGACATGAGGAGGAATTTTTCCACGGAAAGGGTGCTCAGGCCTTGGAAGGGGCTGCTCAGGGAGGTTTCACCACCCCTGGAGGTGTCCAGGGAAGGGCTGGAGGTGGCACTCAGAGCTCTGGGCTGGGGACAAGCTGGGGATTGGGCACAGCTTGGACTCGATGACCTTGGAGAGCTTTTCCCCCCTCAGTGATCCTGGGATTCTGTGAATGTTGTGCCCCAGGAACTGCTGTTGGCACTCCCTCGTGCACCGAGCCACCGGTCCAAAGAGGAGACCAGAAGCTGCAGCGAGAGCTGGACTGGGAAGGAAACGTCCCCAGCAGCTCTGAGCACGAGGAGCTGAGGGCCAGGAGGGATTAATGTGCTCTCCTCCAGATTAAAATGCCCCTCCTCGTGCGCAGGGCTCCTCAAACTGGTTCAGCAGTGCCCCAGCTCTGGTGCAAGGTGCCAAAATTCCCTGCACTGCCCCAACTCCCTGCAAAGTTCAGCGCTCCCAGAGGGCGTGGAGAGCTTCCCATGCACACCCAGCCCTGTCCTCGCCTCCCTCCCCGGATGAGACCAGGAAATAGCACTCAGAGGCTGCGAGGGGATAATTACAGGGTAAAACTGAAGGTGAGGGATCGCCTGGAGGGGCCACGGGAGTGCTGCAGGTCCTGGAAGCTGCCCCAGAGCTCCCAGCTCCTTCCAGCCGAGCAGGATCCTGGGCATGGAGCTCCCCGGAGACCTGGGCTGGGTTCTGGGGATTATTTTTCAAGGCCACTTTAACTCCTCCAAGTCTCTTGCTCAATAAAAGGCTGAAATGTCAGGGTTGTGTAAAGAGGACAAAGCCAAGGAGAAGTTATGTAAAACTGGGCTGGAAATGCACTGCTCCCGCTCAGAGCTGTCCCAGAGCCTGCTGGGGAGGGATGCTTTAGCAGGAGAAAGAGCTCAGATTGGTGCTGTGCACTGCATTCGGCCAGAAACTGATGTCAAATAATGCTTGCTGTCATTTGGTTTTGTTCATTATAAAGATAAGGCTCCGTGCTGCAAAAAACCACCCCAAACGGAACCAATCAACCCAAAACCCACCCCAATGGCAGTGAAATTCCTTGGGTTTCCCCCCAAAACCCAGGGATTTTTGCCAATATCTCAGCCCCCATCCTTCCTCTCCGTGAAGTTCACGATCAGGTGGAAGTGGAGCAAGAGGAGATGGATGGATCCTGCCTGCAGTGGGAGGATGGATGAGGCGCTGCCCTGTGGCCACCCCTCCTCCCGCCTGTCCTTGCTAGAGCTGGATTAGGCCAAACTTGGCTGGGCCTGCCTTGGAAAGATGCTGGTCCTAAAAAGTGAGCACATCCTTCCAGAGATTCCTGCACCGACCGTTGTGACACCAATTTATCCCTGCTCCCTAAACCCCCTCTGCCATTCACCCCTGAGAGTTTATTCAGCCACACAGAAGGTTTGATTCATTAAATTCCTTTAATTACAGCACAAACAGGCACTTCCGAGCAGTATTGACCAGGCTTTTCTTTCTCCAGGTCCTTGCTGAAAGCTTTCCTAGCTTTCCATGGGAGGTGATTTCCAGCCTCTTTGTTCCTTGGCACTTATTAAACAATTCTTTCTGACAGCCTTAAGTGCAAACAGCGAGACTGCAGCAACTGGGAAATTAAAAATATATCGTTAATACAATGCCAAAGGCACTTTTTTCTCCCCCATGAATGGTTTGACAGCATTTGCTTTTTAAAATGGAACTGTTCTTTAAACAAATCATGTTTAGTTACTGACTGGTGTCATAAACCTCTGGTCAGTCATTCAGAGGAAGGTCTTAAATGCGGATTTAAACTCAATATTTATAACATTTGTTGTTAACAAATATATTTAATATTCCTATTTTGTTTATTGGGTTTTTCAGCCTGGAGAAAAGAAGGCTCCGGGGAGACCTCAGAGCCCCTCCCAGGGCATAAAGGGGTTCCAGGAGAGCTGGGGAGAGACCTGGGGCAAGGGATGGAGGGACAGGACACAGGGAATGGCTTCCCACTGCCACAGGGCAGGGACAGGTGGGATATTTGGAAGGAGTGAGGATGGGGAGGGGCTGGGATGGAATTCCCAGAGCAGCTGTGGCTGCCTCTGGATCCCTGGAAGTGTCCAAGGCCAGGCTGGACAGGGCTTGGAGCAGCCTGGGACAGTGGGAGGTGTCCCTGTGGAACTGGATGAGCTTTGACGTCCCTTCCCACCCAAACCATTCCATGATTCCGTGAGTTACAGCCACTCGATGATGTGGATTGGAACTCCACGTTTCCCAGCTGGAATTAAAGAATCCCATTTAATCTGGGACTTGTCTGCTCTGTGTGGATACTCAGGAGGCAGAAAGCTGATCCAGAGCTCTGGGCATTCACTGGGCAAATCAGTTCCTTCTGTTTTCCAGAGTTTGGGTTGAGTTTCATCCCCCTCACGGCTGAATCTCGGCAGAGCTTGTGCCAGCAGGCAGGGGACAGCTGGTGACAAACCCGCCCTCAGGGCTGCTCCTGAGGAGTGCCCAGGCCGAGGCTTCAAGTGGCATCACTTGGGGATGCTGCTGATCCCTCCAGAGCAGACAAAGCCACTGCCTGAGACTGGAAACTGGGATGAACTCCATGGAAATTAAGTGGGAATGAAGTGCAGTGTTCTGTTTTCACCACTCTACCATGATCAAATTGTAGATTTCCCCTCAATTAATCATCCCTCTCCCTCGGTGAGCACGTTCAGCTGTCCCTTCCACCACTGCCACGTGTCTTTGTTTTCAAACATCATTTTCTATTCCAGGCCGAGCCGTCAGCTTTCCCAGGGGAACGCGTCGGGATGTTGGGCAAGAGGGAACAGCCTGGGATGGCGCTGCCAGCGGAGGTGGCAGCGGGGAAAGCGGAGCCTTGGGAGGGTTGTGCAAGTGTTGTGTTCCAGGCACTGCGAGGGTTGGAGCCGGGCCAGTTTTCCAGCCTGCCAACTTCGGGAATAAAATCCGTGCGGGGCGGGAAGGGAGAAAGCAGCCGCGGGGATCCAGCGGTGTTCCCGGGGCTAACGAGGGAATCCGCTCGCTGCAGGTACAATTAGCAGCAAAGAAAATAAGAGTTAACCAGTCTGGGCTGGAATGGCTTTCTTTGCCTCACACCTTGGTGACGCTCCTTGAACTGAACACCTGCGGGGTGGTTCGGAGCCAAGTCGGGCAGGTCTCCACCCAGAACACTTCTCGTGGTGGAGGGCTCCAAGGGCACATTTGGGGATTGCAGCTACGAGCTGGCATCCAGTCCAGATCTGATGGCTCTGTGCAGATGGTATCAGCTTGTAATTTATAAATAGACCTTCCATCTCCACAGCCCCGTAAAACAGAGGTGGCACCTAGGAGGAACCAGCAGAAAAACGCAGCCGTGATTTGCAGCCCATCTTTTAAAATCAAGTGTGAAATCTCCGGGTTGATTGGGGTGGGGGTGATGATTTCAGTGGAATGATCTTTATTGCCCAATCCCCACTTTCTCAGCTTGTGAACTCATAAACACACGAAGATAAACATGCTAGAGTGCCTCTAAGTGCAGCGATACTGGCGCGTGCCAGACCAGAAAGTTCTAGCCCTAAATAAAGCTGAAAGCCCAGAATTTGGACGTTCACCCCCTCAGCACTGAGAACGGGGCTGAGGGTGAATGTGCTGCTAATTTTGGCCCTCTCCAGCAGGCGCCTGAAGTGGAGTGGAAGGAACAAGTGCCAGATGTTGTTCTGTGCAGACTTGGTGTCACTGGGAGGAGAAGGCACTTCAGGGAGAGCATTAATTTGGGAGGGGCCTAAAATAATTAAATAACTGGATGTCACAGCACTTTAGTTTATACAGGAGGAGAAACTCTGGCAGCCTGAGTCAGGCCCTCTTCTAAGAATGACTAATATTATAAACAAGTGGTAAGATAGAGGCACTAAACTCCCTTTTCTGACTGCACTCCTTAAAGGTCATAAAACCAATCGAGTTTTCCACTTTCAGCTTTTCCCATCGACTTTGCTGAGCAGTAATCAGGTCATTGGGCCACTTCCCTTGGACACTGACCAATGCATCCTCAGCTTTATCCTAAATATAGCAGGCCTTTTTTTAGCATTGTTGGTTTGCCCACTTTTTTTTTCCTCCTTATTTTTTTTTTTTCTCCCTCAAAGTGAGTTTCATGCAGCAGGAAGGTGCCAGATCGACATCACTGGAAAATGACGTTGCAGGGCTGCTGTTCCTGCACGGAGAGCAGGCTGTGTTTATCCACAGGCTGACTCCTGCACCCCTCCACCAGCGTGCCTTAAGCCTGACCTGTGGAAACCAGGCTGGGCTCAAACCGCCCCGTGCGGGCAGCCAGCAAAACCACCAGATCCCCTTGTCCTGGTTGCTTTGGAAGCCAGACAGCCCTCAGGCTGGAACTGCAGCTTCCATGGCATCAGCAACCTCCTCCTGCACAGGAGTCTTACCGAGAAAAGCTGGGATTTGGCTTCTCCACGTCCTGCTGTTTGAAAGATGAGGTGTCTGCTCCGAGCTGGACACTCCCTGGGAGGGAGGGGAGGCCCTGGCACAGGGTGCCCAGAGAAGCTGTGGCTGCCCCTGGATCCCTGGCAGTGTCCAAGACCAGCTTGGACGGGGCTTGGAGCAGCCTGGGACAGTGGGAGGTGTCCTGCCCATGCCAGGATTGGGATTAAATGATCTTTAAGGTCCCTTCCCACCCAAACCATTCCATGTTTCCATGATTCCCTGAAAAAGGAAAGGACCTATGTAAGACCCCCATGAGAGGGAGGTGGCACAGCTCCATTTCTGACTTTCCTCTGCAGTGCTGGCTTTGAAGTGGGCTTGAGGAGCAGCTTAAACCAGACAGGTGGCCTAGAGCTGGGCAGAGCTCAGCAAGTTGAATCCCACCCAAAGCCATGGGAGGCAAAGCAACACTGAACAGCCTGGGGTTGTTCCAGTCGCTCCGTGTTTTCTTAGGCCCTGCTCCTCCCCTGGATTCCTGGAGACTTCTCCTGCCGTGCTGCCACCACTCCTGGAGCAGAGCTGCCACCGCAGCCCCTCCGGGGTGCAGCGACCCAGCAGGGCAGCTCTTGTGCCACCTTCGCTGCACAGCTTCGCGCAGCTCCCCGGGCGCTGGGGAAAACGGGGTCCTGCTGCTCTGCTTAGGGCTGAAACACCGGGGTCTGAGCAAACGGGACTTTCATTAACTGGAAATAACTCTGCCCTGCTGTTTGTTGTGTCACTGAGGAGTTCCACACTCGCTCTAATCGCTGCGATTTGCTCCCGTAACTGCGACTCCGCGTTTTGCAAAGCGCACGCTGCTTCTCACTTCCAGTCCATGGAAACTATCCCAGATCGGCCCCAACAGCTCCCAACTTTCCCTTTTTTCCCCCCTGTGTGCTTTCATTTCTCTTGCTCACTCTTGGCACGGTGCTTTGGAAGCTGCAGGGCTGCTTGCAGGGTGTTCTTATTAAAAACCAGCAGAGCAAGATGTCCCCAAATACATTCCTGCTTATGGTGTCCTGCAAATGCTGTTCCAATGGGTTCCATCCAGCCCACGGAAATAAAACTGCTGGAATGCTCTCCATGTCCCAAACTGTAGGAGTGACACAGCTTGGCTTCAGTGATACAGATGCTCCACAGTGCAGTGGGTTTGAGTACAATTTTACAGGAGTGTTGTAGGAACTTTGTCCCTCAGTTGGGGCGTTGTTGTTCAGTCTCCTGTGTGTTCTGGCAGAGGGGAGGCTCCAAGAGCTGCTCTGAGGGACCTGCCTGGCACACTTTGGTCTCTTGGGGAATTCAGGGCTTCAGGAAACACTTTCTCCTGGTTTCTGAGCTCATGAAGGTGCTCAGCAGTGAGGAAACCTCAGCTCTGCCACCACCAGTGGTGCTGCTGCAAGGAGAGGCCCCGTGCAAATCCACCCTGGGGATTTCACAGTGGGGCTGGAGAGGCCTGGGACAAACCTGGCTTGGAAGCAGAGCCAACAGACAGCAGAGTTCTGCTTGGGGGACACTGATTAGCTCAGTCTGACGGATACTTGCATTCATCAGAAAAAATTTGGGGTCCAAAGACTGAATTCTCAGCACCTCCTTCATCCACTGGCTGTGGCTGTGGCACACAAATTCACCCAAAATTCCCCACAAAGCCCCTCTGGGAAGGCCCTGCAGGTCCTGGATCCCTCCCTGTGTCCCTGCAGGACAGGACAGGATGTGCACGAGGAGCTGTGTGTGACATAAAGGCCTGGTGGTGCCTCAGCTCTGGGTGCAGACACTGGGAACACAGCCGTGTTTATCCCAAAAATCCCAGCCTGGGATCTGGCCTGGAGGCCCCTCCTGTTCCATGGACTGATGTGCCATGAGCCCAGTTCACTGCTCAGCTTCTTCACACCCACAGAAACTGAGCTACCAGTGACTTCCCAGCCCCTTCTTGTGGAGCAGTTCTGGATTTTGCCAGCAAAACCCATTTTTTCTTGGATTTTGTTTTACTCAGAAGCTGTTTTAGAAGGCGTTTGATTGGGGAAATAGTTTTGAGAAGCGTCTGAGCCTCTGAGATCTCTCACAATCTTCATTCAGTTCTTTCCTCTGCTAAGGGTTTTCTGCAAAGCCTGGGTGAATCAAACAGATGAGACTGATCCTAGAGAGCGTCTGTCATCCCAGGGGACATCCAGGGACTCCTGACATCTGCTGGGAAGAACTGCACATCCGCAGAGAGGAATTTAATCCGCTTAATTCTCTTTCACATCGAGGTCTTGGGTGTTGTCCTTTGGTTCTGCTGGAGAAATAACAGGGATTTCTTCCTTCAGCGCTTGGACCTTGTCCCTCAGAAGCCTGAACCATCCTGAAATCCCAACAAACAGTGATAACCAAACAAGACACCAAAACCATTTCCACTCAGCTCTGTAACCCATGAGAAGAAGGAGGAAAGCCCATTTTAAAGTGTGCTTTACAATTTACTGTCTCCAAACAAGCCCGGCCAGTGGGTTTGTCTTCAGAGAGACAGATATTTGTCACTCTATTATTGTTTTACAGTGTCAGCTCCAGACACTTAAGTATTGTTGGAATGCAGTAGGGGGGGGGAAAAAAAATCATGTTTTAAATCTCCGATGGGGTAATAAACTGCAGCCAGGAGCTAATTGTGCTGAAACTTGATCTTTTACAATCTGTTATTGCTGGAGTGGGACTCCCCAAGCCCAGAGCACTGGGGTTTGTTCCACCATTAGTGAGGTCGTTCATACACGCTCCCCAAAACCCCCAGATCACAGCTCTGCTCCCAGCTGGGGACTTAAGTTCAGTTCTCCGAGCGATCGATGCGTTTTGGACATGAAACCAGGGAGGGAGGGGATTAATCCTCATCAAGTTTAATGGCTCGCTGTGGATTTGCTTCCTACAAACTTTCTTCCACCCAAGAAGTCCTGAGAATGTTGTACCCGTCCTGTCAGGAGGAAAATGAATCATTGCCCAGGGCCTGGAAGGCCAGAGGTGAATTGGAAGCCGCGCTGTGGAACACTCACACTGCAGAATTATTATTTTCTTTTTACGCCAGCATTAAATAATATTTGAGCTCGGGGTGGCCAACCCAACGGGTGGTTTCAGTGCTGAATGAGACCAAAGAAAGGGTCCATCCATCATGGGCCCAGCTCAGGTTTTGTTCAACAATCTTTCTTCTTTTTTTTTTTTGGTTTGTCCTGAACTTTGTATCGACCAGATCCTGAAATGCCAAGTCCGACTTCTAAATGTTAAGCCCCAGCTTGGATGAAATTTTTGGCTGGAAAATGTTTTGAAGGTCCAATAAAAGGGATGTTCTTTCGCAGTGTTTTTCTCATGTGGGAGTAGATGTGCCTGGTTAAAACTGGAGAGCTACTCCGAGGATATTTTAGCCAAGGAGAATGAGATTTATCGAGGCTGGTGCAATTCTGGGGTCACATTTCAATGGGAATTCGCTGAATTTTTATTTTCAGATTTTTCAGCTGTAAAATGTGGTGTGAAGATTTGTTCTCTTAAGGTTTTCACTCGGTCCTGGGCACACAGAATCTCCCGAGTTGGAAGGGACCCGCGAGGGTCACTGAGGCTCTGAGCAGTTCAGAGAAGATTCCCCTTGATAAAACCGAAAGTCACTGCACTCTGCAGTCAAAGCGAGTGAGGGGACAGCAAAATGTTCCTTCCTGGGTTCTGAGCAGTCCAGCACCGCGGCGGCCGATTGTGGGCAGAGTTCTCTGCAGATTCAGGCTGCAAAAGCGTGCAGATAAATTCAGATTCATCACAAGTGTCCAAGGAAGCGTCCCAGGCCAGGCTGGACAGGGCTTGGAGCAACCTGGGATAGTGGAAGGTGTCCCGGCCCACGGCAGGGCGTGGAATGAGATAATTTTTTAGGGCCCTTCCAACCCAAACCATTCCATGTTTCTATTCCAAAATGCTGAAATCTGGAATGGAGCTGAGGGTTCTGGGTGTCCGTGTTGCCACTGACAGGGGGAAAAAAATTGGTTTTCTTCCCAAAGCTGAGAAATCCCTGATTGTTCTGTGTGTCTGGGGGGACTGAGCAGCCCATTAACACCACCCAGGTGGGGAACAAGGCCAGCGGCTGCTCTCCACCGTGAGCATCTGACAAGGAGACAAAATAATTGTCGAGCGTGTGATACTTAATCCAAAAGTGAAGAGCTTGGCACTCCCAGGCAGGCAGGGAGCACATGGGAAGGGAGGAAGTGTTCCACACAACCATTCGTCAGGCCAGAACTGCTCATTAAACGTGGTCAGCCTCTCCTCCCGAGGAAATTCGCTCCCTCCTGCCTGAGGAGAGCTGAGATGTCCATGGATATCCACCCCTCAACCCCCATGGTTTGGAGACAGCAATTAGAAACTAATTACACCCAAACACTTAATCCCAAGGCAGGGAGGGGGGAAAGAAACTGCTGAAATTGGGAGTTGTTAATCCATCATTCCAAGGGAACAAGTGCCAAGGGGAAGGAACAGGGCTGGGGCCAAAGCAGCTCGGGGAGCTTTGGCTGTTTACTCTTTCTTTAAGTGCATGTTTGGTCACAGGGGGTCTGAGTGGGATTATGTCGATATTCAGCTTTCCAGGGGCAGTTCCAAATGTAAGAGTTAAAGTTTATTCTCAGCCCTCTCTGTGCATCCGAGTTTAGTTCAGCCAAGACAAGAATTAAATGCAGCTTTGGTGTAACTAATGAGAAAAACTCTGGTACTAAAAAAAAAACCCTGAGCCTTTCACTCATGGATGCTTCCCAAAGAGATGCTGTGGTTGATTAGAGCTGATTTAATTACTGTGCATTACAAAGAGCACATCTCCTCTTCCCTGGGCAGTGCCTCGTGTTGCACAGTGCGGATAACCAGGAACCCTTCCAAAGCATGGAACACACCCCCTGCCATGTGTACAGCAGCTCCTGGACCGTGTGCTCCCAGAGATTTCCCATCCCAGGGGTATTTCCAGTTCTGTGTGAGCTGAGCAAGCCAGAGATTGATGCGAAAGAGAAATTCCCCTTGATAAAATCAAAAATCATTGTACTCTACAGTCAAAGCGAGTGAGGGGACAGCAAAATGTTCCTGCTTCCAGAAACCAGGAATTGTGATCCTTTTTGACAAAAGCCAGAAAAATTAAAATATGTCTTTAGAACCTTTGGATTTCACAGCAGAAAGCTGTTGCACTGGGAAAATATCCATCAGCTCTGCCTGACAGATCCTGTTGGGTTGGTGGAGGAGAGGTGGAGGAGAAACCTTTGGGTGATCCACGTTCCTCCCGTTTCTCCCCTGACTTTGAGAGGGGCCAAAAAAAGCTCCAGGGTCACCCTCACATTTGGGGCTGAGGAGTTTGGCAGGTAAAGGATATTCCACAGGCTCAGGGGGGACGCAGAGCCGAGTCCAAGTGGAGCCCAAGCTCAGCTCTGCACAAGAGAGACGTTGATTGTTTTGGCCTCTTTCCTTTGCTCCAGGGGAAAATCGAGGCACCCTTCTTGGGATATTATTGGTGCGAAATCATAAGTTACAGTTTTATTACCAGTGGCTGTGTGCGTGTGAGGGAGAGAGGAGGAGGTGCTGGGCACAGGAGAGCATAACCACTCTTTTGTAACCATGAATCCATTCTTTTTTATTTCGCTTTGCAAAACACGGGTTTCATTTAGGGAGAGAAAAATAGAAAAAAAAAAAAAAAATCGAATTTACTTTTCCATGCAGCACCAAACAGCCATGTTTTGAATATTTATATTTCATTTAAAGCCTCCTTGTCTTCAAACTCGAATTCTTCACTTTGCGTTGCTGAAAAGACATTAAAAAAAAAAAAAAAAAAAAAAAAAAAAAAAAAAGAAATAGGTGGGCTGTAAAGACTTATTCTCGCTTTATAAAATTGCAAATTATTTGAGCCCACCTCACGTATTGATCTAGAGCAACCATGTTTTCCACGTAAAAACATCTCCCTGCATTTCATCCCTTCACAGATTTCAAAGCTCCCCGGTCTGTGTTGAGTTGTAAAGCTCCATTCAATGGCTTGGTTCGCTTCCAACAAAGCTGGCTGAGAAACTTGGATCTGGAATCAGCGTTGTTGGGGGAAATGTTTTCCCCCCATTAACTGCAGGATGTTTTCATTGATTGTTTTGCACATGGTACGGATTTATTTACTTTTCCCCGCATCAGAAGCCTCAGCTGGGATATTTGGTAGAGTCCAAAACCAACAGGTTTTAGCAACTGGAAGATTTTTGTGGAATTAGGACAATGTCCCCTTCTTCGGGGCAATGAGCACTTTGCTGTCCTGGTCTTTCCGTGGCTGATGATTTGTTCATCTGCTGATTTGTGCTTTTCCTGCAGCTCATCCCTCACCATCTCCCTTCTCACCATCTGTGTCTGATCCTCTGCATTTGTGGTCAGTGGGAGTCAAATCCACCAAGACTGGTTGGTGGCTGCCCCTGGATCCTTGGAAGTGTCCAAGGCCAGGCTGGACAGGGCTTGGAGCTCCCTGGGACAGTGGAAGGTGTCCCTGCCCATGGCAGGGGGTGGGATGGGATGAAATTTAAGTCATCATGGTCCTTTCCAACCCGCACCATTCTGGGATTCTGGGATTGTATGATAAGATGTCCTCTCCCAATGGGACATTTCAAGATATTTCAGGAAGCAACCACCCATTTGTATTTTAGTTCATTTACCAAAAGAATTTAAGAACCATTTCAAAGTTCTCTTATCTCTGTTTGACAAGATATGAGCTGACCTTAAGCCTAGCAGGGGGGTGGGATGGTCTTTGTTACTCTGCTTGCTCATGGTTGTGCAGTTGTCTTGATTCTCCCAGGGATGGTGATGAGAAGTGAGAGGCAGGGATGGCAGGGTCTCCCATCCTCTCCCAGGGTGACTTGGAATCATGGAATGGTTTGGGTTGGAAGGGACCTTAAAACCCATCCAATCCCACCCCCTGCCATGGGCAGGGACACCTTCCCTACTCCAGGTTGCTCCAAGCCCCGTCCAACCTGTCCTTGATGGTGGGACCTCCATCAAAGCCCTCTTTACTCCTCCAAGAGATACCCGATGAAAACTCTAAATTTAGCCACCATTAAAGCGACTTTGGTATTTTTTTTTTAAATGATTGTTACAGTATTTTGCAACTTCTGTTCCCCTCTGGCTGGGATTCGAGCACCCTCTCCCTCCACCCCCTCCCCACCTCCTGACAGCAATCGCCAGTTGTAAAATAATAGACCATCAGCCAGCAATAATTTGCAATCCAAACAGACTTGACGCTCTCTGACATTTATTGAAACCTCAGACCCTGTTCGCTGGTTTCAGTTTTCCTCCCTTCGCTCTGTTTTTACAGACAGACAAGTGCTTAGATTTGGGTTTAATAATGAGCAGAAATTTCGCCTTGGCCCGGCTTTGCTTGTGTTGGCTGCGGCGGGGCCGTGCAGCAGACGGGCGGTTGGAGTTAATTACGCTAAATGGTGAGAACATTATTTGACCCCACTGGTTCGGCACCAGATGTTGAACGTTGCCTCTGAGAAACCAGCACAGACGTCAGGCTTTGGAGGCTGCACGGGGAGGGAGAACAGACTTGGAGCTCAAGTCACTTCTTTTTTTTTTTTTTTTTTGCAGCCTTAACTATCCCGGGATAAGCCCGGGACAAACAAAGCCCTTATTAGGGACAGATGACAACATTCGGCTGCAGCCACTCGGGGCAAATTAGGGCATGGTTGTAGGTTTGGAGCTGAATGGATCAAAAAACCTCCCCTGAAAAATCATTTTGCTAAATGTACAGTGAACGTTCTGCCAGCACAAGGTATCAACTTTGGTAAATCCTTCCTGGAAAGTGAACTTTACATTTACGGGCCAGACATGATGGAATTTAATGTTTGAAAATGATTAAAGGATTTTGTTCTTTCCTAGTAACAACTGCATTTATCAAGGTGGCAGCCACGGTGGCCTTAGAAGGAGCTGAAATGGAGCTGAACTGCTGAGCTTTCCCTGGCTTGGGTCTGGGAATCCCTCCGCTCTTTAGGCGCTAGGATTGGGGAATTACGTCGGGAGATAGGGGAGGGGGGCACTACAAAGTGTTTATTGACCCCAGGCTGTGTTAATAAAGCATTACAAGTATTACCTGCTCGGGGATTGTCAGGGCACAGCAAAGTTGTCCTGACCTTGGTGGAAAACCGAAACTCCTCTCAGCCTTTGAATAAACTGTTTGGACTGTGGGAGTGACAACACTTGTGCAGATTTATATATTACAGGGAAAAAAATGTTTAAAAGCTTCTTACACCCAAAAAATGTGTTCCCAATGCCTTCATTCGCTTGCGTGGCAGTGATAAGGTTTTTAACATTGCACAACTCACCGAGAAATTTGAATTCTGGTTCTTTTCCCAGAGGGTGACATCCCTCACATTGTGCTGAACCTCCACCCCCTGTGTGTCCCCGGGATGCAGGACAGGGACTCACAAACCTTCCAGCTCTGAGCAGCACTTGGGGCCTGGTTTTGGGGGTGCCGGAGCAAAGCCATTGACCCAAGCCAGCAGAATTCACAATCATTGGGTAATTTTAGTAGCTGGAGGTCTCTGGTATTTTTTTAGAGCATCACCACTTGCCTGGAGCGTCATTTCAGGGGCTTAACCATCCAAAATTCTTTGTTCTGCTTTGGTGCTCCTTCCTCACTCCCCACACGATGACGTGCCCCCCGTGCTGTGTCACCACATCGGGGTCAGACCCTGAGTGGGATCACTCGGGATTCTCTCAGAACCCTTTCAGGGCCCTTTTCCCTCTGAGTTTCCCAGCATTTCAGTGCTCCTCGCCCAGCACGTGTGCAGCAGGAAGGTGTTGATGAGCACAAAACACCCAAGACAGAATGCTGCAGTTTGAGTGTTCTCACTGCTCTCTGGGTCCATGAGAGATTCTCAGCCCCCTTGGTCCGTCAGAGTCCTGCAGATCCCAGTTTCCATTCAAACATGAAGGGCAAATCCAGTGGAATGAGTGGAGCTGTTCTGCAGTTCCTGCAGGGCAGGTCTGAACAAAACATCCTGGCTGGATCCTGCTGTGGAGAAGCAAAAGCAGGGAACAGGGAGCTGCCTCCCGTGCTGAACTCACCTGGAGGGCATCACCGCCCCGGGATCCTCCAGGGCACATCCCTGTGCCCAAAAAAATGTGGATACACCGAGGCTGAGGACACAACAAATGGGAAGGGAATGTCCAGGACACAGCTGCTGTTTCCTTTCTCTCTAAAGCAGGTGCAGATGCCCTCGAGGACAATGCCATGGCCACACCTCTGCTGAGACCAGCAAGAACTGCCAGAAATGGGTTTTTCTACCCAAAACTTGGGCACAGCTGCTTGGAACACCATTGGCAGGACAGGAAAGATGTTACTTGGAGGGTTTTTTCTACAGCAGAGGAGAGGACCCAGTTGACCATGCCAGGGTCTGAGTGCTGCCAGGCACTGGTTATTGCAGCTTTTTTCCCCTCTCTGGGCACAAATACGTGATTTTGGATCAGCTGGGTGATTCTCTGTGTATATTTTATGCAAAGTTGTGTGCCTGACACGTCCATCTGAAGAGTTCTTCATAAAACTTCACAGTCACAGCAACCTGTGGGATCGGGGAAGCCTGGGTTTGGTGTTTGGGGTTTTCTGAGAGAGGTTTAGATTCCCTCACAGGCTTCAACGCTGCCTATAATTTACTGCGAACCAGGAGAGACATGAGCTGAAATTTTTAGGAGCCGATTAGGTTGAAAAAATTTATGACAGCATTTAGAAACATTAGACTTGGGACTGCATGCCAGAGCATGACAAAATAGCAGGTAATAACAGATCTCATTAGAACTGTTTATTTAAATTGAACATTAGCCTGTCAGGGATGTTTTTGCTGCTGGATTGGTCTTATTTCCATCCAGATTAATTTCTACCCAATCCAAGAACCCAGAGGTGTCTTCCCAGGACAGCTCAGTGTGTTCATTCCACGCAGTTCCATGGGGTTTATGTTATTTCTGAATTTTAAGGAGAATGTTACTTTCTATTCTTCTTTATCCACCACCTCCACGTTTAATGATCTTTGTGTATCAAAATGCAATTAGATTTTCCGAAGGATCCAAGTGATTCAGGCTCCAGTGTGCTGTTTCAAAAGGATTGGCTCACCCTCCCTGAACAAAACATTGGAGTGTTTGCTTTTCTTGGTCTTGGAGCACAGTTCTTCTGTCTTGCCCTTCACCTTCTCCCCTGTGAGGGTGGGGAGGGCCTGGCACAGACAAGCTGTGGCTGCCCCTGGATCCCTGGAAGTGTCCAGGGCCAGGTTGGACGGGGCTTGGAGCAACCTGGGATGGTGGAAGGTGCCCGTGGAACGAAATTATTTTTGCGGTCCCTTCGCACCCAAACCGTTCCATGATTCCACGACTCTTCCTGGTTCTTACTCTTTGTCCTTTCAACACAAAATGTGTGTACAGAAATTACCCAGCTCTCCAGATGATCCGCTCTGTTTCCCCTAATCTTACCTAATCTTTCAATAACAGCTTTATTCTCCCAGCTCATCAGACCTTCAGTAATCCCAGCAGATCAGCTGCCACCCCCTCGACTGAAGGTGAGGATCTTTCCCGACTCAAACCTTGAGGTAACCACTGTGGTTTGGGGTTGTTTGAACCACACAGAGACGTCCTGGACGTGCCTGGTCCTGCTGCTTGGTTTATCCCCAAGATCCAGGCCAAGCCCCTCCAGACAGGAGCTTTGTGCTTTATTTTCTTAGACACCAACCCAAGGTGCAGCAGCAGCAGCAGCAGCGTGGTTACATGGGCCAAGATCAGGCAAGGGCAGAAAAACAAACCCCAAAACAACCCGAACAAGCAACCCTTGCAAAGGTGCAGTCTCACTTCAGCACTCGAGCTGTGTTTGGCAGGAATTCAGTGCCAGCGCCATCTCCAGCAGACAATAATTGCTCGGATCTTAAAAAAATCCCTGGGATGACGTCACCATTGCTCAGCTAAACCTGGGCAGTCGGTTGGGTTCTGCGACTGTGGGGATGAAAAGTGCTCTCCATGAGCCTGGGCAAAATAATGTTCAAGTCATTTCCTACCTTTTGTTTTATCTCTACTAATCAAACTGTTTCCTTTTATCATGTGAGTGTGGGGAGGTTCAGCCCGAGAACAGCATCTTAAGGCTTCTCAAAAATATTCAAAGAAGGGTTCACGGATTCATGGAATGGTTTGGGTAGGAAGGGATATCGCGGTGGGGGGCCCGGTCAGCACCGGGATGCCGCGACCTTCCTGGAGAGATCAGCTCCTCCAGGGTCACAGGCAGGCCTCCCTGAGCCACAGGTGATGGCAGCAAGCACCACGATTTCTTGGCTAGAGTGATTTCAGCAGTGGTTTCAGCAGTGATTTCAGCTCCAGCGATTCAGCTCTTGCATGATCACCCAAGGAGGACTCGGGGACAGAGGGACAGGAGCCGTGTGTGACAGTTCCACAGAGGTAGCCTTTATTGTCCAGCCACCCCACGAAGGGTAGGTCAGTGACACAGCCACCCTAAATCAGTGGCAGAGGTCGGTTCTTTTATGGGAAAGGTAGGGGTGGGGTAGGAACCAATAGCCAACGGGGTATCAGGTATTGCCATAGAGAAACAAGGCAGGCTGGATGGTCACCTTAGTTGTCTGTCTCTGAAGGAGATTCTTGTGGCCCTCAGACCTCCTTTCTCCAAGGGACTGCAAAGAGCTCCTGTGCCAAGGGCTCGCAGCCCTCCACAAGGGACCTTAAAGATTATCTAGCCCAGCCCTGGGGCCATAAAAAACGGAAGGCAACATGGAGGAACCAACTTTCCCGAGGCTGTTGAACCCTAAGAATCTCCAGGGAAAACCAAAAAGGAGGAAAGCTGTTGATAGAGAAGGGGCCATTCCAGCTCTGGAGAGGCTCCCTGGTGTCCCAGTGCCTGTGATTTCCACACCTCTGTGCCTGCTGAAAAGCCATAAAACATCACTAACTTCAGCAGAGCCATTTTAAGAGGGGTTCAATATTCACTCCGTGTGCTCCACATGCACCTTTCCCTTCCCCTCACAGCTCCACAAAACACATCCCTGCCTATCTGGCCTCAGAGGTGTCCTCCTGCCAGGAACCCATCAGATCCATTTACTAATGACATCTATCCAGGACAATGTAATGGCTTTGATTCATGGTTTTTGGAAAGCAGCTCGAGCTGACTTCCCTGTAAATCTCGCCACGTTATTAATCCCTGGGGAGCAGCTGGCAGCCAGGCCCTGCTTTATTTGGCTGGTGGCACTGGGGCTGAGATAAGCCCAGGCCTGCCATTCTCTTAGGGGGAAAAGCAATTGGAAAAACACCTTTTCCCAGCAGGTGGAATGTCCGAACAGCCTCACCTGTGGTGGTCCCCAGGGTCNTCCTAAATTAAGACAAATACACCCTTACACAGAATCCCCTCTCACCAGAAATGCTGTTCAACCCACACTTCTCTCCCTAAATTAGCTGAATTCTAGATTTTTCTATCATCTCTCATATTCTGGGCTCTGTTTGATGGTGCTGGGTGAATAATTTATGTTCTGGTCATTTCATTAATTAATACCTTTTCTAGTTTGCTCCATTTCAAGACCTTTTCATGGGGCTTAATATTTGGTTCAGGATGATTTAATAACCTCAAAATTCACATCCACAGACAAGAATCTGGATTATTAGATGTGAGCATAAAGATAATGAGATGGAATTAAAGGAATTCCAAGGAATTTTTAGACGTTTTAACAGCCACCAAGACACTTTATTAACAGAATCACTGCAATTCACTGCTGAAATCCTTAAATCATTCCTCCTCATGTTTCCAAGTGATGTTAACTTCAAGCCACGGAGCTCAGCTGTGTCGTTTTTGGGTAATAGAGAAGCAAATTCTGCTTGCTGCAGGAAGCCCAGGGTGTAATTCTGTGGCTGATGTTGTGGTGGGGCTCAGCCTGGGTTTTCCTCTCTGTGAAATTCGTGTGTATTTTAAATCCTCAAGCACCTGGAAGGAACAACCCCAGCAGGCACCCGTGGAGGGATGGAAGGGCAGCTCTGTAGGGCAGGAGCAGCTGCTCCCTGCTTTCCCAGCAGGAATCCTTTCCCCCTGCTGAATGGGATTGGATTTCCTGGAGCTGGTTTTGGTGCCAGCTGCCCGGCTGGGAGCTGCTCGTTGTGGTGGGAGATCTGCATCTCAAACCAAACCCAATTATCGCTGTGGTCCGGGTGGGCAGCTCACCCCCGGCATTCCTGGGAACTTCTCCTGGTGGGAACAGCCCAGAAATGCCGTGGAGCCCATTCCAGAATGGTCTGGGCATGGACCTCAGCCTGCCTGGCCCTGCTGGGCTGGGATGTTCTTCAGTGCCACAAAACGAATCCTGTCACCTCGGAACTCTGCAGTCTTTGGAGCTGAATTCCAATAAATGGTTGTTCCTCCCCTTCTCCCACTGGAATCCAGCTCCTTGCCCAGCCCTTGGAGGATGCTGAGCTGTCCCCTCTGCTGTGTCACTCCCAGGGCCATCCCTGGATCTCCCAAGGTTTGGGACAGGGGATGGGAAGTGCACATGGGAAGGAAATGTTGGATTTATGGCTCTGCTTTAATCCAGAGCTCCGCAGTGGAAATCCCTGGGCAGCAAAGGCACCTGCTGGGCTTTCCCTTTGGATTCTGCCCCATCTCGCCTGGGAGAAGGGGAAGCACCTGGGTGATTCCTGTTAAACAGCTCCAGGGTGCCCAGCCAAGGCTCACATTTTAAACAGAGGAGAAAATTCCCAAAGGAATTCAGGCTCCAAGCCTGAGCTCCACTCGTGTGCAGCTCCTCTTCCCCCCTCCAGTCCCATCCCAGCTGTCCCTCACTGACAGGCAAAACCCTTTCCTGCTTTTCTGATCCTCCTGGGAGTTCAAAGGTACCATTCAAATATTTATTCCCAGCATTTCTTCCTGCCAGCCTGTGCCAACGTGTTGCCTTCCCAGTCTGGATAAAGAGAGAATCCATCAATCCCATCAGGTGGATGCTGGGACTGGCTGCCCTTCCCAGGAGTTCAGCCTCAAGCAGAGGCATTTATCTGTTTATTTTTTATTTATGAAGTCAGCCAGACTCAAAGCCAGAGGATGAAAAACCTGGCATGGGAGTGAACTTTGCAAAGCGGGGTGGGAAGGATTCTATTCCCTTTAAAAAGCAAAACTCAGCTGTAAAGGTTTTGATAACTGCTAGAGCTGAAACTGAATCAATCCGCAAAATAACACAAAAATGCTAAAAAGCTGCTTTTGCCTGCAGTCCGTGCCCTCCTCAGGAATCCCAGTAGCCAAGGCAGAGTTTCCAAGCTGCCCACTACAAATTTAAGGGAATTTAAGTAACAACTTCAATATAAAACACTCAATAATTGTCCTCCCAGAGCTTTAGCTAATAAAACAACTCAGGGCAGAATATGGAATGTTCAAATCCTGGAATAAAATGCCCAGGTTTCATTTCATTTGCTTCCTTCTCTTTACCCCAAAAAGATGTTTTCCAGCCAAAACACACCACTTGTTGTTATTAATGAACTTCTGTGTATTTATCCAGATTTGTCCCTACTGAACATCTCCTTCTACCTGTTATTTTATGCTGCTGAAATTCAAGCAGAAGAAAGGGGTTAGAATTAATTATAGCCTTTGGCTTGCAGGATTAGCCACAGATGTTGAATCATTATTATTATTGTACCGTATTTTGGGAATGACACAAGGAATGTGTGGAGACTGGCGGTATCTGTGAGGGGAAACAGGAGTTTAAATCCCAAAAGAACTTTAATTCTCCTTTTAGTGGCAATCAATGGGCCTGTTTAGAAAATGAAGAATTAAGGTGACAGCTATGAAACATTGGAGGGGAGGGCCAGGAGTTGGACTTGGATCATCCTTGGGGGTCCTTTCCATATTCTATGTTTCTGTGATTCCATGATTCCTTGAATCGATGATCCTTTGATTCTACAATTCCATGATTCCATGATTTCATTCAAAACCATCTTGCCCCGTGTGCAAATGATCTTTTCTAAATTCCAACTCCTTTGGTAGCACAACTTGGCATGCAAAGCAGGGAGGCTTCTCACAATTAAGGACAGATCTGTAATTAAATTATTCCTCTGCCCATTTTAATTATGGCTGGATATGACCATTCAGCACCTGGGCAGAATCCACAGCACGATTATTTTGCTGTTGAATGACTTCAATTAGTTCTGCATTTGGCTCTGGCCATGGTTTGCCATTGTTACAAGGAGCAGGGATTAGAAGAAAAGGAAAAAAACTCCCCTGCAGACAAGGCCAAGGGGAATAACATCAGAAGCCTGATCATTTGTCACCTATGGTCACTCGAAACCATTATTTCTTTTACACACTGTAATTTCAGATAGACTTGTGTAAACAGTGTAAAGATTTATTTTCTCAAAATATCAGAACCACTTAGTGTGAGTCACAAGCCAGATTTCAGGCAGATAATTTTCTTCTAATAGATTTTTGGGTTAACAAGATAAAAATTAACATGAAAATGATTATGTGCTGACTGAAAGAAACCTGGTTTTATTTTGTTCCCTATTTGTTTTACAAGGGAAGTCTTCAAGTATCTTGCAGGGGCAAAAATATTTAAAGTGTTTGCACATGTTTCCCATTTCCATTTTATAAGATTCATTCACAGTCAGCCAAACGTATCTTTCTCTCTCTCTCTCTTTCTATTTCTCTCATTTGTTTTTTTCTTTTGATGCACTTCTTAATTAGTCTTAAAGGCTCCAAAGGTGCTTTTTTCCTGTCTGTCTCTTTATTGCAGACGTGGAGAGCGGCGAGCGACGCTGGCAGTGAAGTCATCGGGCTCTAAAACCCGAGCTGGATGCACCTCAAAGGCTTGGGGGGTGTCCTCTGATCTGCTCTTTCTACTGCCCAGGAAGGAGCAAAGTGCAGATCTGAGGCCTGGGCGTCATTAGGAGCTGAAGTGGCTGCTCTTGGATAATGTGGGTTTGGCTTCGGCTCTCAAATTCCAGCCCCTGGGAAGGATTTGCCACCGAGCTGAGCTCCGTGGGCAGCTCCGTGTTCAGAGGGGCTCCAGCTCCCGTCCCCTCTCTGGGCCACGATGGCCACAAGTCTGGGCACCCCACAGCCCTTTCTGTCCCCACAGAAGCTGTGGCACCGTGGCAGGGGCACTGTGGGCTCCCCGGGGCCAGGTTTTAAAATTATTTAGGCAGAGGATTTTGCAGGAGCTAGGGGTTCTTTTTCCCTTTTAAAATCTGCTCCAAAATGCAGCAGACCTGAGAGAAGGCCTCAGGCCCCTCCAAACTGCCCCCTCCAAACTGCCCCAAATCCTTGTGTCCCCACTGCTGTGCCATCAGCTCCTTGTTCAGGCTTTGAAATTATTTAGGCAGAGGATTTTGCAAGAGTTAGGGATTTTTTTTTTCCCCTTTTAAAAACCTGCTCCAAAATGCAGCAGACCTGAGTGAAGGCCTCAGGCCCCTCCAAACTGCCCCCTCCAAATTGCCTCCTCCAAACTGCCCNCCCAAACTGCCCCAAATCCCTGTGTCCCCCCCGCTGTGCCATCAGCTCCTTGTTCAGGCTTTGAAATTATTTAGGCAGAGGATTTTGCAAGAGTTAGGGATTTTTTTTTTTTCGTTTTAAAAACCTGCTCCAAAATGCAGCACACCTGATGAAGGCCTGAGCTCCCTCTGAACTGCCCCCTCCAAATTGCCTCCTCCAAACTGCCCCAAATCCTTGTGTCCCCACTGCCAGGCCTTCAGCTCCTTGGGCCAGGGTTTAAAATTATTTAAGCACAGGATTTTGCAGCAGATAGAGATTTTAAAATCTGCTCCAAAACGCAGCAGACCTGAGTGAAGGCCTCAGGCCCCTCCAAACTGCCCCAAGTCCTTGTGTCCCCACTGCCAGGCCTTCAGCTCCTTGGGCCAGGGTTTAAAATTATTTAAGCACAGGATTTTGCAGCAGATAGAGATTTTAAAATCTGCTCCAAAACGCAGCAGACCTGAGTGAAGGCCTCAGGCCCCTCCAAACTGCCCCAAACCCTTGTGTCCCCACTGCTGTGCCATCAGCTCCTTGTTCAGGCTTTAAAGTTATTTAGGGAGAGGATTTTTCAGGAGTTAGGGATTTTTTTTTTCCCTTTTGAAAATATGATTCAAAATGCAGCAGACCTGAGCCCACTCTGAACTGTTTTGTGTCCCCACTGCTGTGCCATCAGCATTGTCCCACATGGAATTTGTAACCATAATTACAAATACAATTTTACAGTTTAACACAGCTCAAGGACCCTGCGATGATGAATGTGCTGCAGCAGGGCTCCCAGGGCAGAACTGAATGTTTTTAAGGAGAATCTTATCGTGGTGATTAAAGTTGCTTTTTATTTTGTGTGTATTGCAAAGTGACCCCTTTTTCCCATTGTCAGAGTTTCAGCACCACGGGAGGGAATTCCCTCCTCCCGTTTTAGCAGGAGAGAGAAATGAAGGATTTGAAGAAGTTAAGGATTAAGCTGTTCCACTTTCTCCCCTTCGCTCAGCCTCAGAAATCCCTCACACAGTGATGAGTCATTTTTTATTCTATTTAAGCCCATGTTAAGTCAACATCGTTTAAGGCTGGTGACTAAGTCTTGAGTGATGTTGATGTAAATGAAATAGGAATAACTGGGACTGCACCAGGACACAGCAAATACAGATTCTCTCCACAGAAAAAAAAAATGAAAAAGACACTGAGTTAGTCCCAAGTAGAGAAAGAAAAAAGAAAAAAAAAGAAAAAATGAAATAAAAGGCAGCTGTTTGCAGGAGATCTCTGATGGATTAAAACCAGGACTGGAAAGCTGCCCTTCTCCTTCTGGTGGAAATCAGCAGATCTCTCCCCAGAGTGGGCAGGGTTTCAGCAATTCCTGTGCCGAGCAAGGACAGGAGCCCTTATCTGCCTCAAGTCTTATCTGGCTCAAGTCTAAGCTCGTGGTCTGCACAAAGTAATTCCACTGAAGTCCTGGTTTGGGTCAGGAAGGGAAATTGGGCTCTGTGGCCCTCAAGAGAGGAACAGCTTCAAGATTAGACCTGGGACCATTTGCAATAAAGGATATGAAGGAGCTTGTGGGCACCCTTGGGATTCCACATGGCCAACAGTCCAGTAAAAGACCAGTAAAAGACCAGTAAAACCAGTTGTAACCCCCAAGGTGGGCACCAGCCAAGCCAGGGCAGCCTGCCCAGCCCAGCAGCTCCACTGAACCCCATTCCTTGGCTGGCACCACTTCCTCCTTGTCAGGTTTGGAGCCTGCCCCACCAGCGCCACCACAACCTCCCGAGGCAACACCTGAATCCCGCTTCTCCTCCTTTCTTCTCTTGGAACGTTCTCAGCAGCCGCTGCGGAGGCTTTGCTAAACATGTCAGATTAAAGGTCTAAGCAGACGAATAAATGCAGTCCATCTGAGGGCATGTTTCCTCTCACACCTTCGGGGTCTGTCAGCATCTTGAATGGGATTCAGAAACATGTCCTTGAAGCTGGCTGGAATGCAGCTTCATATATCAGGGGCAGCATTAGAGAAGGGAGAAAAAAGGATGGGGGAAGCTTTCATGGCAATGCACCCCCCTCCTTCCCTCTCCAATCCCGCATTTGCTGCAAAGCAGGGATAAACAAGGACTGGGGAGGGGATGGGGACCTGCAGCCACCTCCCTGCTCTGGAGCTCACTTTGCCATCTTCTCTCTGTGTCCTGGGGTTTTCACACTCTCTTCAAAGCTTATTTTATTTTTCATTAAAACCCCAGCCATCTCCAGCACTCCGAACTCCCAGGTTTCAGCACTGGGCAGAGCTGGTTGTGTCAATATTCCTGGTTTGAAGGGAAGCTGAGGAGTTACAAAGAGACTTCGCAGCTCTTCACGCTCCTATTTCTTTGCACAGCTCCTCTCCCAGGAACAATCCCTCTGTCCTGGGCCAAGGTCCTGTCTTGCCCTCAGTGCAGGGAGCAGCCCCAGAGCAGCTGAACTGGGCCTTGTTCTTGCTGTATTTACATTAAATTTGCAGTAAATGAAGTTTAGGGCAAACCCGATGAGACTCAGCCCCTTCCTGAGCACAGGGATGCTCCTGGCACGGGACAGTCCCTAAGGGAGATGACCTGAGCACAGCAGGGCAGCACATGCAGGGGTTTGGATGCTCTGCCGGTGAAATATTCCATGGAATGAGCAGCACTGAACCACTGAACATCCCCCTGAGTTGCACATTAGCATCCCTGGAAGTGTCCAAGGCCACCTTGGAGCAACCTGGGATAGTGGGAGGTGTCCCTGCCCATGGCAGAGGATGGGAGGAGCTTTGAGGTCCACCCCAACCCAACCCATTCTGGGATTCCATGGAAAGTCACTGATTCCACAGCAGGAGAATCCTTCAAACATTGGTTTAAACTTGCAAACCAATTACTGTGCTCCTGATTGCTGCTTTTTGTGGTTTCACTTAAAACATCCATTTATTTGTTTCCCCTCAATCTTTAATTCAAGGAATGTAATTAATCTCAAAGCCTTTTTAAGGCCTTTTTTTGAATTTTAGAGTGAGCACCTTCTAGTGACGTTGAGCCATCCATCTTTGGGGTTCAGGTGGGGAATTCAGAGAAGCTGAATTAAATGAGCTTTTATGGGATGCCTGCTCTTATCTCCTTTCCTCCACGTGCATCTGCAGGAAGACAAAGTCTTGTGTTATGGGGAAAGAAAAACCACTTGGGCTCCTGTGCAGTGTAGGGGACTGAAAATATCTTCTTAAAATGTAGATTTTGACTTTCTGCCCAGCGCTGCCTTGAAAGTTTTGCCATTCCAACCTAATTGCTGAGTAAATGTTCCCTCAGTGGAGGACAGTGGCTCAGATTTGGTATCATTTCTGCTCCTGGAAATCTGTTCCCTTTATTATTTTACATGGAGTTCTTTCAGTTGCTAATCCTCCACCTTGGAATTGGCTGTGGAACCAAGGGGGGAAGGTAAAATGTGTTGGGTTTCCAAGAGTTATTCACCTCTTCCCAAGCAGAAGATGGATTTCCCTTCTCCAGGGTCTCCGGCACCATCATTTTCCCTGGATATTCCTGACATGCCACAAATCACCCCCTGGTTGCTGCCTTGGAAACGCTCTCCTTTGTGCCTGAACTGGGCAGACTGGGAAGCTGCTGGCTCAGATCCAGGAATTAATCCAATCCTGGGCTGTCAGGAACACTCGGGGCCCACGGATTATTATTTATTTAATAAGATGCATGGAATTAATTAAGTTTTAGTGCAGCAGCTCTGTTCTGTGACCTTGCAAGCCCCACACCTGGGCAGGGGTGGGAAGGGGGGTGGTGCTGCCAGAGCGGCCCAGAAAATGGCATTGGGCACTCGAGGCAAAACCAGACATTTGGGGCCTCCCTTTTGGGGTAAATCATTGTGTGAAGCTCCTGGGGTTTGCTCTTGAGGGGAGCATTCCCGTGTTTTGTCTCCCTCCCTCCTTCCATACCCGGTGTGGAATCCTCTCCTGGTTCCTCCTGGCCACACATGAGTGAGGAGAGGATTGCCTGAGGATGTGAGCTACCAACAGAACCCAACACCACAGAAATCCTTCAAACTACTAATTAAACTTGATTTTTTCCCCTGCTGAGCGGCTTGCTGGTCCAGCAGAGCCAGGGGGAGTCACTGACATCCCAGACAGATCTTCCCCCACCACATCAAGGCGGGGAGATTAAACCAAAAGCACGGTTTTCTTTGGAAAACAAGAATTAAAAAGGTTTAGTTGGATGTCTTGCATTACCTGGATCTTGCACAGCTCGGGGGAGCTGTGATTTGTAAGCCCCAAGTCAAAATTAACAATAACATTCAACTCTATTATATTTCACTGATGCTTATCTGCGTGAAATGCATGATACTCCCAACCTGCAAGATTTATTATTTGCTATTTATTTGATCTCCTGGATAATGGTTTAATTAAAGTAATTAGTAGCTGCTTTCAAGGCGCAAAATCATTACTGAGCTGATTCCAGCACGCAGCTACTCCAACCACAACACCTTCCCCTGCTCTGTGCCAGCCCAGGATGTAGGAACTCCTCTGGAATTACATCCTCCCTGCAAGACATCCCTCAGGACTGGATTTGGGACCTTGAGCTGGTATCTCACTGCGTGTGACATCCAACAATTGTCACCACAGTTAACAACTGGCTGGAGTTCGGCGGGAGGTGGGAAATGGGTTCGAAAGTGGAAGATGTGAATATATTGTTAATAAATTCTGCCTCTGAGCGATATTTTGGGGGGTTTTTTTCTGAGGGGGATTCTTCACGGCTGTTGGAAATTCATCTGAGTTATTCCATGCTCCCCTGAGAAACTCCTAAGATATCCATGGATGTATTTGTATCCACGGAGTTTGGCCAGAACCAAGACATAATCCTTTGAAAGGACGTTCTGTGATGGAAACCCATGCCAGGGATCCAGTGGGGATTACAGGGAAACGGCTCAGTCAGGGAAAAACTTGTCAGGGAGAATGTAAATAAGCAGAGGGTCCATATCCACAGTCCTAAAGGGAGAGAAGGAAATTGAATTCCTTTATGGCCTCACTCCTGAACCCTCCCACAGCACAGGAAGCAGTAGGCCATGTAAAACCCAAAAATAGCTCTGCAACTTCATGTTCCCCCTCAGACAGAGAGTGAAAAAAGGAATAAAAAAGTGCTCCCTGGGGAAAAACATGATCTTTTCCCCATGTCTGTGTTGTCAGTTTTGACAGGAATGCTACAAACTAATTAAATTTTTGTTAATTTATTTTGTCTGATGCAGCGAGTGCCTGTCACAGGAATGGCTCGGGAAGTCTGACTTCTCCAGGCTCTGGAAGCACCCGTGTGTTGGTGCAGGAAAAATGGACCTGCTTAAGTCAAATAAACACAAAAAGCATTTAAATTCATTTCTCCCTCAGTGCCCCAGCTTTGTTTGTCTGCTCCAAAGGCAATCCAAGCTTATTCCTTTAAATCCCCAGGCTGGTGGGATGGCTGCTCTCCTCTGGTTGGAGATGAAATGGGAAGATGCAGCGGGTAAAGGACAAAGTAAAATTCCATCCTGGAGCTGCCCTGGAATTTGTGTGAAACCCGGAATAACTGGACACTCTTAGGCTGGATTATTCCCAACCCAGAAACTATTTTGAGATCCAAGAATTTTCTTTCACACGAGGAACAAAATAGGACCAGGCTGTCCAAAGTGTCAAAATGTCCAAGGCCAGGCTGGAGCACCCTGGGACAGTGGAAGGTGTCCCTGCCCATGGCACTGGATGGGTTTTAAGGTCCCTTCCCACCCAAACATTCCATGTTTCCACGGCTTTTCCAGGGAGAGCCACGCGGCCCAATGGTTGGCCATGTATTCAATTATTGAAGGATGGATTTATGACCCCCTTGCCCGGGAAGGGGGGAAATCCTGAGCACAGCTCCCCAGCCATCCCAGGCAGCCTCTGCCTGCTCCAACACGATCCATGCTCATTTCACATTCTCCTGGAACTCCGTAAGGGCACGGCCACATCCAAAGAAAGCACTGTGCCGTCTGATTGTTCCCAGATAATCAGCTGAGGAAACAGGCAAAAGACAACCCCTGGGGGTGTTTGTTCTGCTTTTTTGAACCTGTCTCTGTCAGGGCTTTGCACTTCGCAGGCCTTTCACAGTTGAAAAGCCCTTGAACCAACACACTGAGAGAGAGGCAGGGCGTGGCTGGGGGAGGTGAGCAGATAAGAGAAGGAGATAAGCAATTAGCAGAGCCCTTCAAAGTGCCAGCTGAAAGGGGAACGTGGAGTGTCCATCCCAGCGGGACCCACAGATGCGCCCAGCTCAGATCCGAGTGTTTACACAAACATCCAGCTCTCATTCCAGCAGGGATTGCTCTGCTCTTATCTTGTTTAATGGGTAATTTCTGCATTAAGGGATCTGCAGGTTTCAATTAAAGCTCCCTTTCTTTTTGGCAGTGAGATCCCACCCTACGTGACTTCAGGCACTGCCAGTCCCGGGGTTTGCCAAATGGGAATGAGGAATGTACCCTGAGCACATCCCGCCCTTCACAGCACCTCACAGCTGCACCTGGGGTCCTCCAGCTGGGAAAAGGCCTTCAGGATCATAAAGTGCAACCACCAGGTGGGATGGAGCTCCTGGCAGGTGTCACTGCCCATGGCAGAGCTGTGGAATTGGAGTTTGGTCCCTTCTAACCCAACCCATTTGAGATCTCAACACCAACTCCAAACCAGCCCAACACACCCCATTTGAGATCCCAATACCACCCCCAAACCAACCCAACCCAACCCATTTGAGATCTCAACACCAACTCCAAACCAGCCCAACACACCCCATTTGAGATCCCAATACCACCCCCAAACCAACCCAACCCAACCCATTTGAGATCTCAACACCAACTCCAAACCAGCCCAACACACCCCATTTGAGATCCCAACACCAACCCCAAACCAGCCCAACTCATTTGAGATCCCAATGCCAACCCCAAANAACCCAACCCATTTGAGATCCCAACACCAACTCCAAACCAGCCCAACCCAACCCATTTGAGATCCCAACACCAACTCCAAACCAGCCCAACACAACCCATTTGAGATCCCAACACCAACTCCAAACCAGCCCAACCCATCTGAGATCCCAATACCAACCCCAAACCAACCCAACCCATTTGAGATCCCAATACCAAGCTGCATTTATCTGCATCTTTAACATCTCAGTATCTGTCAAACTTAATCTGTGTTTTCTTCCAGACCCCTTTCCATTTTATCTTTTCATTTATTACATTTACTGAAAGTTTTTGAAAGACAAACCCAGAATTTCCTTCTGGAGGGGGTTGTAGGAACAGAAAGGAAACTCTCTTCTCATTCTGAAGAGTTTATAACACAAGGGGATAAATTAAAGTGCCCTGATTTCAGTGGGAATCTTGGATGGAATGGTTTTCACCCCCATGAAGTGTCCTTGGCACTTCCTTTGGAGAGAGTGGTGCTGCCTGTGGAGGGAAGGAGATTCCCACCTGTTTCTTCATCCAATATTTCTCTCCTAAACAGGACAATGAAGAACAAGGAAGGATCTTTGAAGCCCTAAATTCACGTTCAGTTGCTCTTCCAAACATCCTGCAATGGAAAATTGCACTAGAAGATGTCTCCAATAAAGATTTAATCATATAATCTAATATATGACTATTAAATGTGCCCAGGGAGCCAGGTATGCATTGCAAACATCTGTAATAAACATTCATAATCCAACAGGCTTCTGGAGTATTAAGAAATTACCAAAAATAGAAAGAAGGAGAGGGTTTTTTTTAAAATAATTTCCTCCCAACTTCAAGCAGATGTCTTCCAGTTACTGGTTCCCTGCATTTGGAGATGATGCGGGGAGGTTTTTGATTCAGGAGGCTTTCAACAGAGACGAAGCACAGAATCAAATAGGTAAAAATGACACAGAAGAGCCTTTAAAGTCATTGTTCCTCATCTTTTGGACTCTCATTTCTGCTTCAACCTTTTGTGCTTTCCAGCACTGACGCTCCAGACACCCACAGTGGTGCTCCCACTCCCAAAATACTGATTTGGGTGGGTGGGTGATGAGTGTGGGGAGGAATCACTGGGCTGGGAGGCTCTTTACAGTAAAGGGTTGCTCAAACCTTCAGTTTTCAATGTGGAAATCATGGGATGGTGGCTGCTCCTGCAGGGAGAAGGATCTCAAGGAGCCTGGGACACTCTGCCCATTTTATATCTCAGTTTGCCCGGAGTTCTCGCTGTAGCCAGCCTATAAAACCTGGGCAAACAGCACAGAAAGGGGTTGAAAACGTTGAACTCAGCCTTTAAAATACCAAGCTGCGTCTAAAAAGCCGAGCTGCTCCCTGAGCTCCCTCAGATGTGGTCGTGGCGCAGGACAAATGTGTCTTCTGCTGCTTGTGAAGCTGCACGAGCAACGAAGCCAGAGGGAGATGAAAATACTGAAAAAAACCCCCTGGCTTTGCATCTTTCTGCCAACTTTTGAGATGCTGACGAATGATAACGTTGAAGTTTCAAAGCTGGGGGGAAAAAAGCTCCCCGACGATTTTTGTGATGTCAGAGGAAGAAGGAAGCCAGCTTGAAATGAAGGGCTGCTCTCGGGCTCTAATCTTGTAGACACCTACTTAACTTTAAGCCAATTAAATCAATGGACTACTTAACCTTTGCCTACAGGAGAAAGGATTTGCCAGCACAGTTTATATTAGTGCCCCAAACCAAATAAGCAATGCTCCAAAAAGCACTCTTCTTTCAGCAAAACTCTATCTGCCCTTGGTGTCACGAGCATAAAACCACGGCCGGGGACTCAAAGGAAGCCTTGCCTTTCAGTGACACCGCCAAAACTTGTTCCTGTCAGAAAAACAAGCCCCAAACAAAGCATTGCCAGGGCGGAGGCTGCATTTTCCAGAGGCAGAGCTGGTGCTGGAGCCCAGCTCTCTCGCTGCTGGTTTCTGTAAATCCGTGGGCAGCTTTAAGGAGCTGGGTGCTGGGGGCTGTGCCCGGATCCCCTCGGGGCTCCCGGCGTGGCCGCGGTGCCTCCCGGGGGTGCCCATTCCACCAAAGCCGAAGTCCGGGGTGAGTTCAGTGGGAACTTTTGGTTTTGGCAGCTGGGGGCTGCCCTGGCACCCCCAGGGCCGTGGGAGGCGCGCGGGGCTCGCTGCGGAGAACACGCTCGCGTGCAGAACGTAATGAAAGCCAGGGCTCCCCTGCACAGCCCCCCCGGGCCAGCAGCACGCTACATCATTTGTCACTGGACACGTTGGGAGCGTGTCACTGGAAAAACCTTTAAAAGCCGAGCTGGAAGTGCTGTGGAGACAACACACCAAAAAAAAAGACAGCATCGTTTATAAATGTTTTTGTGTCTACTATTTACATTTGGGCCATTTCAATGGAAAAAAAGGGAACAGAAAGGCTCCACTTGACATCTTCCCAGATGGTAACAACATCTGTCTAGATGGCAGCCCAAGGGTCTGACATTTTATGGGTGAAGGGGGGGGCATTTCAGGATTTCTCGTTTTATTTTGCTTTTTTTCATCCCCCCCCCCCAGATTAATTGTCCTGCACGTTGGTCCCATCACTCTTTGCTTTGGGCCATCTGGTCAGATGTCATTAACCCTGGAGACCAACAGCCCCAGAAAGTGGAACCATATGTTTTCAGCAAAGATAAACAGCAAATAGGGCCCTGTGCAACAGGGTTGTGGCTTTGGGGCTTGTTTTGGGGTTTTTTTTGCTGTTAAAATGAACGCAAAAACATTTTGGTGGCAAAGCACATGTACAAACACGTCCTGCTGTGCAAATCCGAGGAGCTCCGAGGCCCTGTGGCAGAGCAGCTCCTGTGGCTGGGGTCGGGATCCCGGCTCTGCCCCGTGCTCCGAGGAAGGGGCCATTGCCACCTTGGAATGATGCTGGATCCTGCAGGAAAGTTCCCCATCTCTCACCATGGGGTCACTGAGCACCACCCGCTGCAGCGGCCTCCCCGCACCTCTCCCTTGTGCAGCTTGATCTCTGCCAGCTAATTCTTCTAAATATCTTATTTCCTGCCCGTTTAATGTGACAAAAAAGGGGTGTTTTTCCTCTGGGCCAGTTCTTTTGGGGGCTGCCATCATTTTGAGCCAAATGAGAGATTTCCTTTTAGCACAAGGATACTGTGGCAGTTCTTCCAGAGGAGAGAAATTCCCCAGGAGACCCAGGGGCAGGGAGTCAGTAGCTGTTCATCCATCTCTCACCCAGCAAAGTCACCCTGACACCTCGGTGTATCCAAGGAAAAACGGGATAATGCCCAGGCTCCTGGCTGATGAGACAGGCCGGACAATTTCTCCCTTGCCGGGTGTCTTTCTTATTTGTTCTCTCTTTGGTGCTGAAGCCTGAGCTCTCGTTTCCAGACAAGGGCACTGGAACTCCAGCACGCAAAGCCAGGGACAAACCGGTGGACACGCGTGCCAAGGAGGGATTGTTGTAACAAAACATCCACTTGCTTGGGTTATTTACCATGAAACACCACCAGCAGCAGCACCTGGGGAGAATTATGTAGTGATACAACACTGGAAAGAATTTGAGCTGAATCCCTGCCTTGCAGATTTGTGTCAGCGCTTCAAACCTCAGCGCAGACGCTGCTAAATTTATCTGCTGCAGGGAGACACTTTGTAGTCCCAAATATTCCCCTCCTTTCCATGCAGGAGCCCAGGATCAGCTCTGTTCAGAGCGGCTCGGGAGGGAGGATGGGGCTGATCAGCTGCTGCTTGGGTTTTTCCTGCCTGAGCTGTCACATTCCTGAGCGCCCGGCGCGGGCAGGCCAGCACAGCCCGGCTCCCAGATCCTGCTTTGTGTTTGTTGTCTTTGCCCGGAACACAGGGAACATCCCCGGCGCGTTTGCTCGGCCGAGCAGCCCGGTGAGGGATAAAGCAGCCCAGGGAGCGCTCACGGCAGCGGGGAGCGCGGGCAGGCCCGGCCCGGAGGTGCCCAGCTGCTGCACTGGGACAAGCCCGGTTTGTGCAGCGTCCGAGCGTCCGTCACACTGCGGCGCCTCTCCTAACCCGGGCTGAGCCTGAAGGTCAGCACTGTGGGGTTTCACCCACTCACCCCACCCCAGGGCAGCCTTTCCTTGCTTTCCTCTGGGATGTGACGGCTCTGCTGCTCTTCTGCCTCAGTGCAAGTAGGGAACACCTGCCAGCGGATCTGCTGTGGAAAATTCAGGGTGCAGGAGACGTTCTGACCCCGATGGAACCCAGGCAAGGTGAGGAGTGCCTTGTGCTGCCCTTGCAGGACACTGAGGTTCCTGTGGTCACTCTTGTCCTGGGGCAGACGCAGAGCTGGCTGGGATCCCTCCTCTGTTTTCTATGGGGAACCAGTCCACATTTATTCCCTCTCCTTGGATGTTTTGTGTTGCAGAGCCACTCTCACTGTGGACATCATCAGCCCCAGAAATTTCCCCACCTTTGCTGCCGTGCCCAGCTTGGCCAAGGCTGTGTTCTGCCACGTTTGGGAATCAGTGGGAATATGGATTTATCAGATTTCTCTGGGCATTCTGGAACATCCTCTCAGCTGGGCTGCTCCCTCTCCAGCCACCACAGCCAATTTGATCATATTTAACGTGCATTCCTCACACATGATCCTATTACCATTCCAATGCTCTTGGTTTTGCTTATTCAGGCTGACCTTCGGCATCTCCTGCCATCCTCTGCCATGGTCAAGACCTCCCAGCTTGCTGCCTGGTGAAGGAAGGTGTGAAGATTAACAGCCCAGAGGATGTATTTAATGAATGGCAACAAGGGATTAGTGACACAGTGTCACCTTTCATGGCCTCTTTAAGCAGGCGAGCTGACACCCGTTTATTTTTGTTTGCACTGTTGAGTAAACTCTGGAAACAGACTGGATTTACAGTCCCCGCTCCCCCAGCGAGGAGCCTCCTCCTGTCCACCAGCCTGGGCTTGGGGGGATGATAAAACCAGGAATCTCTCTCCCCATTTTGTGCCCGGGGAAGCCTGACAGTGTCATGGCCTTCTCCTTGCTGCTGGAGATGCAGGGGAAAGGGGTGTGCTGGGGGAGAGAAGTTTCAAGGCTGTGGAAGGCCTGACTGACAGCTCAGGTTTCCAGCTCTGTGTCCATCAAAAACCAGCTCCACACTTCCAATCCTCCACGCTTCCCAATCCTCCACTTCCCAATCCTCCGCCTGCTGAAGGGTTCCTGTGCCTGGGCAAGGCTGAGCTGTCAGGGGCACCCCCTGCCCTCCTGCCACACCTCTCAGCTTCCAAATGCCTCCGGAAAGGGGAATTCTGGCAATGATATTCCCCGCATGGCAGGACAGAAATGCAGGAGGGTTTCCAAGGACAGAGTTGTCCCAGCACAGCGGTGACAGGGATGAGAGGTTTCATCCTTGTTCCACTGATGACACCCAGAGCCAGACACCCCAGCCAGCAGCAGACCCTGGTGAAGCCTCCAGGCACCAGTTCCCATCCACCTGCCCGGTTTGGAGCATTTCCACCACACCCAGCAGCTTTCATGGGATCTTTCCTGGGACTGGAATGTGCTGCAAGCTCCGTGCTGTGCTCAGTGTCGCTGGATTGGGACACGAGGTGCTCAGACACGACACTGGATAAGGTTATCCCACAGCTGGCCTTGCCCTTCACTCGGAGTGATTCCTGCTGTCTCTGCTTTCAAATTATTCTTCACACTACGGGAATTCTGCTGCTCACAAAACTGATTCTTGGTGGCTGCCTTCAGCTCTGCTTCCCTTCCTTGCACTCTCACCAATCCTCTCCGCCTTTGCAGATCTCTTGAAGAAATCCACAGAGCAAATTGATCTGTGACACCCTTAAACTCCACCTCAGGGCTACTGCAGGGACCCAGAAGAAAACACCCAAAGCACAGGAGAAGGGTCAGTGGAGCAGGAAGCTCAGGGATGGCAGGGTGGGAAAAACCTCCCTTGGGAATGGGAGGTTAAATCTGGAAAGGGCGTTTTGGACTCCGGGTACAGGGGTAATCTCTGCTGCTGACAATAAAGAAATACATTTTGTAGTGGTGAGGAAAATTAAGTTTATCTTTCCCAAGCAGCTTTCGTGGCAAATGTTGCAATTGTATCTGAAGTGCCAGGCAGGAATTACTGTCTCCAAGTAAAGGCCAGTCCAGTGGCTTTGATTTCCCTCCAGTTCAGGGAGTCTCCTGCGATTGTATCTTCCCTGTGTCAAGGTCAGAGGCTGATGTTTCCTTTGCAGAGACAAGAAAACAACCAAAAAAAAATCCTAAAATCAGCCCAAAAATCCTGAGCAGACGTTCAGGGAAATGCTGCTCTGATTTAGCTCTGATGCATTTGCAAAGGTATTTAAATTGTGCTCCTGAGCTCGGCTGATGATTGGGAAGGTGGAGCTTGTGTCAATGAAGAGTTTGTGGTGCAGGGGAGACCTGGGAGAGGAGCAGACAAACCAGAAAAATGCGTTTAAAGATGTTTATCTATTCGTGTTTCACGCAAAATGCACCACAGATGGAGCCGTCGGAATCCCGACTTTGGAAATCCGTGGCACAGGAAGCTGTGAGTGGCTCGGGACTGAGCTGGGTCAGTCTGGAACAACAGGGCCGGGCTGAAGGGATCCCTCTGGCAGCCAGGGGTCCCGGTCAGGAGCAGGGTGGGAGCCGCGGGATTGGCAGGAGGGAAATTGGGAGATTCCCATCAGCCAAGGGCAGGGCAGGAGAGGTGGGCAAAGCTGCTCCAGGCCTTCGGCTCAGGGCTGCAATCTGCTCCATTGTCTCACAAATTCATTTCCCCTTCACTTCACAGCTTTGTATCTCTTGTTTTTTTGTTGTTTTTGTGTTTTCGAAGCACGCTCGCTATCATTTTTGAAGGCAATTAAAACATAGAAACGAGACCCAAGGAAACACCCACTGCATTCCTGGGATGATCCGTCTGTGCTCCCTGCATTCCACCCCAGGCGCAGAGGTGGGAGGCAGCCGGGTGCCAACACCACCACGCTGCATTCCCACCGGGAAAAAACCACGGGCGAAGCAGGGTGATCCAACCCAAGCGCTTCCAATGAACACAAGGGCTGGAAAGAAGTCCCCCAGGGCCTTTTTCCAAGTGCTGCTTCAACAGAGAGTGCACAAAACACCTTCCACTCACCAGGACAAACCTACCTTGGAAAAAAAAAGCCAATTAACATTGCAGAGTCTCCGCACCCAGATTCCTGCCGGTTGGCATTTCTGTCCCTTGGATGCTGCCTGTCTTTGCCGCTGGATTCCTGAGGCTTAACACCTTAATTCCTGAAATGAGCCCCAGTCCTAATTCCCGATTTTAGGAAAACAACATTCCTGCCATTGAATGAAAACATTTGTACACAGTTCATAAACCATCTTCCTGAGGGGAGGGGGCTGGGAGAGGGGAGCTGGGAGCGCATAGAAGTGCATTGTCCATGGGAGCCCGCGCCGCCGGCTCTGGGATCCAGCTGCTGCTTGGGAACTGCTCTGCTCAGATGTTCCAAAATCCCCCGCTGGACACGGCCACGGCCGTGCACAAAGCCCAATAAACACGGGCTGGAGAAGTTTCTGGATCAGGCCTTGGGTTTCTGTCCATCAGTGACAGGCCCGGGATGAGACTCCGGTGTCCCTCTGGTGGGGTGGGACAGCGTGTCCTGGTTTGCTGAGACACCTCCAGATCTGGGGTCTCCCATGGCACATTCCTTTGGAAAGGTGAGGAGGAGTAATGCTGGCCCGAATTGGGATCACAGGATCATGGAATGGTTTGGATTGGATTGGATTGGATTGGATTGGATTGGATTGGATTGGATTGGATTGGATTGGATTGGATTGGAAGGGACCTTAAAGCCCATCCAGTTCCACAGGGACACTTTCATTATCCCAATTTGCTCGCACCTGGCCTTGGACACTTCCAGGGATGCGGATTCCACAAACTCTCTGGGCACCCTGTGCCAGGGCCTCACCTCCCTCACAGGGAAGAATTCCTTTCCAATATCCACCCTAAACCCACCCCCTTTAATTTAGAGCCCTTCTCCCTTAAAATTCTCTGGGAAGCTCCAACCTGTGCTGCCCTTCCTGCAGGATTTTGCTCCATTTTTAGAAGATTTGCTCAAGCAGAAGGTCTTGGGTGGAATCCTTAGGCCTGTGTTCCATAGGAGCTTGGCCTTGGAGGGTTGGGATGGTTCCTCCCGGCTTTTCTGTGTCCTGGGAAAATGTAGGTGGGGAGTAGGAGGGATAATGTTCCTATTGCAGCTCCGTGTTGAGCTCTGCTTCCATGCTGGAGCTGAGCATGTCACACCTTGTTTCTCCTGCCTGGAAGCTCCATAATCCAGTCCCCATCCTTCCAGGAATCTCATCCCAGTGTTCTGGGACCGCTGTCCCCACGGGTTCTGTTAGAGCTGACAGAGAACCTGTCAAAAATCAAGCAGAGGAGACCAAGAGATCTCCAGCAGGTTCCAAAATATGGATATTTTCCTAGCACACATCGCCTGTCAAACTGCAGGATCCAGCCAATACAGTGGAATTACAGTCCTGGGGCAAAAAAAAAAAAAAATTAAAAAAGAGGAGAGAGAGGGAAAAATTTGATTCCGAATTGGAGGGATTAATGGTCAAAAGAATGTTCTTCTGGGAGTAATCTAAGTGTTGTATTTACATTTGGCTTGGAATTATTTGCAGTGAGGAATTTCAAATGCAAATATTTTAAAAGCGTAACATGTAGAGAGAGACACTGTGGGCACTTCTGTTTTCTCTGAAAAAAAAATTGAAAAAAAAAAAAAGAAGAAGAAGAAAAAAATTGTTTTCTTGACTATTTTTTATTGGCATCTTAATGAGACCATAATTACAGCAGGGAAAAAAGGCAAAAATGTAGCTCTTAAAGGTTTGCTGTGAGCATACGTACGGGCCTTGGACTGCAAAGAGAAAAAGAAAACTCCATATTTTTTAAAACTATTTATTTTCCAAAGTGGTGCATGGGAGGGAAAAAAATGACTGAGCTCAGTAAGTCTTGTCCATTTATGTGCTTAGTCTGTATTTTCTTTTTCTAAAAAAATACCGAGGAATAAATGTTGAGAGTGGGCCCGTGGTGTTTGCCTTGGCTCCCGCCTTTATCTTGTTTCATTGTGTGGCCCTTCCAAGGGGGCCTGGAGGAACTGCGGAGCTTTCTGGGTTCCTTCTGCGTCCACGGGGAAGGGAGCATGTGGTGCCTTCAGTAATTCCCTGTGTTTCATGGAATCATGTCATGGCTTGGCTTGGGAAGGACCTTAAAGCCCATCCAGTCCCATGGGCAGGGCCACCTTCCACTATCCCACTTTGCTCCAACCTGGCCTTGGACACTCCCAGGGATGGGGATTCCACAAACTCTCTGGGAATCTGTGCCAGGGCCTCCCCACCCTCACAGGGAAGAGGTTATTCCCAAAGTCTAATCCAAGAAGGCCCCAGCTGAGCCCAGCAGCCGGAATCAGCAGCAGGATCACCACAGGCAAGAGTTTATTCCCAAAGTCTAATCCAAGAAGGCCCCAGCTGAGCCCAGCAGCCGGAATCAGCAGCAGGATCACCACAGGCACAAACGTTCTGTTCCACGTGGATCCTTTTGAGGTGCCCTCCACCGTCCCTGTTCTTCCCTCAGCTGAGTGGTTCCTTTCCTTCTTTAAATCACTCTTCACCAGCAGGGTTTGATGTCTGCACTTCTTCCACAGGACATTTCAAGATCTCCTTTTATATCTCTTTTCATTTTGCCTCTTTTTATTCACTTCTATTAATCCTTCATTCATTTTCTTTGCCTTTAATTTTGCTCACGTTTTTCTCCCATCTTTCTTTCACCTCTTGCTCCACTCTCATGGATGGAGCAAACTTGTTAAAATAAAGTGCCTTTTCTTTTCCCCAAGGAAGAAAGTGTCCATTTAATACCCCACATGCCCATCAGAGCTGCTGGAGAGGCAGAGCATGACAGGCACATTCTGTGATTCAAACCTTCTGGGTATTGGCAGGAGAATAAATCTTATGTCTGACATAAGAGGACATCGGGAAAACCAACCTGAAGCTCTTGGAAAGGATCCACGGAGCTGTCAGTCAGGAGGAGATAAACTTTACATGAAATAGGACCTTCTGAAGTCATTAGTTCCCCACTCCTGCCAGAACTGCTGGAGGAGAGCAACGAGAGGCAGCCAAAGAGAACAGAAAACAAACGTGAATGGCAACGTGTCCCTGAAGGAAGCGCCCGGTACAAACGTGGGAATGCTCAGGAAAACAGCTCTCCAAAGGCTCAGCACCAAGAGGATCGATCCACAGGAAAACTCTGCTGCCTGGAGGACCCAAACCCAAGATTAGACCAGTCAGGCAGAGGGAACACAGCGAGGAGCACTTGTTCAAAAATCTGTTTAACCAGCTTGGGGAAGATCTGTTGGTTAAGGGAAAAAGGAAAAGAAGCGGGAAGGACTGGAAAGGACGTGGTGACGTTGCTGTGGCAGATGGACATTTAATACATTAAATAAACTTCCACCTCCTCCCTCCTCCGGCTGCTCTGCTCATACAAAATGTTGCTTAAGCCCTGTCCCTGAAGCTGGAGGGTGCTCAGCTGGCTCCGTGTGCCGGACACTAACAAGCTTGGATGGGGAATTTGTGGGCCACAGAGCTGTCAGGGAAAGACTCCGTCCCGTGGCCTGTGATCCAGGTGTGAGGGAGCTGATCCCCCAGCCAGCAGATGGGATGACATGGAATAAGAGCCTGGATCAGAGGAGCTGCTCCTGGAACACTGCAGAGGGCAGGGAAAGGCTGGGGAGGTCGAATTCACACCAGGTTCATTCCCTTTGTTCTAAACAACAAGCAGTGGTTAAAAGGTGACACAAAGTGCTCCTGAATCCTCCCAGGATTCTTCCCATCCCACCTGGATCAGTTTTCTCCCTGATAAGCACTCTGGCACAGCCCATAACGCTGCCCCAGTGGAGCTGTGCCCGAGCCAGCAGTGACCCAGCAGGCAGCGAGCTGTGTGTGTGCTGACTCAGCGATCCCAGCCCGCTCCTCACTTCCCTCATTCTCCATCCTGCAAGGAATAACTGTGAAGGAAATCGAGCGGCCTATCTCCACCGGGCTTGGCACAGCCCGAGCTGGGGAGAGGCTGCCAGGGCTGTGGCTGCCTGACAAAGTGAGTTCTGTGAGCCTGGGGGAACTCCTGCAACAGCCACCCAAGAGGGCTGTGCCTCTTGTCTGTCCCTAAACAGCAGGATCGAGCATTCCCAGCTCAGGGGTCACCGAAACTCATGGAAATTTCTGGAGGGAAATTTAAAAAAAAAAAAGAGTTTGGGGTGTTGGGAGTGTTTGGAGAGGGCTATTTCTGTGGCTAGAGGAGGGGTTTGTTTTGTGTCCGGGACCGGGGAAGGGAGCAGTGCCATGGAGAAGCATTCCCGGATTGTGTGTGGGCACAAGGTGAGGAGATTTGCCAGGCAGTTCTCACCCCCAGGCTGGGGATTCACAGAATCCCAGAATCACTGAGGTTGGAAAAGAGCTTTGAGTCCAGCCTAGCACCTGACCCCACCTCGTCACCCAGAGCAGGGCACTGGGACTGTGGGGCTGGAGGGAGAGCAGGACACCCACAGCTCTGTGCTGCCAGGCCTGAGAGGGGCCGGCCGGCCTGGCTAAACCCAGCTTTGGCTAAATTACCTCCAACTCCCCTCAAAATGACCCCGAGACTGGCTCAGTCGGCCAGAGCAGGGAGCTGATAACACCAAGGTTGTGGGTTCAGTCTCCACCCCACAGGGACTTCTCCCGCACCAACACCGCTCCTTGGAAATTCCTCCCGGGACACTCCACAGCCAAACCCCGTGGGCCACATCCAGCAAAGGCCCGACTCCTTCTGGTGCCACTGACACGATCTTCGACCCACGCTTGGAAGGGATTTGGAATTTTCCAATGGAAGCTGCTGCAAAACTGCAGAAGATCCCGTGAGTGAAGAGGCTGAGCAAACCCCCCGGCCCCGAAATGAGGGATTCGCTGTGGATTCACGCCACAAATACCTGTGATTTCCCCTCCTTTTGCTCTGAACCACTTTGCCTGGAGTCTCCCCACCCAATTGCTGCTCTAAGAGGTGAAGAGACTCCAGGAAATGGCAAAGCCACGTCCTGGAGCTTCCCTCGTGGGTGGTGTCACCAGGGGAAGTGCCGTGATCCGTGTTAACGCAGCCCAGGTGTTCCAGAGGCACCGCAGCTCACACAGGTCCTGGCAGCACAATCCCCTGCTAATGCAATCCTCAATTATCTCCAAAATCCAGCTCCAGCAGAGCTGGAAATCTTCTCCAACACAACAAACGCCGTTACCTCGGGTTTGCCCGCTCCCTCGAGGGTCCCAAGGACCTTTGGGGTGTTGCTCGTTCCAATTCACGTTTCTCAGCTGAATCACGCAGGGAACAGGGATAAATCCTGTCAAATCCAATGTGGAGCCATGGGAAGGATGGGAATTTGCTGAAGACTCAGCATTTCTAACCCGCTGCCTTGCTGCTGGGTTGGATTTTCCCTCTTCTTTTCCCTCTCCTTTGCCCTGCCCTGCTCTTATCGCAGCATTTGCAAGCAAGAATACCTCAGCAGAGAGCTGAGCTGGGGACAGCTGTGGGCACACCTGTGCCCTGGGAGCTCCTCTTCTCCCTGCTCCCTTTCAACACGTGTTTCTTGCCTTGTTTTCAGCAGCTCCTGCCCGGAATTTGTTACTGCCCCGAGTGATTTCATTTTTAAGGGCTGCCTTTTCTTCTGATAGAAACACCCAGGAAAGCTCCTGGTGAAGGGAGAAAAAGGAGAGAATGACAGCAGAGGCTGTCCTGGGGTGTCTCCAGTGTGTCCTGTGTGTGTTCCTGGAGGGAAATAACCCAGACAAGGAGCTCTGGAGGTGATGCCCAGCACCATTCCCTGGTTTGCCAGCACCGTGCTGGGAAGGCCCATTCCGACTGTCCCTGTAATTCCAGCTGCTCACCCAAAGCCAAGCAGCACCAGCAGGAAACTAAGGCAGAAATGCTGAAAACTTAAATCAGCTTTAATGATGGCTCATGTTTTAGCATAAGGCAAGATTTCCAGGAAAACTCTGGGAGCGGTGCCATTCCCAGCCCCAATCCCTCTTTCAGGAATGAGTAGTCACACAAATACTCCTTTTCTGTCTCTGCATTTTTCCATGTGATTCCATTTGCTGCATCTCTTCCCACTGAAAACTGATGTCTGTCAGTGAGGACGCCCTGATGATCCCACGTGGAAAGAGGATGATGATGGATTTGTTTGATCGATCCCCAGGGATTTGAGGAAGAGGAGCAGAGAAGGGCCCTGCTCACAGGGTTTGCTCTGTGATCCTCCAAATAAGCCTGAGCCATAATATCTTCCTAATAATTCCATTTATTGCCCTGTTTGTTTTCATTTATGGTTTAACAGACCAGCTGGCAATTAGGCCCTAATTATGCTGTTATGCAAAGTAGCTGGGTTTATTTTTATAACACGGGATGCAGCATGAGCTGTATTTGTTTTTAATTGTGAAATCAGCCATGGCAACACCCCCGAGTGATGATCCAAGTGTCACAGCTGGGAATGGCCGGGAATGGCCGGGAATGCTGCTCAGCTGGGCCAAGGAAGGTGCAGAAAAGCTGGAGAGGTTCCAGCCCTCGGATTGCCATTCCACATCCAGAACGCTCAGGATTCCCCCTGGATCTGGCACCAGCCTTGCTGGGATTCCACTTTTCCACTTGCCTCCAGTCCTGATTTCCTCCTGAGGGGCAGCTCTGCTCTCTGAGACCAGGGACAGGACCCAGGGAAGGCTGGAGCTGTGCCAGGGGGATTGGGATGGATTTTAGGGAAAGGTTCTTCCCCCCGAGGGTGCTGGGCACTGCCCAGGCTCCCCAGAGAATGGGCAGGGCCCCGAGGCTGCCGGGGCTCCAGGGGCATTTGGGCAGCGCTGCCAGGGATGCCCAGGGTGGGATTTGGGGTGTCTGTGGAGGGAGTTGCCCTGGATGATCCCTGTGGATCCCTTTCCCACTCAGGACATTCTGTCATTCCAACCTCTTTCTGATATCTTTCATTTTGCTCTTTTTTTCCTCACATTCCTCTGATCCAAAGGGGGGTTTTGCCCTGATTTCCAGAAACCAAGGGGGACAGTTCCCTCGGGTCGTGGCTGTTGCCTTCCCAGCTGTGGCCAGGAGCAGCCTGAGCCCCTCGGGGGTGTGAGGACACGGCCTGGGCTCTGGGGCTGTCCCCAGGGTCTCAGAGCGAGGGTGGGACCTGCAGCGGCTCCAAATGTTTCAATCTGCGCCGGCCGGAAGACGCTGGGCCTGCGAAACAAGAGCTGCAATAAATCACGAGGCTGAGGGGGCTGAAGAGCAGGAGGAAGCACAACGGCCTCGCTTCCCAGAGCTGTCCTCACCCAGGGACTCTCCCCCAGAACCGCAGCTTATCTTCCCAGGCAGGGACCAAAGGGACGTGAGTTCAGCTTCTGGCACAGCCGGGGCCCTCCTGAGCGAGCTCAGAGCGGTTCCTGTGCCTGGAATCTGCTCCTGCACAGCCGGGACGTGGCCTCTCCTTCCCCTTCCCCATCCCCATCCCAGCTGCTGGAGTTACCCTCTCTTTGGGAAATCACCATGTCCCGAGGTGTCCCGAGCATCTGCTGTGAGAGGGAACTTGGTGCTGCACTGACCTGGGATTTTGGGCAGTGGGATTTTAAGCNGGCAGCGTCTGCTGTGAGAGGGAACTTGGTGCTGCACTCACCTGGGATTTTGGGCAGTGGGATTTTGGGCAGTGGGATTTTAAGCAGTGGGATTTTAAGCAGTGGGATTTTGGGCAGTACCTCGCCCTGCTCCAGAGCAGGCAGTGATTAAATCAGGTCTAAATTGCTCCAAATGCAGCCACTGAGGCCCCTGTTGTCTCTTCCCCAGCCCCAAAGAACAGCAGGAGCGATGACTCCAGGCTGGATATTTTTATCTAGTTCATTGGGAAAGTGATACACCAAGGTTGTTGTTCCCTCCACGCGAGCAGAGACGCAGACTCAGGGTCCTGCCTCCTCCCCACTGATCCATCTGGGAACAAAAAGCAGCAGGGGAAGGGAAAAGGAGCTTCCAGGAGCACGGAATCGAACGAAAACAACCAATTTGTGAAAGAACGAGTGAATATTTTTTGCCAGAGAAGAAATCCAACCCTTTGGAGCTGGTTGCCTGTCCCGGTGCTTTATCTGTGTGTGCTGGGGCAGAAGGAGCCTGTCCATCCCCGCTGGCCCTGCCTGCAGCCGCGTGTGAATGAACACACACGCACACAAAAATGCAGACAGCAAGAAGTCATTCCACAGTCTAGCCTTGTTAAAGAATACAGCCACTTTCCAGCAGCAAACTTCCCCCCTCAGCCTCTCCAGCCAGAGGAATTTCTTTCACCTCCTCAGAAGCTGCTTATTAAAGCCGGGCTGGTGCTGGTTCCCAGGTATTAGAACAGCAGCAAGGCTTAACTAATCTCTGCTTTTACTGCAGTAATTAAACCGTGCACTTGCCAGTAAAAAGGTAACACTTTAAATTAAGGCCCCGTTCCTAAATGCTGTATTAATATTTATGAAATTATTACTGCATGCAGCCACATTCTTGCAGGACTTATTAGAACGGGGGTTATAAAACTCGATTGTAATAAACCCTTAATGGCTCTGCTCTGGAGAGCTGCGAGGTTTGCAACCCTACCTGGGGCGTCTTCTTTAGCTGGGAGGAAAACGCTCTTCCCTCCCCCAAACCCCCCCAAAAATGTTGTGTCTGTGTGGCTGTTGGTCCTTCTGCTCAACCATCCTCGAGATGAGCTGGGGTTCCATTGCTGGGGTGTTTCTCCTGCTCTGCAGACGCTTTGGAAAGGTTTGGGATCTCCTCTGAAACCTCCGGAATCCTCTGTGCCACCCCCACACACACCTGGGCTCTCTGAGAGCAGACATTGGTGTTTGGCATTAAATCGCTGCTGTTTCAGGAATCAAATCCTGCCCTCAGCATCCAGACCCCGCTGGGTGACAGAGCTCCTTCCCTGGTGTCACTTTATCCCTCTCTCCAGGGTGTTTTGGCATCAGTTTGGGAAACCCCACGAGATCTGGAGCTTCCCTGGGTTTGGAGCTCTTGCAGAGGGAGCAGGGTGAGGTCACTGCCCAAAAAATCAGATTCTCATCACCACAGTCACCAAGCAGATCCAGAGGAGAGCGAAGGATGTCCTGTGAGCAACAGGAAAGGACTGAAACAGATGATTTTCTTCACCAAGGAACACCTCACAGTGCCAAGGCTCTCATTTTTAGGTTTTGTTTTTGGTACTCTGGACACCCAACCCTTCAGCTCTTTCACCCCGAGCTGTCATTTTCAACTTGCAATGGTTTGGAATAAATAATCTTTGGCTATTCCATCCCAAAGCATTTTGCAAGGGGTTGTAGCCAAGGTGAGCATTTGCAGCAAAAGTTTGGGGGCTTTTGTAGCTCCTTTTTTCATTCTTCTCTATGGTTTGAGCATGGTACTGCCACCTCCTGCCTTCCCTTTTACTCCTGGCAGGGCACACGTGAGGTCCCAAACGCGCAGAACCTCAGTGTCCATAAAATATTCTGCACCATGAATAGCTCAGTGTAAGGCAGTGGCACTTCTCCTGCAGGAAAATATTCCCGTGCCGAAGTGTTTGACNATAAACTCACGGTGGAAAAAAGCCATTTCCATGAAGCAGCCCCTGGAAACAAAAGGCAACCTCCGCCCCGAGCGTGGAACATCCTGAGGGGCCGGAACGCGGAGAGGTTGCGCTCAACGTGACCTCACCTAAGCTGGGACTCGCCGCCCCAGCCCCATGGCAACGCTCGTTGTGGCCAACAACAGAACCCGAAATGACACAATAAAAAAAAGAATTATCTGCGATTAGAACGAAACTCTTGCAACGTCTCCAGCTGGAGCCAAAATTTGGGAGGGGGGTGGTGTGGAAAGAGGAGTTTATTATTTCAGTAGCTGCAGTGCAAATCCCCTCTGGGTGCTCTGCAAACCACCCTGTGCTCTTTGAACCCAGCCCCCTCATTGACATGGTAATGGGCTTTGTTGGATTCAAAGACGATTACATCAGAAATGTGTGGCCTCTTGTGGCTTTTCCGAGGCTTATAAAACACACAAATTATATGAAAATATTGGGTTGAAAAATTAGTAAGCCATAGGAGTTTGTGTTGTTTTAGCCACGCTTTACTGCAGGGAAGGAAAACTCCGGCTCCTCCAGACCTTTGCCCAGTCTTTCCAAGCTGCTTTCTTTATTGTTTTTCTTTTCTGGTGGGCTCACCTCGGATACACAGCCTGGATTTCTAAAGGACTTTCATACTGGAGCCACCTTTTCAACAAGAAATGCGTGAAGAGCAGAGACCAAGTCTTCTGAGCTGCTCCAGCTCAGTTTTAACCAGGGAGGAAGTTCTGCCCCACAGCTTTTGGTCACATGAACCCTCCAGAGACATCACTGTCCTATGGATTCTTGCATGTGGAATGGGAAAACGTGGTTGGGAATGATTTTTGAAACTATGTTTAATATCAGGTTCGTAGATTTGGCAGCACCACCTCAAGTGCAAGAGAGGAGATGGGAAAGGCACAGGTTCCTTCCGTCCCCTACAAATCAAAACTAAATCAAAACTAAATCAAAACTAAATCAAAACTAAATCAAAACTCAATCACAGCTCACCCCAGTCAGAAAATATTTGAATATCCTATGGTAAAAGACGTACTGCAACTTCTGGGAATGCCTTTTTCACTCACCAGTTCTCCTTCCATTCCTCTCCAGTATGAGCTCCCCTTTCTAAGACTCGGCCCGACTGAACAGTCACCGTTAATTAGCTGATTTTCCAAAACTGATACTGCGGCGTTGATCAGGGTATTGACACAGTTTATCAGGAGCTAATATCGAGCCACAGCACAAGTTCTGCTTCCCGTGTGAGCAGGCAAATTCTGCAGCCGAGGAAGGAGGCCTGGGAGAGGTGAGTGAAATGTACTTGGTCTTGTCTGTTTGGAGTCTGGGGACAGCTCGAGCTCATGGATGTGCAGCTCCTGTGTGCAAACCTCAACTGCCCACCCAGAGCAGCTTTTCGGTGCCTCCAGTGAGGCGTGGGGATTTTGGGGGATGTGTGAAAGGGGCAAAAGTCTGACGAGAAAACACCTCCCGTTCTGTCTGAGAGCATAAAGATCCAGCACGGAAGTAGCGATGGCATTCCGCACGGTGAAACAGGATGGCCACGGGAGCATGTTGCTGAGATCCAGAGGATCCCAGGCAGCTTTCTCTGCTGCAGCCTCCCAGGGAGGAGGGCTGGCTTTGGGCTGGACACGCTCCCAGGCCTGGCCGTGCTCCTGGAGCAGCTGAGGGAGGGAGGCACAGGGACTCTGCAGCTGGAGCAGCAGGCAGGGCAGGAGCTTCCCTGCAGCAGCGGGGGCTGAGATCAGCTCCAGCCCAGCCGTGAAATCACATCCTGTGGCTGAGCTGATGCACTCATGGCAGGGACGTTCCCCCAAAGGCAGCGCTCCCAAAGCGCGCACGGCGACGGAGGAGCTCGGGTCTCACCATCCTCCAGGGAAGCTGGAGTCACCAGACACCAAAATCATTGGGAATTCTGCACTTGAGGGACACAGACGAGTTCCAGGGAGTTCAGCCAGAGCTGCTGGCACAGGGGCTGTCCCAGAGCAGCAATATCCTCCTGAAGGAGCATTTTCCCTTCCCCACGTCCCCGTGTGGGTGGTCAGGAGGACACGGATTTCCCCTTCACACTGTGCTACTCAGCAGTGACCTGCAGGCACAGCACCCTTTTTGGGATTTTCCCTCTGGAACTGGTGGAGAGAGCGGGGCTGGAGAGCACAAGGCCACCACAGAGTCCTCCCAGGCTGTGCTTTTCCCAGTCGACCCAGCCTTAGGAAGAAAGGTGACCAAAACCAAAGAGATAAAAGTTGTGTGGGGTTTTTGACAGCCTCGAGTTCTCTGTTCCAGGCTGGGAACAGCCCAGGACAGCAGGATGGGAATTGCTGAGCTCCTTGCATGGAACCACCTCAGCCTCTGTCTCCTCCAGGCTGCTCATGGCCGGGTGGCTGGCGAGGAAAAATGCAGCGCCAGGAATAAGGAATTAGGAATTAGCTCTTCACCTATGCTTTATTTACCAACATTCCATGTTCCCCCACTCCCACAGATTCCTCTGCCTGCCTGGAAGAGCAGTGAAATAAGAGTGGGACAATCTGGTCTGGCTGCCAGTTCAGGGATCTGAAGACAGGAGCAGGCACAGGGGATGGTTTTCCCCTTTGTGGCTGCCTGCCACACTGCTGGGGTGCCCATGCACTCAGCATTAGCTGATCATTCCAGCAGCTCTTTTGATTCTGGCCACTCACATTATTATTATTATTATTAATTATTATTGTTGTTGTTGTTGTTATTGTTATTATTATCATCCTCCTCATCATCATCATCTCCTGTTTTTCACAGGGTTAGAACACAGCATCTGCCCCCGAGTGTGTGCAGATGCATAAATAAGGAACTGGGGATCAAATAAAAGAAATACATCCGATTTTTTTTGTCCTGGCTTTTTTTTTGTCTCTGTCCCCTTCCAGCCTTTCACATTCAGATATAAAAGCCCTGGAAGGAAGGAAAAGGCTCGGAGGGAAGCGATGGGAGAAAAGTTTGCAAGGGGCAGAATCAGTGGGACCCTGCAGAACAAACATGTGTAAAGGCTTTGTTTCAAAGTGGATGAATGCAAAAGCCTGTTGGGGATAATTTTTAGGCTTTGCCTATTTGGAAAGGGTTGAGGATCAGGAGTAAAGTGAGAAAACAATTCTCTGTAGGAAGCTGTAGCAGACTAAATGGAGCTTGTTGTTGTTGGCAGGGGCCGTGATGCTGAGGGCAGCAGCATCGTTACTGAAGCTGGAGGCAGCAGAGGTTTAAATAAATAAGGAGAGATCCCTGAGCCGAGATAAAATGGGATCTCACTGTGCTGGGTCCTCCCGCGCTCCGGAGCGGGGAGGGCCGGCAGGGTGTGAGCAAAGGGAGATGAACGAGGCCGATCAGACGGGCTCGGCAGAAAGCAGGGAGTTGTTTCTGCCGGTCGGGGCACTGGGAATTAGTCACAGAGTTCCCGAGGAATCGGGAGTTTGTCTGTCCATCCCCTGCACGGAGGCACAGCCGGGCACTGCCCCACTGCGGGACCGGGGAAGGGCACGGCCGGGAAGCTCCGGGGCTCTGCCCGAGCCCCAGCCCACGGCTCCAGGGCGTCCTTCCCTCTGGCTCCGGCGGCACCAAAACTCGGGGGGAAAACTCCCATTTCTGTGGCCCTGCTCGGGAGCAAAGCCCCATAAAAGCTGCGGGGTTGCTGCTGCTGGGGCCAGCATTAACCCAGGGTTCGGCCCGGCCTCCCCCGGGCAGCTCAGCAATACCAGCAGCAATAAAAACCCCGTTAAACCCTCGCACGAGCCTGCAGGACCTGCACCGAGCCCGGGAAGGACCTGAAAAATTCTTCAAACGTTCCCCAAATCCTCACCCAGCAGAGGTTGGGGATGTCAAGGCCAGCTGATAAGAGCCTGGCCTGGGTAGGGAATCACTGATCTCAGCCAAACCCTGCAAAGAAACATTTTTGCAGAGCCTGTCCATTGGATTATCCTCCCACTCCCAGAAAAAACTCATGGGAAGGCTGGTCTGGGCAAAATTCCCGGGAAAACGGGGCAGCAAAGCAGGAAAGAGAGGGCAGGAACAACCTGCTCCCGCTCTGGGGTGAAAACAGCAGTGCAACATATCCAGGCAAACGTGGAGAAAATATCCCTGTGATCCCAATTTTCCCGGCTCCTAAGGAAAATCCTGGCTCTCGATTCAGGATCTGGTTTGTGGAAGTGGAGGTTAAGCAAAAAAAAATGGGATTTGCATCCATATTTAAGAAATTCAAAATATTCCTCTACATTTTCAGATTGGGGAACATTTGCTAAATTCCCTTCCCCTGGAGTAAAGTTTTGAGGGGGAAAAAAATCAGAAGAGTTAAGGAAAGAATTCTCCTTATCCTGGTTTTCTCCTCCAGCCTTTGACACTGAAAATACATTTTGAAACAGTATAAGTCGAGATAAAATAGCAAAGAATGGTCGTTCCCTGTGCTTTTTCTGTTCACTTTTGGCGGCTCTTTTAGTTTAATTCATGCAGCAATATTTCAAATAGAACCCCAAATGATATTTTTAGTGGCAGCTTCTGCTCCAGGACACTTTTCCTCGTGGTTCCCTCCCCCAGGGCTGCCTTTGGCGCTCGATCCAGCCCCACCAGGAGCAGAACCAGGAGCTGCCAGCAGTGCCAGCCTCTCCAGAGCCCAAATATTCCACTGATCCCACCTACAGGACACATTCAGGGTCACACCAATCCCCAAGTTAAATACCCAGGGGAGATGCATCCCAAAAATCTCCTTTTCCTCGAGATCAGCCCAGCTCTGTGACTGAATTCCAGCAGGAACAGATCCATTTCCAGTGCCAAAACAAGGGACCAGTGCTCAGTGTCCTGGGAGCACCGGAGTGGGACAAGGAATTTTCCTCTTTCCCAAGGTTTTTTCCCAAATAAGCCCTGTGGGTTCAAATCAGAGCTTCTGCCATAATGAGGAAGAATTTGGGTGGCTCAGGGTGGGAATGTTGGGATGTCTGTGCAGGACAGGAGCTGGACTCGACCATCCCTGGGGCCCGTCCAGCTCGGGGTATTCCCGATCCTGTCCCTGCCACACACCTGATTCCCGGGATGGGCAGCTCCTGGGGCTGCTGGAACGCCGGGATCAAAGCCTCCCGAGCCTGTTTGTAATTGCTCTGGGTAAACAGGAGCAGCACTGGGGCGCTGGGGGCTGGATAAAGCAGCTTTGGTTCGGCAGGAAAATGGAACTATTTTCACAGAAGCCAGCGAGGGAGGCTGGAGCCACCGATTTGAGGTGATTACAATGAACAAAAAAAGTCAGGCCTGGAAGTGTTTATTTTAATTTCGGGGGCACGGCGAGCTGCTGAGGTGGGGAGATATTATTTTTATGGATTTAATCAGATGGCCGGGGTCTGTGGGCATTGCTAATTGAGAGCTGTCTGCCTCGCCTCACGTCCAGCGCTGCTTGCTGGGAGGCAGAGGCAAAGCAATTATTCAGTCTGGGGAGGGGAAAGGGGATTGGGAGAGGTTTAGGGGGAAAAAGGAAAAAAGGGGCTTCGTTTTGGAGGGAAACTTCAGTCTGTCCTGGATGGAGCTGCCTCGGCTTGGAATCCATTTCCCTGCCCCGAGGTGAATAAGGCTCAGCAAGGACCTGGGGAGAAGCTGATCAGGACTTCCAGAAGGATGCTCGGGAATCGCAGCTCCTCTATGGAAAAGTGTGTCCTGGGAGTTTCAGTAATTCCCAGGATGTGGTTTTTCCCTTCAGAGCTCCTCTGAGCGCCAGATGATGAATCCTGGGCCCCCCAGGACACCTCCTTTTTCCCACTGGGTGGACATTTACGGTCCAAGACGCAGGAAGAGGCAGCAGCAGTCACCAAACCCATCCATCCGCGCTGCACACCCAGCAAGACGGAAATTTTATTGAAATTTGGCTACTCCAGGTAGCCCTGCCCATTTTCCCTGGCGACTTTCACCCCACACACCCAAAAAGAGAAACCAGGACTAATTTTTTTTTTAAAAACCCAACCGAAGCCTGCCCACGGGTGGGCCGAGGGGCTCGGGGGGGTGTCTTTCCTTGGGGGTTTGTTTTCTTTGGGGCAGAGGGAATTCCAGCCAAGCCGGCCGGTGAAGGACAGCCCCCAAAATGCAGCTTCTTGCCCGTGCCCCGTGCTGTCACCCCAAAGCCACCAAGCAGGGTGTGAATGTCCCCCAGGCAGGGGCCAGACGTGTCAGGCTCCCGTGGGAGCCGGCCCCGAGCAGCGCGGCCGGCACGGCCCGGAAACGCCACCTCCGAGTATTTTCTGTACCATAACCACACGAAGCGAGTGGAAATTTCTGCCCCCTTCCCCCCAGCCCCAAAAACTCGGCCCGTTCTGAGCGCTGCCAAGTCTGCAGGAACATAAATAACATCGCAGGCTCTTTGTGCCGTGCAGGAGCTGGGAAGTGGAAAAATGATTGAGGGACAAGTGGGTTTTAAGATCCCCCCCGAGGCCTGTAAGTTACCTGTTTATTTCAAGAAGAGCTGCAGCTGCCAAAAGGAAAGGAAAGGAGTTCCTGGAGTTGCTATCATGGTATGTTTCCAGGGATTATTTCAAAATAAACATGGATTGAGGCTCTGCTGTGCTCTTCCAGCCGACATTGATGCGCACAGGGAGCACCTGAGGAGGCTGAGGGGGGATCCGGGACAGGCTCACCTGGACTCGGGCTGGGGCAGGGAGATCGGGGTCACAGCCTGGTGGGATCAGCCAGGTGGGATCTGCAGGGCCAGGAATGACCAGGGAGCTTCCCTGTGGCCTCGGGAGATGCTCAAAAGTGAGAGTTTTTGGTGAGGAGACAAAAGGTGTTCAGAAATCCGGCAGGGAACCCAGCTGGGAAATACAGAACCGGGGAACCCCACACATCAGCACCGCCCCGGATCCCAGGTGGGAGGTAAAATAATCCGCTTTTTTCCATGTAAAACACGTCAGCTGAAAGGGAAAGGATCATAACTGACTTTTTAAATTGAAGGAAGAAATGGTGAAGCCATCAGGGAAGGTATTTCAGACAGATAAAAGTGAGGTGGGNGAAGAGAAGAGAAGAGAAGAGAAGAGAAGAGAAGAGAAGAGAAGAGAAGAGAAGAGAAGAGAAGAGAAGAGAAGAGAAGAGAAGAGAAGAGAAGAGAAGAGAAGAGAAGAGAAGAGAAGAGAAGAGAAGAGAAGAGAAGAGAAGAGAAGAGAAGAGAAGAGAAGAGAAGCAGTTCCCTTCATCCCAGAGTTCACAGGGAGAAATCCTTTAAAAGCTGCAAGGCTTTAACTTTTGCATAACAAATCCGTATTTCAGAGCAGATTTGTTTGTAGATCTCTGGTGTCTGTCCCAGAAACATCTCTGGGAGCACTTGAGCCAGGATAAAATGGCATTTTTCAAACCCAGCCCAGGTGCCAGCCCCAGTGATGCAATGCAGGCAATATGGGTAATGATGAGTGACGCTGTAATTGCACAGGATTCCTGGTTGGGAAAGAGAGATCGGAGCTGGGACGAAATAAAAATGATAGCAGGAAAATAAAACCAGAGGAACTTCTTCCTGAAACCGCAGAATAAAGTGTTCCTGATAAGCTGCCACGAGGTTAGGAAAGGATATGAAGGCCTGGCTGGTGTTTGAGCATAACCAGGGTTTCTCTTTTCTCTATAAACCATCGCGGGCAGGCGGCTCCTGGGTCCAGGGAACTTTCACCTGGCATCGAGGGGAGCTGTCAGACAAGCCCATGCACAATTTGCACAGCCCAGGTGTCTGCAACTCCCATTTTCTGAGCCACCCCAAGCCCCAGCCAGCTCCAGCTGACTTGGCTCGTACCTGCCCAGATGGCAGCCCCGACACTCCTTCATTATCTCCTCTCGGTGCCAATTCAATTAAAGGCTCCCCCGATTCTCATCTGATTAATGAAGCTAATGAGTGACAAAAGATCGTTAGGAAAACTGAGGCACCGAGGAGGGGGATCCAGAGGCAGCTGAAGGATTGGAAATTTACTGCCCCAGAAACAATCCCAGATTTTCCCAGCCAGGAAAATAGAAGTGGGAAAACAGAATCAAAGAATTCAAAAAATCCAAGCCTCCAACTGCTGAAGAACGATGGGGATGGGGAGAGCAGAAATGTCCACGAGGTTTCCTTCAACCCATCTGTTGGTGGGAGCTGTGTGGGCTCTCCAGGAATCCTGGATGAATGAAAAGGCTGCCTTGGGAAATTTTCTTCCCAAGTGCTCTGCTCGTTGCCTGCCCTGTCTGTGCTGGGAGCTGCTGGTGGAGCTTCACCCTCCATCCCATTCCCCATCTCCCTCTATCGTAATTTCTCTTCATCGCAGCAGGGATTTGGGCTTTTTTGGAGCCCAGACCCTGTAGGATGAGTGAATTACCCAGCTGTTTCCCTCCAGTTGTGTTTTAATTACCCCCAGCCTCATCAGCAGAGGAAGGGGCGGAGTCTCGGTGCTCCCACACGAGTTTTACCAGGATGGGAGTGTTCCCTCCCTGCCGGAGTCAAACACACGCAGAGGGCCAAGCACCCACTGAAAACAAAGTAGGAAATGTCCCAAAGTATTTCAAATTAACCTTGAAGGGCTGGAGGGAAAGAACCATCCAGAGAAGGATGAGTCTGGGTGAAAACTCAAAGATTCTCATTATTTAGCTCAGACATCTCATGGCTGGTTTGTGATTCCTTGGTGGACGAGATTATTGATCCTGCTGAAAATTCCCCGAAAATCCACTGTTTGGGTCAGTCTGGTTCCTTTTGGGATTCACGGAATTACTGCTTTATTGATCATCCATCCCCACCCCTTAGCTCTGCCGGGCTCAGCAGAGGCACCTTCTAAACGCGGGGCAGAGAGCGGCCGATCCTCAAGCTCCAGGCAGAACCTTCTGCACATTCCTCGGGAAAAGCTGCACTTCCTTTGCCTTTGGCCCTAAAATTCCCTAGGGAAGGGCCACATCCCTCTAACTCGCGTTGCAGTGGCCGATAGGAGACAGGTGCCAAAGCCTGCTGAGCTCCAACCTCCCACCTGCATCCCAAAGACACCGGGAGCCTGAAGCCTCTTCTTTTATGGATAAAAACAAAATTTCCAGCCTTTTTCCAGGAGCACATCCCTCTCTGGGGTTGCCCTGGACGTGCCGCTGACCTGCAGCCTGCATTCCTGCTCGGCGTGGCTCCGTGCTTTCCAAAGGCAGTGGAAATTTTGTTTTGGAACCAGCGCCGAGAGGGCAAACAGGAAGCAGGAACGGCTTCTTCAGAAACACCAGAATCCTGAAGGCAGCGCAGCTCCCATTTTTTTTGGGATAGAGCCCACGGATCAGTTTTGCAGCAGCAGCAGCAGCGAGATACGAGCGGTGAGGTCAGGAGCAGAGCAAACACGGAGCAGGACGGAGAGCGAGGTTCGCCATCGCCCCGCGCAGCCAGGGTGCCTGGAAAAATAAAGAGAGATGCTGAGCAGTCCCTGCCGTGCAGCTGGGTTATTGACAGATGGGATTAAGTGCTGGGAGCGCTCCGAGCGGGATATTTTTTGTACGAGCACATCGCCTTTGTTTATTGTAATTTTGATTTTTTTTTTTTTAGCCATTTCTGCCGAGGCGTTCGGGGACCTCTTCCCCCGGAGCGCACAACCGGCTGGTTCTTCTTGTTCCTGCTCCTGCTGCTGTTTGATTTGGGCACGGTGGAGGGGCTCAGCAGGGCCCTGAGGGAGTGCTGCAGCCCAGCCTGGCTGCTCAGCACATCCCAGGGCTGGGAAGCAGCAAAACTGAGGATTTTTGTCCTTTTCCAGGCAAGAAGTTTGAGGAAGGAGTAGAACCACCAAGCCCCAGCTCCTGAGCCAAGCCCAGCACATCCCAGGGCTGGGAAGCAGAAAAACTGAGGATTTTCATCCTTTTCCAGGCAAGAAGTTTGAGGAAGGAGTGGCACCACCAAGGCCTTGCTCCTGAGCCCAGCCCAGCACATCCCAGGGCTGGGAAGCAGCAAAAAGGGAGGATTTTCATCCTTTTGCAGGAAGTTTGAGGTTTGAGGAAGGAGTAGAACTGCCAAGGCCCAGCTCCTGCAGCCCAGCCTGGCTGCTCAGCACAGGCCAGAGCTCAGAAGCAGCAAAAGGAGGGGATTTCTGTCCTTTTGCAGGGCAAGAAGTTGGAGGAAGGAGCAGCACCATCAAGGCCCTGCTCCTGCGGCAGTGGTGAGGGCTGGGCTGTCCTGCACCCCACGCAGCAGCTGTGGGATGTGGAGGAAAGGGCTTTGTCATCCCTCCGAGTGTCCACAGCCTGCAGGGTGGGATCCTTCCGGCTGCACAGCCCAGCTGGGAATTCCTGGGAATTCCCTGTGGGAATTCCGGCTCTGCTGGTGCATCCGCCTGAGCTTTTGGCTTCTCAGGGGAAACCTGATTTTCAGAGCTCTCCACCACTAAAAACGAGCACTTCCTGTGTCTGTGCTTGTCCACGGACCTCTCATCCCTGCACTCCTCATTCCAGCCTCTCCAGTCTGATACTCAGCAATGCACAGGGGCACTTCCAGACCAAAAAAAGTCTTTCCCTGGACTGGATTTGGAACCTTGAGGCAAAACTCAGAAGCTAAACAAGAACTTGCCCATCTCTTCCAGCTTTATCTCAGGCATGGCACCAAACCATTCCTCGATCAGGTTTGATAGGGGATGGGTCGGGATTTTATCCCACCCAGCTGAGGGTGCTGAGGTTGTTCCCTTTGGGAGGTGGAGCCGAGCCCTTGTGCTGGGGATTGGCTCGGGGCTGCGTGGCCATGGTGGCCCCCACTCAGCCCTTTTTGCCTTCCAGGGAGGCACTCCTGGCTTTCCCAGAGCCAGGCAAATCCTTCCCCTTCCCTCCAGCCCGCTGTGACTGGCAAAGGGCAGCAGGAGCTTATCAAACGTTGATAAACAATAGAGGCCTGCCGTGCTGGGGCAAAAATGAAAATGACAGGGTTGGACAGCCCGTGGCATTCCAGGGCTGGGCTTTTTCCTTGTGGGGAATGTTCCCTTATGGGGTTTCTCCTGTAGGATTGAGTGAGAGGTTGAAGGAGCAGATAAAGGAATAAATGTCCCTGTGCCCTGGTGTCCGGGGGAACCCCCGTGGTCCCCTCATGCTGCAGGAGATTTTCCTTCATCCCATCCAGCGCTGCAGGCAGGGAGCAAAGGGCTGTTTCATCCCACTATTCCATGATTTCACTGAATTTAAGACCATTTTTCCAGCTCTGGAGCTTTCCCAGCCTCCTGAAAAGAGGCAGTGGTGTTTTTATACCCTGTTCGCAACACACCTTGAGGTGGGCTCATCTGTTAATCCTGACAGGGTTGCTCTGCAGAATTCCTAAGCTCCATTTCCTCTCAAACCTTTCCTCTGGAGAGGATGAGGATTTGAGGCTGGACAGGACAGCACTGGGGGGTTATCCCTTTAAAAGACCCAGCTCTTTGTATCAAAATCCCAATTTTCTTCGCCTTCCAGTGGGACGTTGGGTACAAAGAGTTTTATTTACCTGCCTGATACTCCACGGCGACCAGCAAGACATAAATCTGTGATTATCCAGCCTGGAAATGGGTCAGCCCTGCCTGTCTGAGTGCCAGCACTGCACCCTCCCCTCCTGGGGCGTTGTCCCCATGCAGGGGAGCAGCTCCCCCTCCACCCCTGTGCCGTGCTCTGCTCCGGCTGCTGCAGCAGCACGGGAGCTCCTTGAGCATTCCCAGGGTATTTCCCTGGCTGCTGCCCCCTCTCCTAGGCCCAAACAAAATGTTTCCCCACGGTAGGCTGTCCGTGGAGTTCGGGGAAGCAGGGAGAGCAGCTCTGATTTCAGATCTAATTTGCTGTAAAACGAGAGGCAGGGAAGAGAGGAGTCCTTTTTAATTAGAAAAATAGAAAGAAAAAAAAAATTAGAAAAAAAATTGGGACACTTTCTGCTGTGCAGTGCAGGAGCTTTCATGCGTGGAGCCCGGCCCTCGCTGCTCCAGAGGCTGAAATTTGATCAATATTGCTCTGCTCTGCCTTTATTCCCGTTTCTCTTCCGAGGGCTTTGGATCGGCGCCGTCCCCCCGAGTTCCTGACAAGTGACAGGGACAGAGGAGCAGAGGGCCAAGGCCCCTGGAGCACAGAGAAAGGGACAGAGGGACTCAGTTCCCTCCAGCATCGTTTTCCCAGCCTGTTCCCATGTTGTCCAACAGGCCTCTTAATGGGCTCCTTTTTTCCCCAAAAAGCTCGGGATCCAGTCAGCCTCCTGCAAAAACTTGGGTGGCTCAAACCAGCAGCCTGGGGGTATCTCTAGGAGTGAAAGGGCAAAATTAAATATTAAAAATTAAAAATTAACAAAGGGGAGAGTGTTCTCGAGGGATTGATCAGACTCAAGTGGCTCTCCCAGGAATGGAGCAGCAAATTAAAGGATCTGAGGCACATCCAACCCCTCTGTCCCTGAGGAGCACCCACACGCACAAGGAGCAGCCAGGCCCGGAGTTCTCTGCAGGAAGAAAACCCTGGAATACCTGCATGGAACCCTGAAATGTCTGCATGGAACCCTGGAATACCTGCACTGAAATCCTGGAATATCTGCATGAAACCCTGAAATATCTGCATGAAACCCTGGAATACCTGCACTGAAATCCTGGAATATCTGCATGAAACCCTGAAATATCTGCATGAAACCCTGGAATATCTGCATGAAACCCTGGAATACCTGCATGAAACCCTGGAATATCTGCACTGAAACACTAAAATATCTGCATGAAACCCTGAAATATCTGCATGAAACCCTGGAATACCTGCACTGAAATCCTGGAATATCTGCATGAAATCCTGGAATGTCTGCACTGAAACCCTGGAATACCTGCACGGAACCCTGAAATGTCTGCATGGAACCCTGGAATACCTGCATGAAACCCTGGAATATCTGCATGAAACCCTGGAATATCTGCACTGAAACACTAAAATATCTGCATAAAACCCTGAAATGTCTGCATGAAACCCTGGAATATCTGCATGAAACCCTGGAATACCTGCACTGAAACCCTGGAATACCTGCACTGAAACCCTGGAATATCTGCATGAAACCCTGGAATACCTGCACTGAAACCCTGGAATACCCCAGGCAGACCAACCAGCCCTCTCCCAGCAAGGCCAGACTTAGTCCGGCCCAAATCAGGCCAAGGCCGGACTTGGGCACCTGGTCTGGTGTTGTGACATCCTCAGATAAGCCTGCACTCAAGGGTCTGTCCCCAAAAAAACAAACAAGAAAATGGAGATTTGCAGGAAATTCTCACTCCTGAATCAGGCTGCTCCTTCCTCCCCCAAAGCTGGGTCTCAATTAATGGAAATATTTATTTGGGTGATTGCAGATGATGTCTCTGGCCAATTAGCTCCATCCCAATGTTCTATTTCTTGCCTTTGAATCAATAAACAGTTGAAGGTTTCCTGGAGTCAGAGCAGGAGCCTCAGTGCCAAGAGCTGTGGGTGTATTAAAACCATCCCTACAACAATACCCCGAACCAGGGAGCTCTGCTAATCACTCCCTTGTTTGGCCGGGTGTCTGACAGAGCTGAAAGGCTCTGACGCCCCCAAAAGAGGAAACCACAGCTTACAGAACCCAGGAAAAACATTTCCTAACCTCCAGGTACCCTTTGTTCTCCCTGCCTCATGACAAGCACTTCTCCTCAGCACCACATGCCTTGGATGCCTCGCAATCGGATTCGATCGTGGGGCTCAGGAGGTGGATGGGGATGAGTGAGGGATTATCTGCCATTTATCTTTCATTCAATGGGGGAAAAAAATCAGGAGAAAATGGGGCACGGCGTTCCTGTCTGTAATTTGGGCGAATTATTCCAGGTTGCTTTCAAAATCGGGCCGGACTTTGTGCGTGCACACGGACTCCGCTCCGGCCGTGCGTGGGGGGAAGGAGGGAAAGGAGGAAGGACAACACAAAATCCAAGCTTGGGCCAGAGAATCCCACAAGGGCTGCACCTTTATCCCGTTCTTGGGCCATCCCAAGCTCAGGGGCAAACCTGAGCTGGGAGGTTTTCTGCCCCTGCCAGGATTGGGTTGCAAAGTGAGGAACAGCAGCAAAAGGAGGTCTGAAGTCTCCTCGTGTGGGTGCTGCCAGAGCCGGGCTGCTCGGCCCGGGGAAGCTGTTCCAGCCTGGAAGCTTTATGGCCATGTTAACATGGCTCCTCTCCACGGGAATTATTGCTTTGGGCCCGGAGCCACGGGAATGCAGCTCCACGGGCTGGAGCTGGCTCGGGGCCGGCTCGGAGAGCGCGAGGCACGGCCTCCCCTCCGCCACCGCGCATCCAGCACCACCCAGGCTCGGCGCTCGCAGCCCTCCCCGCGCCCTCCGCAGTGCTCCAGGCCTCACCTGGACAGCTCCCTGAGGGGACTCATCCCCGCAGGCTGCTGGGAATGAGCACGGCAGGGAGATCCCACAGCAAAGTGGGTCGAGGGCTGACCAAACTGGGTTGGTCTCCTTGATTGTCCCCCCGAAATGGGGATGGGATTACTCCAAGCACCTCACTTGTGCAGCTCTGCTGCAGCGACAGCCGGTGGTGGGGCAGCTCAGAGGGTCGGAGTTAGAGGCACCCAGGGTGGGGATGTGGCACCTGCCGTGGATCAGGAGCCCGGGATCTCAGCGCCGTTCTGAGAGCGAACAGAGCACTGCGGGCGGCGGTGAGCACCCACGGGCTGAGCACTGAGGGACAGAGCTCAGGCGCAGCTGTGGGAACGAGCTGAGACCCTAAATGTGCAATAAGGAACCTTCTGGTGAGGATGAACGGAGGAAAATCCAGGTAAGCCCAGAAAGAGAGCAGCAGGACAGCATGAGCCTGGAGACAGAGGAATTCCGATGTGCTAGAGTGAGTCTCCCGGATGGATCAGTGACTCCAGGCTGTCCCCATTTCTCCTGCCCAGGAGGACAATACCCAACTCCATGCAGCAGAAGAGTTGGTGCTGCCCGGTCCAGCAAGTGCTGCCTGCCTCGGGGCCCCCCCAAAGGCGTCTCCCCCTCGGTGAGGTCACCACCTGTCACTTTTAGCTTATCTCAGCCTCCAGTACCTCACCTCTCTCCATGCAGAGCCGTATCCACGGCCAGTTCAACCTCGTGCTGCTGCCAAGTGTGTCCAGCATCCCTCTGTGCCACGGGACTGTGCCCAGCCGTGCTGCCACAGGAGGAGCCCAAGGTGAGGGAGAGGAAGGTGATGGATGCCCTGGAAGCTGGCGCGGCAGTGCCACGTGCACCGCGGGCAGGATGGACGTGGCTCTGCATCCAGCCATGCCAGCTGCCTCTTCCAAGGGGAAATCACCACCCTGTGCCCCACAGAAACCCTCTCAGTCCCAGGAATTCTCAGAATTACTGGATTTTAAATTATTGTAGGGATTTGTTATGGGGTTTTGGGGTTTTTTTGCTCGGCTCTGTAAAGGAAGCTGGGGTTTATTTTTGCCCCTGTGACAACCGTGCAGCCTCGGGTCAGGATGACATCAAATCACCCAAACTGAGCCACAGATGAGGTGGGCAGTGCTCGGCTGGGTGGCCCCAGCTACAGCCCAGGTGGTGCCAGGGATTAAATCATCCCTGTGAAACAGCACCCAGTTATTGTCCCCTTCCAGCACGCCGGGGCTGAGTTCCACCCTCCAGACACAGCCCTGATGTGTCAGCCCACACTCTGCTCCCAGCCCTGGGGAATCCCCCTCTCCCAATTCCAGGGGTCCCAGCGTGGGTCCAGCCCTGAGATGAAGCATTTGGAGCCCCAGCACAGAAGCAGAGTCAGGGCTGGAGCCTGGAGCTGGCACATCAGCTGAGTCTGGCAAACGCAGCTTGGATTGCTCCTGACATTTTTTTATTCCTTTTCCTCTCACAGCCTCTGTCTCCTGCACAGAGACACACATCCTAGACCTTGTTGTCCATTAGCTCCCGGCACTTCTGTCCAAATCCCCAAAAAAACCGGGAGGGCCCCTTCTGGTGGAAGCGAGAGGAGGAGGAGGAGGAGGAGGAGGAGGAGGAGCGCAGGCATCAAACCCCGGGTTTGTCCCGTTCCCTGCCGGGGCGAGTGGATGCGAAGCGGGCAGGCCGGAGCAGCCAAGCCTCGGAGCATCAGCGGGGGAGCGGAGCCAAGAAAGAACACACGGCGGTTGTGTGCGGGAGTGACGCTTCAAGAAAAATCGCTTTGAGCCGTGAGCCCGATCACTTCAGGCAGCGGGCACCTTCCCAGGTTTCCTGAGTCGAACGTGAATTGCCTGAGGAAGCGGCCCCCCCTCTGCCCGTCACACACACGCTGCCCCTCTGTCTGCCGGCCCTTTTACTGCGTGTACAAATTAGGAACATTCTGGGTCAGTTAATTATGAAAATATTGGTGAGGCTGCCCGGCTGGCTCCTGCACCGAGCCGGAGCCGAGAGGAGGCTGGAGAGGCGGTGAAAAATGAGCCGCTCGTGTTGCCGCTGGATTTTGGGGATGGAGGGGGGATCCTGGTGCTGCACAGGGGATGGATTTTGGGGATGGAGAGGGGATCCTGGTGCTGCACAGGGGATGGATTTTGGGGATGGAGGGGGGATCCCGGAGCTGCACAGGGGATGGATTTTGGGGGTGGAGGCGGGATCCTGCCCGGCTGCACAGGGGATGGATTTTGGGGATGGAGGGGGGATCCTGGTGCTGCACAGGGGATGGATTTGGGGGATGGAGGGAGGATCCTGCCCGGATGCACAAGCTCCACAGGCAGCAGGGTTTGCTCTCCTGAGTCCCGTGGACAGCCAGAGGGGTGGTGGGGAGGAGGAAATCTGCTCTGTCAGCCCAGGATAAATCCCTGTGCAGGGAGCAGGAGCCAAATCTCCACAGAATTCAGTGGAAATGCCCCAACCCACGCCGGTTTAGTCACCGGTTCTGAATTAACTCCAGGCTCAGCTAAACCTGGACTATCTGTGAGCGGAAAAGGCTGGGTCTGACCCCACTTGCTCTGCCCCAGTTCTGGGGAGGAGGAAATCTGCCCTGTCAGCGCAGGATAAATCCCTGCAAAAGGGACCAGGAGCAAAATCTCCACAAAATTCCTTGGAGGTTCCCAAATCCGCGCCAGTCCCAGATTAACTCCAGGCTCAGCTAAACCTGGACTTTGTGTGAGAGGGAAAGGCTGGGTCTGACCCCGCCGTGAGGGATCTTTGCTCTGGTCCCGTTCTCCTGAACCCCGCAGGATAAATCCCGCACGGAGCACATGGAGTCCGGTTTTTCCTGTAGCCCCTGCAGATGTGACATTCATTGGAGATGGAAAAGGGCCGGTGCTGCTCCCAGCGCCAGTGACAAACTGACCTATTTCTCTGAATTCATTCTCGGAGTTCGCCGGGTATTAATGACAGGAAAAGAACTTTTCTTTCTCAGTCTGCTTGAAATAAAACAGCTTTTTTTTCATCAGCTGAGTGGCCAACCAAAGGGTTTTAAAGAATTACATCAAGGGACGAAACCTAAAGAAAAGAGAATTTTTCCGCTTTATCCCTTCCCTTGTTTCCTCTGAAGAAACCAGGATTTTATTTTCCCTGCAATATCAGCAGAGGGAAAAGGTTCCGTGCAGATTTTTGAGACCAGTTCTTCCCCTCCGCAGGCAAATAAAAAAAGGATAATATATGTAAAGTGCAGCATATTCCCAGCATGACAACACTGCTCAATTTTCATTGCAGCTGAGTTATTTGTCAGGGTGACAGATCCAAATTTAATGTGTGGTGCCACAAACGCTAAACCGTATGAAAATTGATCAATTTTCTAATACAGAACACATGCTTCAGACACTTTGGAATATGTTAGGAACACACTCGCCGTGTTCTTGGCTGAGAAAAAAATTGAATTTAACTACAAATTTCCAGTGGGTGTTGCATTTTGCTGGACCTGTGGGTGCCCTCGTAGGTTTTATCTGTATTTATTTCATCAGGATTGTATGTTAAGTTAGTGCTGGTTAATTAGCACTGCATTTAGCGGGGATAAAAGTGAGAGTTTAGGAGCAGCATTTCAGCGTGGAAATAAAATGGTTTTGCATCAAGGGATACAAAGGTCCATTCAAAGGGACAGTTGTCCTATTAAATGATATTTGAAGGTCTGGAAGGGTGCGTGGAGCACTAAATTACCTCTCAGAAAGAATCACCATCTCCTGCCGCCACAGCAGCTGCACCACCCTCGTCTGGGCAGAACAAAGGGGGAGACTGAAAACCCATCTGCCCACGGTGATTTGGGACACCCGGAGGAGAGCTCGGAGCCTCCTGCTCCCACCCAACAGGGACTTCCGTGCTGGCAGGGGCCGCCGGGGAGCAGAGACTGGAATTCCGGGAGAAGCGGGGTCTGCCCCTGCCCGGCTCCCGGCGGCAGCAGGTAAATGAGAGTTTTTCCAGGCCGGTGCAGTTCAGTGAAACATTTCATCTCACTGCTTTAGGAACATTTTCATGTTTCACTCTCTTGTTCTGCAGTTCAATTTTTTTTTTTTTTTAACTTTTTTTCCCGGCTTATTTTGAACCAAAATTTCCAACCATTTCTCTCTTTTGCAAAGAGAAGAGCACTGAAGGAAATGCCCAATCAAAGTTTTCAACCCTTTCCCTCTTTTCCACAAAGAATTGCAGTTACCTGATGTCCCCCACGAACACTTTTAACCAAAGTTAGACCAAAATACCCTGGACCAGTAAATCCTGAAAAAAACCACACCACCAGGGGTAACCTGTGAACACCTGACCGATGAAAGGTGATGATTTTATAATTCTGTGGACGTTTCTACCACAAACTCATGGGTCAATCCATGGTCAATAAAATATGAAAACAATAATGATCGTTGATAGAGTTAAAATTCCTGCTCATCTTTAGTTCTCGCCACCAGCTCTGCAAAGCTCTTCCCATCAATATTTCCTAGGAAGCAGAAGTGGTGTCTTCCTGCAGAAATTCCATCCTCGGAATTTGGGAGGCTTTGGACTGTTTGCTCCAGAACTGCTTATCAGTGGTTGGGCTTTTTTGGGTTGAGAAATATTTTTGCTATATTTAAAAGTGTCCCGATATTTCACGGGTCGATATTACCATTACTATTATTATTATTATTATTGTAAATTATTACACTTGGGTGCATAATTTTTGTTCCATCCCGAACACAGCGATCAGCTGGTGTGGGATTAAGGGGAATTTAGCCTGCAGAGTCCATTTAGCAGCAAATAAATCCACTTGGTGCTGCGAGTGATGGCCAAAACCATCCCTGAAGCCGAGCTGCAGTGGAGAAAAGCTCTGGTGAAAGCCCCATTCGGATCCAGTGTCAAAAATCCCCACTGTTCCAGGGCTAAATTGATCCATATGATTGGAATATTGCCCAGGTGGGGTTTTTTTTCCCGAGCAATCCTTTGGAAGTGACCATTACCGATGCACTAATGCATGTTGAAGGCTTGTTGGGGCTGACATAGGAAGTGATGTAATAAGGGAACCCTTAATATTCCAACAGGAAACGTTTTCCTCGAGGAATAGCAGACTTGAAAACTGCAGATTACGGTTTAATATCAACCAGATTTCGACATTAACCATGATTTCCGAGAACAATTTGATTTTTTTCTCCCCCCTCCCCCCTTTTTTTTTTCCCCTGCTTCTCCTCCAAATGATCAAAACTTCATCCAACCGCGGGCGGCTCCTGGAATGAGCCCGGGGCTGCTGCAATTTCAGCATCAGCCTCGGGAATTGCAGAGCTCCCTGGGATGCCCCTTCCAGCCCTGCTGCTTCCCTGCTTCCCTGTCAACCCCAATCTGCCTCCCAGCCCACATTAAGCCTCGTTTATCCTGGGTTTGGGATGTTCTGTTCCAGGGTGTCCCCGGGATTTTGGTGGTGTCACCGAGTAATTCCTCACCGATCCCAGCTGATGGAGCAGCGACAGCACAGCAGCCACGAAACCCAGGCAGATTTTGGGATTGAAAGTGGCAAATTGCAGTGTTCCCAGAGCAGTGCGAGGGGCAGGGTGAGGAGAATTAACAACTGCCCGAATATTTCCGTTCCTGGCTGCTTTTTCTTCACCTGCCCATGGATTTGCTCGTGGTCCGGGAGCTCTGTCCGTGACCAGCCAGGCTGGGAACAGGGACAGCAAACACAAAAGTCATCCCTGTCCCCAGGAGCTCCCAGGGCGAGTGTCCTGCCCGAGGGAGGTGACAAACACGGCCCTGCCTCTGTTTGGGTGGCTGTGACCCCAGCAGGAGCTGGCCCTGCTGGCCCTGCCGGGGTCACTGCCCCGAATCCCTCCCGGCTGAGCCAAGCACAGCTCGTGTCACCAGCTCCTGGGAAAGTCAGCTCAGAGCACCCCACTGCTCCCAGGCTGGCAGCGTGGATGGGGCTAAAAATAACCCCTGCGGGAAGAGTCCTGGAAGGGGGAAGGAAAAGGGATGGTGGAGTGGGAAAAAGGGGATGGAGAAGGTCCCCGGCATCAACCTCCTGGCCTGAGAAGGTTCCCAGCACCAAACTCCTGTCCTGAGTTTTCCTCTGGGATTATCTAATCCCTTCCCCGAGGTGTTTCTGCAAAGTAAAACACTCCAAAGGTTTCAAAGCCAAGGGAATCTCTGCAATCCAGCCAGCTCCTGCATGGAAAGGCTTTTTATGGAAGCAGAGGAGAGCGTGGCTGCTGCAAGCTGAGGGTGGCACCAGCTCTGCGGGGTAAATTCTTCAAACTCACCTGCCGGAAAAAACACCTTTTGTTTCCCCCAAGAAAGGTCAGGAAGCACCAGGTGGGATCCTGCTGCTCTGGCTGCTGCTCCACAGGCTCGGGAATGTGGCGCTGGAGTGGGAAAGGATGGAGGAAAGGGGATTTGCTCGGTGTGGACGAGGAAGTTGAGTGTCAAGGTGAACTTGGAGGGGGACTTGGAAGGGCTCAACAAAGGAAATGCAGCAAAGAGCAACCCCTGAGGACAGAGAGGATCCCACCAAAGCGGCTTTGAAATGCAGGCCTTTGTTCCTGCCCGGTTTGAAATGGTCTCCTCGGCTCTCCTGGGGAAGAATCGGGAATTGTTTGCCAGCCAGGACTGAAATGTAAACCAGGATCCCCCAAGAGCAGCGGGACAATGGAACACTAATCCAGCCGCTCCCGGGAGAGGATGCCCACGGGGAAGGGGCTTTAACCACGCCGTGGGCAATCTCTGTGATGTAAATCCTGACCTTCCCACAATGGCTCCTCGGGAATATTGACACGGAGGCTCAGTCCCTCCCAGGTTGTGTGATGGCTCCAGCTTTGTTCCCTCGGGCCGTTGTTCCCACTTTGGCACGCAGTCCAAAGCCAGCCAGGGGCTCCCAAATCCATGGAGCACAAGCCCGGAGCGCTGCCAGCAGGATTGACAGGCGTGCGAGGAAAAGGCTCCGTGGGCTGCCAGCTCCTGGAGCTTTTCAATGGAGCGGCCTCCCCATGGAAGATTCCTGCCTTTCTTGGTCAGCGGAATCCTGATCTGCCGTGAAATTCTCCCACCTACATCGGCCTCTGGAAAAGGAGCCCGCGGTGGGGCTCTGGCACGGGGCAGCTCCTGCTCGGTGCCAAATGAAATCCGGCCCCTGGCTCCTCCACCGTTTGTGGCACCACAGGCACAGGCAGCTGGCAGAGGGCAGTGAGAAACCAGGGATGGGAAGATTCCTTGGGAAAGGGAGCCCTGGGACAGGTGGGAGAGATTCCACAGAGAGGAGGTGGCCGCTCTTTGCCGGCTGCTGGCCGCAAAATGTTGTCAAGGATTTTGGGACGAGCGTCTCCATCCCAAGCCACTGATGGAATTGTTATTCCTACTAAAAATCTACTGGAATAAACATAATTAGAGGAAAAAGGGGGTTATTTGAATGGAATATTTTAAATTTCCCCTTTTCTTTTTTTGCACTGTGTTTGTCACCGCTCCGATTTCCAGGTGGGTCCCCAAACACTGCTCAATGAGAGCAGCACAATTTTGGGACTCCTCTGTTGGGAGAAATCCCCGTGCAAAGGAAGGAGGGATGGAACCCGGGGATAAATCCCCGTGCAAAGGAAGGAGGGATGGAACCCTG
>VZRQ01000307.1:64473-82802 GCA_013397975.1 Machaerirhynchus nigripectus | reverse complement strand
GCTGGCCGGGAAGTTCTCAGTTATATTTTTTTAGAGCCGATATTATTTTATCTTTGAAATATCGAAGATGTGCTTGTGAAGCCTGAGCTTGGAAATTGGAGCTGGAATTGGGGAGGAATGAGAGCAGCAGCTCCCACAGCCCCTGGGGATGCTGATAATCAATCTGTTAATTAATTAATCTGTATTTCCGAGCCTTTTTGGTGCAGGTAAAGCCAGGAAAATCCAGATTTCAGCTCCAGGTGTGCGTTTGAGCATCCCACCCTTACCCGGGCTGAGGCTGTGGGAGCGCAGCGCTGTCTGCGGGACACGCCTGAAATTCCGGGAGCCAAACCCAGGGGGATTTCATGGATCCACAGGAGCACCTGGACTGCAGAACCGCGTGGCGTAGGGTAACGGGGAGGATTTGTCCTGGATTGTGGAGTTTTAAAGGAATTTTGGGGCGATCCAAAGACGCTTTCCCTGCCAGCTGCGGCATCTCTGGGGGGAACTGATCCGGGAATTCACCCTCAGAGGATGAAATCCTGGAAGGAAGGAGGTGTTTGTTCCCTTTCAACCTCCTTCCCGAATTCCGTGGCCATGGGATGGTCCCTGCCACCCCCGGGCTGTGCCTGGGCTGCAGGAGCAATCTGGGAATGTTTTTTCCTTGGTCCAACGCGCAAAAAATACAAACGCAGCCCGCGGGGTGCTGGGTCTCTGCTGGTGTCACAGGTTCGCTCCAAGTGCTCTCCTTCCCAGCTGAAAAACGAGGGAATCTGTCGGGAAAAGGCATCAGCCCGGGCTCAGCCAGGCCCTAAATGTTTATGGCCCTAATTAGCTCCCATAAACCTCCCAAGGAGCAGCCCCGGCTGCTGCCACGCTCAGCCCGTTCCTGTGGGGTCCCATCCTGCCCCAGCACCGGAGCTGGAGCCGAGCTGCTCCCCGGGAGCGGGGGCGGCGGCACATTCCCTTCCTGGGGAGGGACAGGGGAATTGCGGGAAGCAGGTTCAATGGCGTTTCTGTATTTATTTCTATTTTATTTCATTTTATTCTGTCCCGCTTCCTCTCCCTCTCAGGTGACCTTCGGGCCTCCTCCTGCACCCTCTGCAGTCCCTCCCAGGAACTCCGGTGCTCTCTAACACCCAGCTTTTCCCAGCTGGAATTTCCGTGCCCGGGTACGTGGCAGAGGTGGCTCATCCCCCTTCTCTCCACCAGGACTGTCAGGTTTGTCAGGAAGGTCTGCCCTGCTGCTCAATCCCGTGGAAGGAGCGCAGGGAATACCAGGAATTTGGGAGGCATCTCCCACTCCTGCCCAGCGTGAGAAGTGTTTCTGGGCACTGCCTGGCCTCTGGGAATTCTGTCTGGGACCTTGCAGTGGATTTTCATCCAGCTCTGGTGCGAGTTTAGTGCCTGCCAGGAGGAGGAATAATATTTGGGAATGAAGGGTCAAGGGAGGGAATCTTCAGCTGACACAAACCTTGCTGACTCCGAGGGAGCCACGCTGACCTGCACCAGCTCTGCTGCCGGCCCTGGGTTTCGATAAACTGCAAGGAGCAGCCTAAACTCAGTTTTAAGTAGGAAAGGGCTGTTGGGAATGTTGTACTCTAAATTCCATCCGTTTTAAACTGGTTGGGGGGGGGGAGCTGTCCATCCTTTGGCTTGAAAAACTGCAGGCCAGCAGTGCTGTATTTTGGGGAATGGTGGCTCCCCAGCGTTTCTGTGCGATCCCAAAAAAAAATGAGGATATCCGCTGTGTTTCCCCACCCTGGCCCAAGCAGAGTCAGCCTGGTGTGGTTCCACCACCTCCCCTGAGCTTTATTCCCCTGCTCCTTTGCACCACCAGGCTGGAGCACAAGAATCCTGCTGGGAGGCAGAGAAATCAGGGAGAAGGCAGAGAAATCGGATGTGCCCCGAGCCAGCCCCTGCGGAGGTTTGTGAGCAGCTTCGGGAAACACGTGCTGGGTTCCCAGCAGGTTCCCTGGATGAGGAATCCATGGCCAGGGTGATGCTGGGGTGGAGCTGTTTGCTTTGTTCCCTGGTTGCCACTGAAGCCCAGGGCCAGCAGATCCTGTGGACGGCAAAGCTGAGGTTCCCCTTGCTGGTTTTAACCTCTTTATGCCTGAAATTCCTGTCAAATGGAAAGGGAAATTTACACAAATCTCCCACAAAGAGCTCCCCAGCAGTAGCTGCTCCCTTCCCACAAAGAAAAGATGTTTTCCACTAAAAGCCCAGGAAAGTGCAGCTGTCAAACCACCTCAACTTCCCCCGGCTCCGGAGAAGGGTTTAATCAGGGAAAGCGAGCGAGGAGTTGTGAGTTCCCCGCAGTAAACAAGTTAAACATGATTAAACACACACGTGTCTCGTGGAGGAGATGAATTGATTGTGCGGGTTTATTTTTCCAGCATTATTTCACCGAGGAAGGCAGGGGAAAAAAAGGCTGGGAGCTGATGCCAAGATGATGGAGCTGAAACAAAGCCCAGGGAAAGAGTTTTCCACTGGGCTCATTTTTTTTCCCTAATAACTGTCCCGCGTATCTGCCAATCTTGGGTCAACAAACGCGGGGTGATTGACAAGTTAAAATGTTTAGCTGAGCCTGCAGCTCGTATAAACCAATTTAAAATTTCCAGTGCGGGAGGGAGAGGGAGGAGAAACAAACCCCGGCCCTTCCTTCCCCGCCCCTCCCTGGAGCACCGTCCCAGAGCGCGTTAGCAGTGGGTAGCGAGACAGCCCCGTCCTCACAGCACGTGGGGACTGCTCATCCCTCCTTGTCCCACCAGGAACAGCGATGCGGGGCTGGCCGGGCAGGGAATGCTGTTCCTTCAGGAAGTGCAGTGGATTTTGGGGTCACAGGAAGGAGGGGAATGTGCAAGCGCAGCGTGGCTGGGAGGTCGGACGCCTTTGGAATATCTGCAGAAGGCAGATGGAGGTGTCTGCTCCTTCCAAACGGTGGAAGGACATCTCAGAGTGGGGTATTTGGGATCAGAGGAAGGCTCTGAGGAGAAAATTATTGAATTCAGTTGTCCCAGGTGATTTTAATTTATTTAATTGATTTTTTTTATCCATCAGTGAACCTCAGCCCTGCCTAAAGAGCGGCACAGTCGGAGCTGGGAATGCCAGGTCGCTTTTCCTCTCAGCCTTCCACACTGCTCTTCCTTGAAAGTCACAAACTCTGGGACTCTGAGTCCTCAATAACTGTTTTTCTGGGAAGTCCTCGCAGTAATCCATTGGGAATCTCCCGTTCCCTGTCCTTCAGCTGGAGAACAGAGGTTTCACCCCTTTGTGTAGTTGGGTCGTTCATCCTTCGGCTCCTCAGAGGCTTTTCCGTGGCTCTGGGATTGGTGTGCCAGTGGCTCCAGGCAGATCCCTGGCTTTGCTCTGGGCTGCCATCAGAATCCTGAGCTCCCCAGCTGTTCCCACAGTGTGGATTTGGGATTTTGAGGCAAGGGAATAGGGAGCTGCGGAACGGGAATTTCCCAGCTGATCCTCAGGAACGGTCACATCTCTGCTTCTCCCATCCGTGAATTTCCAGACCCGATCTCCACTTTCCTGTCATTTTTTTTTCTAAAAGGACACAGATCCCTTGCTTTGGAGGGGTCTGTCCTGGCACAGGGGCTCCCAAAAAAAGTCCACGCACTGACCACACCGCACTGACCACCCCGTGTCCCTCCCACACCCCTCAGGATGTGCCAGTCCTGGCTTAGATGTCACCCAGAGGCGGTTTAAGCTGAGCTTTAACTGCAGCTGTGTCCAAACCCCACTGAACAAAAGTGTCCTGTCTCCTTCGGGGTGGATTTCCAGGGAAGAGCTTTTCATTTCCTTTGGATCTGACTTTCAGGGCTCGCTTCTCCTTAACAAAAACCAGCTTTAAAATAGAGATGTGTTACCCTGGGATGGATGTTAAACCCAGAATAAAAGTTCCTGAAGGTATTGACAGGTGGATTTTGGTATTTTTATTGAGCTCTGTCTCTGCAGTAAAACTGATCCTCCTTGCTCGGGCCACAGTTGTAAAAAGCCTTTCAAGCGCTGCCCCAGGTAGGCCGATTTTATGTGATTTTGGTATGCCTGTAAATCAAAGACATGACCTGAGGAAAAGCTGCACCGAGCCGGCCTGGCTGGGCGGGATGAGACAACTTTAAGGAGAGGGGGATTTTGGGGAGGGGCTGAGCACCAAGGACGAAGGTGTGTGCACAGCCCGCGCCTCTGAGTGACCGACAAGGAGATGAGGTGGCAGCTGGAGGGGCACTGCTGGTGCCCGGAGTGGTTTAATGCCCTTCAGGGTGCTGTGAAACCCCTTCCCTGTGCCTGCAAGCCGGGCTCTCCTTCCCTTTCCATGCCCCGTTCCCCCCGGGAGCACCGGGAACGCTCAGCGTGGTGCTACTGCTGCATCCTCTCGCTCCGAGCTTCCCACCCCACCACCAACACCCCGTCTGTGGGCTGCTCCGAGGGATTTCCTCCTGCCAGCTGCTCCGTGGGCTGCAGGGATCCCGGCCGGGCAGAGCCCCGGTAACCAGATCCCTGAATCCTCGGGAAGACAGCGCTGGGCAGCGCCCTGGAGCTGAGACAGCTCTTTGTGAACCAACTGTCCCGGCCCTTCATCCCGGGACAGCTCCATCGCCCTTCATTTCCTCTTCCTATTAAGTGCTTATCCCTGGCGAGACGCGAGCAGCTGGATGGAGACAGGGAAAACGGGAAGAGCTGGAGGCGCTGCTGGCGCCTGGGGATGCTCAGCCTTTGCTGCAGAGGGTCCAACAGGCTCCGTATCCTCTGGCAGGGAGGGATTAATTCCCACAAAATCAAACCTTCAGGCTCCCAGAGGGAGACCTCAGCCTTCCAGGGGGAAATGGTGGAGGAAAACGTCTGGATTTTCTAACACTCAGCATCGGGAAAAGGGGGGAAAATGAGGAGAACCATCAGCTCCTGATGACTTTGCTTTGTTTTGTCCCAAGTTTTTTCACTGAGCTATGGAAATTTATGGAAATCCCCCCTCCCTGCCCTGAAGGAATAAGGGAATAAGCCCAGGACCACGGTTCTTATGGGAATAACGCAGGAGATGATTTTCCTGACTCACACGGGCTGGGTTTCTCTTGACCTCCAGCTGAAAATGAGTCTGCAAAAATCAAGCTCTCCCACCACCATGCCCTTCAAGATTCCCGTTAATTCCCGTGGTTTTAGGCACCCATGAGGCTCACGGGGAAAATTCTTGAGCTCACCCAGGAGTTGCAATGGGATTAACCCCTTATCTGCACACTTTTCCTGGTGCTGGCCCTGGAGCCACGGGGGCTCGCAGCTTTGGAGCTGCCAGTCCTCCTTCACGAACTGAAGGTGTTATTTTGGATGTTTGGTTACTTTATGGGCAGGCTGGACGAGATTAGGCACAATTAGCACCTTGCAGTCCTGAACTCCACTGCGATGATTGCAATTCCCCTTCAGGATTCATTCCTTTCCCAGGTCAAGAGTGCACAGGAGCGCTCTGGAAGTAACGGATTAAAGTGCTGATAGGAGCTCTTCTCCTTTCATCTCCTGGAGAATTTGCCTGGTGGCTGCTTTGCCCTGGTTAAATATTGGCTCCAATGCCCTGAGCACCGGCATGATCCTGAATGTTACACGTTTATCCCGTGAGTTTCATGGCACTCGTCGGGAAGTGGCCCTTCCCAGGGGGTGGGACTGGGTGGGCTTGAAGGTCCCTTCCCTCCCAATCCATCCCATGATTCTGTGATGAGGAGAACGAGGAATATCCTGTAGCCAGCGATTGTTTTAATCATGGAAACCCTCGGAGACCCAAAGGATTATTCAGGTGGAGGAGTCAGATTTCCATCCTGCCCCTTATCCAGCTGAAATCCTCCCGCAGGACTCGCGGCTCCCGCTGGAGTTTGAGGGTTGTACAAGGAAAAGAGGCACCAAAGCAAGGAATTCACAGGGCAGGGCTTCACCCCAAACTGATCCGTGCAAAAGGCTGAGCCTCAGAGGAAAACTCAGTCAGAGAAAGGGTGAAGAGGCAAAGCCCGGGTGAGGTGATAACACTGAGTGACCACAACGCTTCATCTTCCTCTTCTTCCTCCTCCTAGCCATCATTCCCTCATTTCACAGGGAATTTTTGCCTTTATTTGTTGGTTTGGGGTTTTTTGTGAGGGCCATAAACACATTTCCAAGACAGAGGAAAACAATAATAACAAAAATTTACTCTTAAGAAGCATTAACCATCAAAGCAGGAGCAGGAACAGCGCCCTGGGAACCAGGTGATTCCCCCACACCGGAATTGGGGAGCAGGAAATGATCCGATCATGGATTGTGTGCAGTCGGGAGATGTTTCCTCCCAGTTTCTCAGTCACACATCCATAAAAAAAAGATAATTGTAACAAAGCCAGAGCTGGTTACGAACAATTCGCAGACGTTAAACTGAAAAGAGGGCCTGAATTGTGAACAAATATTAACAGCAACAAATAAATCAACAAGCACCTCGTTATTTCTCTCTTCTCACTCTCGCAGCACATTAATCTGTGGGGCAGTCGTGGATGAATCACAGAATACCCAACTTTCCAAAAGCACGCTGGATTCCTGAGAGCTGGGCCAGAGATATGGAGGGGGAAAAGAGAAAGTCATTCCTGGAAATGGTGAAAGAAATTGTCTCATGGTTTGTTTGCCCAGAACATTTTCAGTATCTGTAGCAGGGGAGGGGAGAGGGAGCTGAGAGCAGGACAAGTGCTCAGGATCAGCCCCTCTGGAGGCTCCAGTGGGATTTTGGAGATGGGAATTTCACCTTTAACCCCAGCACGGACGTGGTTGTACCCCCCTCTCCCCCCAAATGGCTTTAGCATCCTCACTTGGCCCTTGGAGGAGATTCTGGGTGCAACACAAGGCTCGTTTTTAGGACTTCTGGCCCTGCCCCTGGTGCTGGGCAAAGCTCTGCACCCTGTGCCCAAAACCCGGATAATTCGGGGCTTTCACCCCGCGCTGGGTGATCCTTGGGCACAACGAAAAACCACCAGGAAGGGGCTGGGTTCAGGGCGTTGCACCCAGAATCTTCTGGACTCAGCAGCTTCTTGAAGCTCAGCAGCAGGAGCAGCTCGGAGATTCCCTCCCCTCGAGGAGCACGAGGCTGCCCCGGAGCCCGCAGGTGGGCCAGGAGCTGAGATGAGGGGGAAACACCGTGGTGACACCTTTTTAGAGGAGCCAGCACTGCCACAGACCCCTGGAGATGCGGCTCAGCTTTTCCGTGGCCGTGAGGTGTTTCTGTTTGGTTTGCAGAGGCGTTCGCCCGCCACCCGTGGCGGGGACAGGGACCCGCGAGGAGAAACGGGCTGGGGCCCGACCTCTCCACCACCCCGGCTCTGCTCTCCCCGCTCCTCCCTCCAGCTCTCCCCCAGGGCCAGGTGACCAGGACATTCCCAGCCATCCCAGGAGCTCCCGGGAAGCGCCGTGGGTAGCGCCTGTTCCCCCCTTCTCCCGCCACCCAGGAACACTCCGGCCCTTGCTGCTCCCCAGGGCTGGAAGGAGGCTGTGATTCCACGATTCCACGATTCCATGATTCCACGATTCCGTGATTCCGTGATTCCAAGGGCTCGGCTCCCAGCACACCATGGCCTGGGGCAGCCCCAGCTCTGCTGTTTTTAAACGAGATGAGGTTGTTCTTGGCAGTCGGGGCTGGCGTCTTCTACTGGTCGGGGTCGGGGAAAAGCTTCTCGTAACGAGGAGTGAGAGAATAACAGAGCTGGAGAGCAAAATATTCTCCAGGGCTGGGGCTCAGGGAGGCTGGGGCCAGTCCTGGTTGTGATTTGCCTTCAGCTGAACCCAAACATGCTGTTAATTCCATGCCTGGGGAGTCCAGCTCTAATTATTCTGTCCTCACAGGGGTGGGCGAGGCCAGTGCTGCGCTCAGGTTTTCCTCCACTCCAGTGGGTGATCAGCAGTGAGGTGCTTAACCCAGAAATCAAAATAATTTTCTGACCTGATGCATTAATAACCCATCAGATTCTCTCTCTGGTTGTTTTCTGTATCGAGGCCCCCACGTGGATTAGGTTCACTCTTTCCTGGTGGGTCTGACTTGGGTTTTGAAGTGTTCACTCACACAAAAATTCATTTTTCCCTCTTCCGTGCCCTGCTGGAGGTGCTTTGTGCCATGACCCAAGTGACAGTGGCGATTCTCTTTTTAACCCCAAAAATGCTCTCAGCAAAACCGAGGAGGGATTTAAAGCAGAGGTTTTAAATTTAGAGCAAAATCTACATTTCTGATGTACAGTTTGCAATGTGGGTGTAAAAAATCCAGTGCCTGGAGCGAGCAGAGGGGAAAGATGGAGAGGAATTACTTCCAGGATCATGGAGAGACAGGAAAAGGGGGAATGGCCTCACTGGTGACCTCGTCCTGGTCACTCAGGGCTCTTCTTGGCAGTTTCGGTGGCTTGGCCTCGCTCAGATGGAACAAAAGCTGCTCCTGAGGCTCATCCTCAAAGAATCCTTCCAGCAGATCCCAAACCAATCCCAGGACAAGCTGGGACTGGGAAAGGGATCTCAGCATTTCCTGCTGTTCCTGCTCCATCACCTCGTAGGGTTTAGCTCCACCTCCAGCCTTTTTTATTATTATTATTATTATTATTATTATTATTATTATTATTATTATTATTACTTTTGGGGATGCAAACAGTCCGTGATCCTCCCAATGAAAGCATCATCTGGTCCTCCGGAGCCATTCCCAACAGGCCGGTTTTCCTGGGGATTCACCTTTTTTTGGTGTCCGTAAATACTCCATACTCCACATCCCATCCTGCTGAAATGATAACTCCACTCTGCTCCATGAATCCCTTCAGGATGGGCTCTTGGTGTTGTATCCAAGCCCTTCTCCATCCTGCTGTGGAAGTTTCCGTGGGAAAAAGAGCATCCCACGTTACCAGAACCACTTTTCGGGAATGCAGAGCCCTGAAATCCAGGTGGGCAATCCCCAACCTCCACCTCTCCCCATGGTTATGGACACAACTCCCCCCATTCCCTGAACTCTTCTTTTCCCATCTCCCAGCTCCCAATCTGTTTTTTCCAGCCTTTTCCCCGCTCCAGGACTGACTGATTGATGGGAGCAGTTGATCTCCCTGCCCTCAGATGGGTGAGCAGCTGCCACTTCCAGAGGGCGAGGGAATGAACCCCTCCTTTCTTCCCTGTCCCACTCCGCCGGCCCAGAGGTGACGCTGGGAGCCACTGGAATCTCCCAGCTGGTTTGATTTATTTGGATTCATGTTCCCCCCTGACCCCTCGGCTCGGCCTGGCCTTTCATCCCAGCTCTGGGGGGGCCTGAGGCTACTTAACTTCCGTGATGGGATGAGCTCAGGGTATTCTGGCCTTTTGGCCAAAATCCAGGGAATTCGCTCCACTCCTGGCTCCATTTTGAAAGGAGGCATGGGGAGAGACATCCCAAGGAATTCTGCACAGCCCAAAGGCCCCCGGGGAGCTGGATGGAATCACTTCAACCCTGAGTTGGCAGGGATTTAGGGAAAGTGCCCCTCCATCCTCTCCCAGGAAGACAAAGCCCTTCAGCAGTGCCAGCCATCCCGAATTTTCCACCCAGAGCAGGAAGGGCTTCTTCCTCTTCCAGCTCTCCGGGGTTTCGCTCCTTTTCAGTGCCTCTTGCAGGTTTAGGCAAAGAAAAACTCTTCCCATGGTGGCTGCCAAGGTGTTTGACATGGAACGTGGACAAACTGTCCCAAAAACCAACAGAAAACAGTGCAAATACTCAGAGGAGCTGATTTCCTCACCTGGGACCCCTCTGTCGTTTCACTCTCTTGAGGAGAGTCTTGCATCAGGAATTCATCCACCACTAAAATGAGAGGGAGAGGCTTTCACAGAATCCCAGGATCTCTGAGGCTGGAAAAGCCCTCCAAGGCCATCGAGTTGATGCTGATGGAGCAATGTGGATCTGATCCCATGAAATGGCACTGGGGGCTTTCCCCATGGATGGAAATGTTCCTTTCCTTCCATTTCCAGGTATTTGTGGGGTCACAGTAATTCCTGGGTGAGTGTTTGGATAAGGAGAGATCAGGGGGGCGATTCAGACACCAGGAAAGAGCCTCTGTCCCACTGGGTCTCTGAAATCGTCTCTGCAGGGCTTGGAAATGGATTCGAAATTCCAAAATTATTCACCTGTCAGGGCTGAGCCTCCAAACCGTTTATTTCCTCTCAGCTTTGCACTTTGACCAAATTTAACCGGATTTTTTCCCTTGTTTTAACACCCGGGTGCTTTCTGAATGTCATCTCCGAAAGGTTTCGTTCCAGCTCTCCTTAGAAATCCATCCCACTGCTCCTGCCCCGTCCCAGTTCTGGCATGATGTGGGTGTGATATCCCGATGCTTTGGAGCTCCTGTGGTCCAGAGGGGATCCCTGGATCTCTGGGACAGCTGATCCATCCCTTTTCCTGTCGAGTGCCTCTTCTCCCTTGCCTAGAACTCCTAACTTGTGTTTTCCCGCTGCTGCTGAGCGTGCCTGGGGTTTCACCCCTGGAAAGCTTCTCGGGATGTCGAGTCAAGGGGGTTTTTTAAAGTGTGTGAGAGCCCCAGCACAGGTTTCCATTTCTCCAAAGGCAGGGAAAAGTTCCTTGTCGGAGGAGCTGATTTATGGCCCCGTTTAATGAGGTTCTTGTCAGAACCTGGTTTGGCGGTGTAAACGCAAATGTCAGGTGGGGATAAATCACAGAGGAAGAAATATTTCCCTTCTGCGGCAGAGATAACGCAGCCCCGCGCCTAAAGAGGAATCCACGGGGGTTTGGGGACATCCTCCTTGATGTGCCGTGCGAGATAAGGCGGTATCAGCCCCGCTAAGTGCCCTCTCCAGCGTTAATTGCCGATTAACGGAGGGGCAGGGCCCGCCGGGGAGAGCCTCATCCCCCGGGATGTGGCAGCTCCCAGTCCCGGATCCTCACCCTGCTGTGAACCCCCTGCACTCCACAGAGTCAAGAGCCCAGGAATTCTCCTTCCTTTCTTGCAGGGTTTGAACTCGGGGCGGGGGGGGGCTTGAGGCAGATCCGAGCTCTGATCATGGAATTACGCAGGGACAGAAGGGTTTGGGTTGGAAGGGGAATTCCAACTCCTCTCATTCCAGCCCCTTCCCACGGGCAGGGAACCTCCACTGGCCCAGGGCGCTCCGATGCTCTTTGCCAGCAGCTCTGGGCTCATGGGGTGGGCAAGGAACCCCCTGCAGCAGCTCCAGTTCTTGTATTTGGGAATGGGCAGATTCCCTTACGCAAAGAAAAACTCTTCCCGTGGTGGCTGCCGAGGTGGTTGACATAACATGGAAAATCTACCCCCAAAAAAACAGCAGAAAACGGTGCAAATATTCAGCTGAGTTGATTCTCTTGCCTTGGGACCCCTCTGTCACCTCACTCTCTCGAGCAGAGCCCTAAACCAGGAATTCATCCACAGCAAAACGAGCCGAGGCTGTGGCGGAGGGCGTCCCTGTGCTCCCAGCACGGGCTGACCCAGGGGACGAGCGGGGACAACTTGGGGACACCTTGGGGACGCGGGGAACGGGACAGAAGCCCACGGAAAATCCTGATTTGAAGGGACCCCCAAGGAGCCTCAGGTCAGGACACCCCGAGAAGAGGCAGCTGTCTGCCCCGTGGTGCTTCCTCAGCCTTTGGGAGCAGCGTTCCCATTCCCTCCCGACCTTGCTCCCGGTATTAACCCCTCACCTGCCTGCCCCGCGGGAAAAGCACCAAATCCCAGCGGCCGCTCCCCTTCCAGCCCTTCCCAAAGAAACGCGGAGATGCACCCCAGCCCCGGCTCCTCCCCGGGAGGACCCTGCGGGATTGGAGCTGCTGGAAGGGATTTGCTGTGTCCCCACGCCCACCCTTGGGCTGGCTGTCCCAAAAACCCGTGGATTCCCCCCTCCCTGCCTCTCCCGAAGCTCAGGCTGTGCTGGCTGTGCCATTCTGTGTCTCCCTGCCTGTCCCTCTTGCTTTTCCCTTGCAGGAGAGCCGGGAGCAGGTCAGGGAAGGCCAGCTGGTACCTCGCTGCTTTTCCACCCTAAAACATGCGGGTTTTTTCCCCAAACCAGCAGCATGGGCAGCTAATCAAACCCATTAAAGATGCTGCTGGATGTAAAGCCAGCTCCTTTTTGTCCAGAGCCATAAAAGCCCTTAAAGAGATCCAAACCGGAAAAGACAGGCCCCTAATAGCGAAAACAAGGCGGGGGGGGAAAGGGGGGAGGGAATAAAAACTGGCACGAGGGTCCCGAATTTTTCCATGACTGATTCGGGCATTGCAAGGCACTGGCACGGAAAAGCAGCACCCGCAGCCGCACAAAGGCGATAAATAAACCGCGGGCACGGCTCTGCTCCAGCGGCTCCGGGCACAGCCAGCGCCGGGCCGGGGCATCCTGGCACCGAGTCTGCGGCAGCCGGAGCGACAGTCGGGATTGGGAACGGAGCAGGAGTTAATTAAGCCCGGATCTTTTATTCCCCGGGGAATAAAAGCGCGGGTGAATGAGCCGCGGTGCCGGGCCCCGGTGGGAATGTCGCTCCCAGCCCAGGAGAATCCAATCCCGTTATTAGCATAACAATCTTGCCCAGGATGCCCTCGGCTGATGTAATGCCAGGGGTGAGCAGGGGAGAGGGAAGTTTTTCCATGCGTTCGCCGCTCGCTGGGGCTGTGAAATTCCCTTTCTTTGCCCCTCGCTCCCCTCGTGGGATGGTTGCTAATTGAAGCTGGAAAACAATCGGGGCCGGGGCTCCCTTCCCCCTGCTCCTCCTTGAAATCCACATTATTGGGACTTGCTGGCGGAGCAGGAGCCTGGGCTGCTCCCTGGAGAGTGGCCTGGGATTGCTGGCATTTCCCTGTGGGATCAGGAGCAGTTTTCGGGATGGGCAGGTGGGAGAAGAGGGCACCTCCCCTGCCCGTCTCTCCTGGAACAGATCATTTCACAGCCAAGGTGTTTGTGTGGGGAACCAAAAATCCCCATTTCCCAAAGCCGCCCGTTCCCCGGGCGGAGTGCCTGTGCCTGGTGCTGTCCCCTCCACCAGCGGGAACACAAATCCTTTCCTTACCAAAGGCCTCCCATCTGGGGAAATCCGAGTGTTGGGTGACCAGAGCCAGGATTTATCTTCCTGGGATGTAAATAACACCAAAAACATGCTGGTTATTGGGGTTTTTTCCATACATCGACCCTGCACGAGCTGTTCCAAGGACTTTTGGTCATTCCTTGACGCCGGGACTGCACAGATTATCCCTGCAGGAATGGGGCACTGCTGGCTCAGGCTGAATTCCATGGATTGATCCATTTATTTTGTGTAGAAACACTGGAACAGCTCCTCTCCATGATTTTTTCCCCTCCAGAGAGGCTGGAAATGCTGGGTCCTGCTATCCCTGCAATTCCTGTGCTCCTGCCAAAGGGGAGATCCCAGATTCTGGGCACACCAAAGCTGCCCCGAAGCCTCTGCCCTGCTCCTTTAAGCAGCAACCAGAAGCTTTCCCAATATCCTCATCCCAAAAAAAGAGGGGGAGGGCAAAAAAACAAAACAAAAAAAGAGTGTTTTGGCATGAGAACAATTTCTCCATTACCTCAATTAGTTCCAATGATCTGGAAAGGTTTTCCCGGGAGAATTCCAGCCCAGGGAAGGGGCTGGAGGTGGCTGGAGGTGTTGATCTGAGCATTACTCAGCAGTGCAGGTTGCACTGAAGTCAGGCACTGCTGCTGTCACTGCTGGCTGCCCGCGCTCGTAAATTCATTAATTATATCACTGCACTAATTAAGGGCCTTCTTCTCTCCCAGGAGCCCGGCTCCGAGGCTGTCCATCAATTCCGTGAGGTCTGGCCTCGGCTGAGATCATTATTTCCTGAAACGCTGTAAAATCTCCTCATAAAAATAAAGTTTTTGGGTTTTTTTTTTAACCCATCTTCATCTTTCTCTCAGAGACGAGCGGCAAGTCAGGGAAGATGCAGGGAATAAAAGTGGGGATTCCTAATTCCCACCCTAATTCCAGCAGTTTGGGGTCATCCCTTGGTAAATACGGGTTGGAAGTGTCCTCGGAGTCCCTGGAATGGTGATGGGTCCTGTGGGGAGATGGAGCTGCTGCTGTCCATGCTCCAAGCCATCCCTGATCCTACAGCAGGAATGCAACTCTGAGGACACTCCCAACCCATATTTACAAAGGTGGTGATGATGGAGTAAGTTGGGATAACTAAAACAGGCAGAGAAAATTCCTGCCTGGTGTAAATCAGTGCCCTGGCGCCGCTGGAGCAGAGCCAGGTTCCACCAGCTGAGCCTCTGGATCCCATATTCCTCCCATAAAAACGGTGTTTGGGATAGCTTGGCAAAAGCTGGGTATTTTTATACCGACTCCTGCCCGGGCAGTGCTGTGGAGGGATGAAATCCAGTCCCACTGGGGGGGAAAAAACCACAAAATTGGGATTAAAAAAATCACCCCGAGAGCCTGTGGAGCAGCAGAGTGGTTTTGTAGGATTATTTTGGTCCAAGGAACCTGCTCCAAGCTGTTGGACACCCAGAGGTGGGTGTGGAAGCACAGGGAAGGACAGGGAGGAGCAGCCTCATTCCCAGCACCCCGCATGGATCCCGAATTTCCCAGCAGGGGATGTTGTCGTTGGAAGTGGCTGTTCCCAAGGTGAGCAAGAGTGGAAAAAATATTTTTGGCTTTCCTCACGAAAATAAGGCTTTTTCTGCTCTTCCTGGTTATTCAGAATGCCCCTAAAATCCCAAGTCCAGCTCCTAGGCTCACAAAGGTGCTGAGGCATGTGGGATTCTGGAATGGTTTGGGTTGGAAGGGGCCTTAAAACTGATCCAGTTCCAGCCCTGGGTGCGTGAGGTGGGTGAGCCCAGAGGATTCCTGGCTCTGGGGTGGAAAATATCCCTTTTTTTTTTTGGCATGGATTTTCTCCTCAATTAGGCGTTTTTCAGCTCAACTCTCAGCGTGTACCAGGGCTGGTGCTCCTGATGAATTAAGATGGTTGGTTTGAATTTTAAACCCCTCCCCAAAAAAAGGCAAACACTGCTTGGAATCACTGGTCCTGTGTGGAGGAGCAGGCTGCAGGCACTGGGATGTTCCAGGGAGCTTCGTTTGGGAGCTTTGGGATGGAATTGAGCCTGTTTGGGGCTGGACTGAGCCCATTCAGGGTTGGACTGAGCCCATTCAGGGTTGGATTGGGCCCATTTGGGGCTGGATTCAGCCCATTTGGGGCTGGACTGAGCCCATTTAGGGTTGATTTGGGTCCTTTTGGGGCTGGGGCTGGACTGAGCCTATTTAGGGTTGGATTGGGCCCATTTGGGGCTGGATTTAGCCCGTTTGGTGTTGGATTGAGCCCATTTAGGGTTGGACTGAGCCCATTTGAGCTGGACTGGGCCCATTTGAGGTTGGACTGAGCCTATTTAGTGTTGGATTGGGCCCATTTGGGGTTGGATTGGGACCATTTGGGGTTGCATTGAGCCCCTTTAAGATTGGATTGGGCCCATTTAAGGTTGGATTGGGCCCATTTGGGACTGGGGCTGGACTGAGCCTATTTAGGGTTGGATTGGGCCCATTTGGGGCTGGACTGGGCCCGTTTGGGGCTGCAAGGGAAGGTTTTCCTCACGTCTGGTAGAAAACCAGGAATATTTGCTGGATCTTCTCAAGGCAAAGCCCCACCCGGCCGTGGCTGAGCTCCCCTGGGAGAAGATCCCTGTCCCCTCCCTGTCCTCTGCATCCCACTCCCTTTCTGTAGGGTCATGGCAAGATTTGATGATTTTACAAAATAAATCTGCAAGGAAGCCCTGGGAGCTCTGGAGTATTTTTGGTTCTCCTCCAAACCTCCCAGCTGTGCTGTAAAGGAGGAAAATGCCCACATTTGGGCATTTTGGACGTGCCCGAGGTGTGAGGAGTCCCGGCCATGGGGCAAGAAACGCTTTTAGGTTTGATGGCTCAGGAGGCAAAGGGAAGGCCCCGGGTTTGTTCCTGAGCTCCAGCCAGCTGGAACAGCCATTTCTGTAGGATGTCCTATAAAAAGGAAAGGAAGAGAGGGATTTTTTTCCCACAGGATTCAGCAAAACCTCCCAAAACACTCCAGGATTTCAACTCACCCGTGACCCGCAGAGAAAGGAGAGGGAAGATGAGAACAAACCTTGCCAGGACGATCTGGCTCATTTAGGGACGGTGGGAATGTGGGAGCTGACCCCAAATGGGGATTTGGGGAATGTCACCCTCCCTGCTGCTTCCTGCACATCCAGCATCGCTGCCTGGGTGTGATTTGGGGACTCTGGAGATTGGGATACGCCTGGATTTGGCAGGAGTCACGGCTCCAGCGTGGATGGAGCTCTGCAGGGGCAATCAGTGCCTTCATTAATGTCCTCATTAAACTCTGGGTAATTGATCGAAGTAATTGATCCGGCTAATTGACCCAGGTTTTCTGGATGGGTTCAGGCACAGGGAGCCTGGAGCTTGGGATACCCCTGGATTTGCCAGGAATCCCCGCTCCAGCACGGATGGAGCTGTGCAGGGGCAATCAGTGCCTTCATTAATGTTCTCATTAAACTCTGGGTGATTGATCCAGGTAATCGCTCCAGGGAATTGATCCAGGGAATTGATCCAGGGAATTGATCCAGGCTTTCTGGATGGATTCAGGCACAGGGAGAGGAGGAAAGGGAGCATCCCACTGCCAGCACCCTTTGATCCTGGGATGCCCGGGATCCCCGCTCCCCTGCCTGGGGACCCTCCCCAGCTGCTCTGGGGCCGTTGGAAGCCGGGGGAGGCAGAGGGAGGCCGGGATCACTCCAGGGCACGAGGCACATTCCTTGGGGTTTCCAGGCCTGCGGTGAAAAGCCCCAATTAACCCATAACCAGCCGAGCATGGAAAAGCCAGGAGCAGAGAGTGCTGCCTCTGGCTCCGGGGCCAAAGGCTAAAATCCGTGCAAGGAGCTAAATGAGTTCCCTAATTGGGATTTCTGTCCACCCTCGGGTCCTCACCAGAATGAGATCAGTGACAAATTCCCAGTTTTCCCCCCTCGCACCATCCCCTTTCGTTTTCCCTGCCCCATTAGTGCAGAAATTAATCACTGGAATGTATAGTAGCAGAAATTAAATAATTGGATTTATAGGAACAGCAGAAATCAAATAACAAATAATAATTCTATATTAGAGGTTATAGATTAATATTATAGTAATTATATATTAAATAAACGATAATTGGGCGGAGGGGCTGAAGGAGCCCCGAGGTGCTGCTCGGATCAGGTGGGACGCTCCAAGGAAAAGCTGGAAGTTGTCCCTGGCAGCAGCAGCCTCCCTCTCCCCGATCCAGCCGTGCATCCCGAGCACATTCCTGGATTCTCAGGAGCGGGGATGAGCACGAAGAAAATGCATCTTCCTCTCCATAACTCGGAGGGCTTCGACTCAGGAAGCAAAAGGAACGACGGAATTCTGGGATTTTGTATGGGATCTTCTGTAGGATCATGGAATGGGTTGGGAGTGACCCCAAAGTTCATCAGCTGCGGGAATCCCTGCCCCATTCCCACACCCCAGGCTGGCTCCCCGTGTCCCCTGTCCCCATCCAGGAGCTCCGGGCTGTCCCTGGAGCAGCCTCAGCTCCAGCTCCAGCCCGGATTTTCACAGGGGGCTTTTTTAGTGTTATTATTTTGTGGTCAAAAGGTTGCACAGACTCTTATTTTTTTTTTTTTTTTCCTCGCTGATGCAGAGGCTTAGAAAGAGTGGAAAGGCAAATATTTGGATAATTCTTCAGGCCAGCGGGTTCCATCAAAGGTTCCACAGCCCTCTGCAGCAAACCTGAACGGTTCAAGCCACAAGCGCTGTTTTTGCAGCCATAAAACACCCAGGGAAAGCAGGGGGGGGGAAGAAAAAAAGGGGGAAAAAAAGAGGAAAAATATTAAAAAAAAAAAAATCAAATAATAAAATCCATTTTCCATTCGCTTGAAACTTGTAAAATTTAATGTGGTGAAAAATGACAGTTTAGTCCCAGAAGGAAAGTGCCCAGAGAGGCTGGGGTTGTTGGCACAGGGGGATCAGGGAATAGGTCTGGAATCGTGTCCTCGTTCCCATAAAATAAATGTTGGGAGGTGCCAGGGGGCAGNCTTCCGCTCCATAACTCGGAGGGCTTCGACTCCGGAAGCAAAAGGAACGATGGAATTCTGGGATTTTGTATGGGATCTTCTGTAGGATCATGGAATGGGTTGGGAGTGACCCCAAAGTTCATCAGCTGCGGGAATCCCTGCCCCATTCCCACACCCCAGGCTGGCTCCCCGTGTCCCCTGTCCCCATCCAGGAGCTCCGGGCTGTCCCTGGAGCAGCCTCAGCTCCAGCTCCAGCCCGGATTTTCACGGGGGGCTTTTTTAGTGTTATTATTTTGTGGTCAAAAGGTTGCACAGACTCCTTTTTTTTTTTT
>VZRQ01000307.1:41076-64420 GCA_013397975.1 Machaerirhynchus nigripectus | reverse complement strand
CTGATGCAGAGGCTTAGAAAGAGTGGAAAGGCAAATATTTGGATAATTCTTCAGGCCAGCGGGTTCCATCAAAGGTTCCACAGCCCTCTGCAGCAAACCTGAACGGTTCAAGCCACAAGCGCTGTTTTTGCAGCCATAAAACACCCAGGGAAAGCAGGGGGGGGGAAGAAAAAAAGGGGGAAAAAAAGAGGAAAAATATTAAAAAAAAAAAAATCAAATAATAAAATCCATTTTCCATTCGCTTGAAACTTGTAAAATTTAATGTGGTGAAAAATGACAGTTTAGTCCCAGAAGGAAAGTGCCCAGAGAGGCTGGGGTTGTTGGCACAGGGGGATCAGGGAATAGGTCTGGAATCGTGTCCTCGTTCCCATAAAATAAATGTTGGGAGGTGCCAGGGGGCAGCAGGAGAAAGCTGCAGCTTTCTGGGGTGCTGATGGCCCAGGGTTCCTTTAATTCATGGATGAGATTGGAAAGAGCGATTCCCTGCTCCCTGGGAAGAAATACACAGCTTACACTCCAAAATCCCCTGAAATCCCATGTTTAGGCAGTAAAATTCCATATTTCAACAGGAAAATTCCAAATTTAAACGCGAATCTTCTAAATTCAAACAGTGAAATTCGACATTTAAAGAGTTAAATTCCAAATTTAAACACTAAAATTCTAAATTTAAACAGGAAATTTCCAAATTTCGACAGGAAAATTCCACATTTCATCAGGAAAATTGCAAATTTAAACGCGAATATTCTAAATTTAAACAGTAAAATTCGACATTTAAAGAGTAAAATTCCAAATTTAAACACTAAAATTCTAAATTTAAACAGGAAAATTCCAAATTTTGACAGGAAAATTCCACATTTCAACAGGAAAATTCCAAACTGGAACACCTGGGAGTAGAAGTGAATCTGACCCAGGCCCAAGCAGAGCTGGGGCAGCTGCGGAAGCTCCGTGGTGCTCTCAGCTGGGATGGGATGGGATGGGATGGGATGGGANTCCCTCCCTCCCTTGCGGGGGGGTTGAGTGTCTCCCTCTCTCCCGGTGGGATGGGATGGGATGGGATGGGATGGGATGGGATGGGATGGGATGGGATGGGATGGGATCATCCCGGGATTTGAAGCCAAGGGAGGAATTCCTGCTGGGTGTTCAGCACCTGCAGCTTCCTCATCCCAAATTTTGCTGTGACCCAGGGAGCTCAGGGAGATGAGCCAAGGGAATTGTTCCTGTGCTTCCAGGATTGCAAATCTTGGGAAGAGCATCCCTGGCTCCCAGAGCTGCCCTCGCTCCCATCCCTGCCATGGGTGAATTCTCTCCTCCCAGCAGTGCCTGAGGGAAAATCCTTGGAGTTACTGAGAATTCCAGGGTGAAGAATAAACAGGATCAGCCCCAGCCAGCTCAGGGGGAGGCTCAGCACTGCTGGGAAGGCCCAAGAGCTCAGAAACTCTGGGAATTCCGTGGGAATTCCTGGCTGCAGGAAGGATGGGCTGGGAGTGAAGCCCTCCAAGCACCTGGATCTCCATCCCAACAGCTCCACATCTTGGAAAAGCACAGTTCCAGAAGAACCAATGGGATTCTGCCCTGCAGGAATTGCTGGAGGCCATTCCTGTGCCGCATTCCCGAGCAGCATTCCCAGCTGGCACAGCCCGGCCCCCAACACCCCGCAGCGGGCTCCAGGTTGTGGTGCCTGCGGGATGCTCCCGGTTCATCCCAAATTTTGGCTCTCCCCCGCTGCCAGAGCTGGGACACACCTCCCACCCCACCTTCCCCAAAGAAGCAGCCGCACCCTGAGGTATCCCACCCTCCTCCAGGACCCACTGAATTATTTCCCCCCCAAATCAGGGATGTTTTCACCATTTTGAGCCATTTCTCTTCTTTTTCCCCACAGGAAAAAAGCCCCACGAGGCCCCAGCTCGGAGCTGGGAGGGATTTGGGGGCAGATTTTGGGGTTTGTGGCCCCCAGAAAAGCCCAGCCCAGCGCTCACTGAGGCCTGCTTGTCTCGGCACCGCAGGGCCACGCCAAGACTCCATCTGCCAGGGACAAAGCTGGCATTCAAACCCAGCTGGAGGCTCCAAATCTCCAGGAAAAAAAAAAAAAGCTGGAGAAGATTTTGGAGAACTGAGGGGAGATTTCGTGGGGATTTCACAGAGACCACAGGGGCAGGCCGGGGGTGGCTCTACCCCGTGGGCTCCGGCTTCCAGAGGCAGCTCAAGGCATCCCCATCCCAAAAAAACCACCGGCGCTGAGGTATTTCCCCCAAAAAAGGCATCCCGTGTTTCCCTGCCGCCCGAAATTTCCTCTCCACTCGCTAATTAGGAACCTCCAGAATCAAGAAAATGCATTTATGGCCTTCAAACATCCCAGGTTTGAATCGAGCCACAGAAAAATCCCGGTGCTGGGTTTATTTCTCTTCCCAGCTCTGCTGTTTGCTCATTAATTAGGGCTCGTTTGGGGAGATTTGATGACTTTTTAACGTTTCCCATGTCAAAAAAAAGGGGACAGAAAGGGATTTTTTGGTGTTTTTCCTTTTGCGAATGGAAAAGGGAAAGCAAAGAGGCTTTTTTTTTCTTAATTGGGACACAGCTATTTTTTAATTTTCTTTGGAAAAATGCTGCCAGGACCCAGAAGTGTCAAATTCTCCCAGGCAGGGGGAATAATGTTGGTTTTTAGCTGCTCAGAGTCTGGGGTTTTGTGGCCAACTCTTGGGAAATTTTTCACATATTTCATCCTCCTGGATTTTGGGGAGTTGGGATGAGTTTTTAATGTCCCAGACTCAAAAAAAATATATAAAAAAGCTCATTTTGTCCTCAGTAATTGTGAGGATTTTACTTAGAAAGCAAAAATAATGACATAATTATGGGATTTTGTGTGGATTTCTTCAGGATCATGGAATCGTTTGGGTTGGGAGTGACCCTAAAGTTCATCTTTTCCATGGGCAGGGACACCTTCCACTGTCCCAGGTTGCTCCAAGCCCCGTCCAAGCTGGCCTTGGACACTTCCAGGGATGAGGATTGGAAATAACACCTTCCTGTAATAACCAGGAAGCTGAAAATGCACATTTCTGTATGGAATTCAGCTCCTTTCCTTGGGATTTTCAGGGTGTCTTAGCTCTGCCCGGGAATCCATGGAGTGTGAGGGGATGGAGCTCCCCTCTGGCAGCCTGATCCAGGCCCTGCCCCAGCTATTCCTGGGATTTCCAGGGAATCTGCAGTGCTGGGAGTTTCAGGAACACCTTTGACTTTGTTGGAGCTCGAGGAGTATTCCCCACTGTCCAGCTGGACCTTCCCACATTCCCTGCCCCTGTGGTCTCTGTGAAATCCCCACGAAATCTCCCCTCAGTTCTCCAAAATCTTCTCCAGCTTTTTTTTTTTTTCCTGGAGATTTGGAGCCTCCAGCTGGGTTTGAATGCCAGCTTTGTCCCTGGCAGATGGAGTCTTGGCGTGGCCCTGCGGTGCCGAGACAAGCAGGCCTCAGTGAGCGCTGGGCTGGGCTTTTCTGGGGGCCACAAACCCCAAAATCTGCCCCCAAATCCCTCCCAGCTCCGAGCTGGGGCCTAGTGGAGCTTTTTGCATGTGGGGAATAGAAGAGGAATGGTTCAAAATGGAGAAAACATCCCTGATTTGGGGGGGGAACCAATTCTGTGTGTCCTGGAGGAGTCCCAGGTGCGCTGAGCTTGGGCCTGGCTGGTTCTGCTGAGCGTGGGCTCATCCCTGAGGGATTTTTTTCCATGAAATTCCTTGCAAACGGGGACCAACGTCCTCAAAAAGCCTTTGAAGCTTTTGGGAAGTCACCTGGAGCCTCCCAACACTCGAACTGCTGCAGCCAGGGATGTTCAGCACCACGGACACGCCGATGGAATCATCCCACGGGATTTTCATTGCAGGAATCGCAGCCAAGGTCTGCCAGGAGGGGATGGAGATTCCCAGCTGGAAAGACAGGAAAGGTTATTCCCAGGAATGGTCCGGTGGAAGTTTGGAGCCCCGGAGAACGACTCCACCAGGGAATTGGCCGCTCGTGGCTGTGCAGGCTCAGCTCCAGGAGTTCCCGATTTCCTGGCGGGGAATAATCAGGAGAACGGATGGAGAACTGAGCCCTGCCTGTCCCAGCTGCTCCTGCTCCTTCAATCCCACACCTCGGCTGGGAGGAGTTCAGGGTTTGATGAGGGATTGTGATGGAAAACCTAATTTATTCCATTTTTTTGTTTAATCCTTCCCTTTCCGAGGAGGTTGGGTTTATGTTTTTTTGGATCTTGCTCTGAGTGATCGGCTCAGTCATATTTAATCATTCCCATCATCCCAGAATTCCCAATAAATGTGCATCCTAAATGAGCTTGCCAGGCTAATGAGCTTCTAAAAATTAATTTAAATATTCCTAAATCTCCCTGCAGAAACCAGATCAAACTGAGATTGAGACAGAAATCAGGGCATAATTCAGAAATTCAGCCCCTTCTCACTGCCCACCATGGGGTTTTCCACAAGGGCTTGAAAATCATCCCTGTTAGTGATGGGAAAATGGAATTATTTTAATCAGGGGATTATTTTTAATCTATTATTTTAAGGTTTTGACAAGCAGTTAATCCCTAATCCCTGGATAATTGGCAGCCAGCAATTGGATCTAAAGGAATTACAGGAGGAGCCAGGAATTAAGAGTCTGCATGTCACAGGATTATTATTATTATTGTTATTGTTATTATTATTATATTAATATTATTCATTATTATTTAAATTATTGTAATTTTTAAATTTTGTTTTATTGTTAATATTTATTATTGTTAATTTTCTTTTTTTAAATTTTATTTAATTATTTATTTGAAGTGTCCTCCTGCCACATCCCACAAAATCCTCTGCCCCATCCGCCCCACACAGAAAATTCCAGGAAAGAGGGAAAAATCCCTCACCCAAAGCAGAACGATACCGAAGGCAAATGGAATAAAATAAAACTAATCCTTCCTTTAAAAAAATCCCATCGTTTTCCACACTTTTTAAAGCCCAGAAAATATTGCGTAATTCCCAGCCTCCGGAGGAGCTGGAATACTGGATCCCTTTATTCTCCCACTTTGATGGTTATGATTAGAACCTTTCCTGGATGGTTTCTAGATCTGGAATTCCTAAAAAACCCCTCCCATCTTTCCCGATAAACTGAGCCGTTGTTACCCAGGCTGGAGGGAAACAATTCATGGGAGAAGTGGAGACGGGATTTCGGGAGAGGTTTTTTGGGAGTGATTTTTCACTTTTGAGGCAGAAGACTTCTCCAGCGTGGAATATCCTCATTTAACACCAGCTTTGGAACAACTGCAGCCTTGGTGTCTCCACGGGGAAATTTTTCACGTGGAAAAAAAAGGAAGAGAAATGGCTCCAAATGGTGAAATAATCCCTGATTTGGGAGCGGGGATAATTCTGCCCAACAGCCCAAGTGGAAGTTTGGTGCCATGACTTAGAGAATTACGGAATCATGGAATGGTTTGGGTTGGAAGGGACCTTCAAGCCCATCCAGTGCCACCATCCCACGGGCAGGGACACCTCCCACTGTCCCAGGGTGCTCCGAGCCCCGTCCAGCCTGGCCTGGGGCACTGCCAGGGATGGGAATCCCACCTGGCACTGGATTCTCCCTCCGTCCTTCAGCACAGCAGCTCTCCCTCGAGCTCCCTTTATTCCTGCCCTTGGGGATTCCCAGATTATTTCCAGGCCCCTCGAGGGTGGGAAATCTTTTACCTCCTCTGGCCCCGAGTTTATTCCAACAGCTGCAACTCTTACACTTTTCATTTACTCGCCACAACTTGTCTCTGCTTAATCCATCAGGACAACCTGGAGGGCTCCTGACCCATAAATCCAGAGGGGAAGGAGCACGAGGGATCGGTGGGGGAGGGCAAAAAAGAGAGGGAAATAAAGGAAAAGGAAAAAAATGCTGGGGATTCTGAGAAATTGTAACCAAATCACAGCCAAATGGGTTTTTCCTAAACCATCGCAGAGTGCAAGGCTGGACCCAGCCAGATTCTACCCCAGAGTCTGGGGTGAGGCTTTTGTCACTGAGGCAGACTCTGCTGCAATTAACGTAACGAGCAGCTGAAACCCCCGAAATCTGTCCAGAATGAACCTAAATTCTCTTTTCCCTCCGAACCAGCTCCTTTTGTTTGATAAAAGCTCTTTGCACCCTGACATAAACACCCACGAACTGTTCTGCTGACCCTGCCCTCCCTCGGGGCCGCTTTCGCCCCGCGGGCACTGCCAAAAGCTCCGGGCTCTGGGGTGGCAGGGCTGCTCCGAGTCCACCCGCCTGAATTCCAATTAGCCTGATGCTTAATTAGCTCTGGGTGGGGCACGGGCTTTGATTGTAGGGAGGGGAAGGGAGGAGAAAGGAAAAAGGGAAGAGGGAGAGGGAGAGGAGGGAAGGGAAGGGAAGGGAAGGGAAGGGAAGGGAAGGGAAGGGAAGGGGAAAGGGAAAGCCATTCCATGTGGTTGGGGTCTTTCCTGCTGATTTTCAACGAGGCAAACCTGCCTCGGGTCTGGAAACAGCTCCCATGTGCAGCACTTTTCCAGCAAAAGAACAGGGGATTGGGATCTTTTTGGATTTCTGGGGTAATGCTGGTCTTCAAATCCTGCTTCCCTGGATTCCCAGGAAGCACAGTGAGGAGCATTCCCATCCTCCTCAGCCCAGCAGGAGATGCCCCAAAATTCCCACAACAGGGAACTGGGGAGCAGGGGCTGCCCCTCTCCCAGCAAACCCCGGGATGCAGCGCAGTAATTTGGATTTGTGGAGCAGGGATGGTCCAGCCGCTCTTCCTGGCTGCCTCCCGGGTCCCAGACGGGAACATTCAGCTCACACCACAAACAGGGAATTTTTCCCCCTCCGAGGCTTTCTTTTATCGGGATTCAGCACAATAAACAAAGGGGACGAGCTGATTTCCCTGGCAAAGGCCCCAACTCCTGCACAAACAGCTCCCAGGCCTGGCACATGCAGGGATTTTGCACCATCAGCGGCCAGGCAGGGCCACATCGGCCCTAAAATCCCAGGGAAATGGGAATTCAGCTCCTTCCCCGGGAAGAATGGCAGCGATCCACGGGCTGCTCCTGCTCCCCCTGCCCTGCTTTGCCTCTTGGTGCCTGCACAGCGAAAGGAATCGTCCCGGTAGCAAAGGGAACATTTCCAAGCTGTGGGTGGGACTCCAGGGAGGAAATCGTTCCCTGGGAAGGTGGGGAGGCCCTGGAATAGAATTCCCAGAGAAGCTGTGGCTGCCCTGGATCCCTGGAAGTGTCCAAGGCCAGGTTGGAGCACCCTGGGATAGTGGAAGGCGTCCCTGTCCATGGAATGAGATGATCTTCAAGGTCCCTTCCCACCCAAACCATTCCACGATTCCATGGTTCCGTAATTCCATGTGATTCACCTTTTACTTTGCTTTTCCCGATGACTCTGGACACTCCTCCAGGATTCTGCTCCCCTTTTAGTTGTCCCACTTGGACAGAAATTCTTCCAGCTGAAAGTAATGGATTTCAACCCTGTTCCTGGCTTGGGACAAAGCCTTTCCCAATGGAGCACATCTTAATTGGCCCCTAATTAATTGGGATAAAGGATCGGAGGAGCCAAGCCCAGCTCCATCACTCCTTGTGTCCTACTGGCTTTTCCCAGAGGTGCCCTGTTGGCCCTTGGGCAACCAAAGGCCTCTAATTAGGTGCAAATAAAGCCATATTTCATTAATTAATTCATTAATTAGCTATTGCTAATCTAATGATGCAGTATCACGGAATCATGGGATGATTGAGGTTGGAAAAGACCTCCATGACCATTGAGGTCCCCCACCAATCCTGGTCTCAGAGCACCATGACACAGACAAGAACTTTCCTTTTATTTCCTTTCCAGAGTTAGATTTTGTGGATCCCTTCCTGGAACTGGGAAGATCCTGGAGTCTTAATCCTGGAGACGAAGGAATCTCTGCACGAGTGTTAGGCAGAGGTAGGGGTCTGCAGGCCTGTGGGTACTCACAAGCTGCTGGCAGAAGGTTTTCCCTGCTTCTTGCAGCATCCTGGGAGAGCCTCTCCTTTCTCACGCAAGCTACGAAAACAATAGGATGGTTTTTGTGAATAATATCTGAACAGCTGCTGTTTCCTGCTCTGTTTGGGTTTGAGGCAGAGGGGGTTTGGAATTGGGGGTTGCAGGAGTGCAGCCCATCGCCCCCGGAGGTGGGTGACCACTGACCAATCACCCATGGAATTTTAGCACATCTAAGCAGAGGTTGTAAATAATAAAACTCACTGAATTTTCTCGCTGGGTTGGTGTGTGCTGCTTCTCTCCATCTCCCATCATCTCCATCCCAGAACCTGCCGCTGTTCCCCGGAGTCCCCATCCCACAGGACCCCCAGTACCGCGGGGAGAGCGCACTCAGGGAGCAACCAAGGAAATCCAGGGGAAATCCAAACCCTCCCAGGTCACCCCTCAGGCAAATCTCCCTCCCCAGAACAAGCCAAGATTCATTCCTGGCCGGAATTCCTGCTGTGACTCCAGGCCTGGCCTGATGAAGTGATTTTTCCTGACACCACGACGCGAGTCACTGTCAGAGGCAGGGCTTGGGCAGGGGGCAGCTTTCCTGGGAATGCTCCAGCCCTTCCCTGAGCCAAGCTCCCGCTACCTGCAGGCAGCTCCCCCTTGGAAAAACACACCATTTTCCAAAGGTGAGGCAGTCTTGGGTTACTAGGAACACAAATCATTACGAGTGAAACTGCATTCCCGTTTTATTGTATTTGTTTTATTTATAATTTTATTACTTATTCCACATTTTCCATATTTTCCAGGTGTTTTGCGTCACGCTCGTCCTGTTCAGGCCTTTACATGGAAACTTGGGCTCCTCTCCACGTGCTGAACCTCTCTGAACAGCCTCCTTTCGTTGTTTGCTTGGCTGCTCCCACCCCTGGAGCCCGTGCCTGGAAAAGCCGGAGCGTTCTCCCGCCTGGGAACGGGTGAGAAGGGAACAAAAGCGACCGGGAATGGGATGAATTGTTGAAAATAAAACCCATGCAGCCGGAGCTGTGCCAGAGAACAGTTTGAGCCTCCCCCGGTTTGGGTTGTGGGTTTGCTCAGGGGTTTGAATTGTCAAAAAATGGGATTTTTCCAGGCACGTGCACACCTGGATATTCCACCAAATCCTAGCCACAGGCCAGGAATGACCGGGAAACTCCTCCCGGTGCTGCCAGGTTCCTTCCCTGCTGGCAGCTCATGGATCTGCCTGCTATCCATGGATCTGCAGGCAGAGTTAATTCCCCATTTTCCCCTCTCCTGGATGCACAGATTTTCCCTCTCTCTCAAATCTGGAGCCGATCAGGCTCTTCCAGGGCTTTGTGCCAACAGGAACATTGGGTCAACCCGCAGAAAACCCTGGAAAATCTGCTGCGGCATCCGGGATGCTCCTGACAGGAGCTGCTGGCACGGGGCTGGCAGTTGGCACCGGGCTCGGAGCGTTTCACACCAGCTCAGCTCCCCCTCACCAGTCTTGCACCCTCGCTGACCCCCCTGCTCATTCTCATTCAGTGCAATCCCACCAGAGCAGTCCCAAATGAGCCAATATCGTCTCCCTGGTGACAAAAGGATGCTCAGTTCCTGCAAAAAACCCAGCAAAACCCAACAAATCCACTCGAAATTGTGTAAAGGGATTTTTAAATCCCCGAACCTCCACCAATGCAGCGTTTGCAGGCAGGGCAGGGGAGGAAGAGATGGGATTAAAACATCTGGCCAGGTAATGAAATTCTCTAAAAAATTTTAAAGTTTACCTGAATCATCTCTCTAACAGCAAAATGATGCTCAATTCCTGCAAAAAAAAACACCAAAAAAATCAACAAGTTCACTGTAAATTGTATAAAGCGACTTTTTAATCTCAAAAACTCCACCAGTGCAGGGTTTGCAGGCAGGGGAGGGGGCGAGGAGTTGGGATTAAAACATCTGGCCAGGTAATTAAATTCACTAAAAACTAAAAGTTTACCTGAACCATCTCTCTGGTAGCAAAAGGATGCTCAACTCCTGCAAAAAAAAAAGAGAAAACGCCAAAAATTCAACAAATTCACTCTAAATTATATAAAGGGATTTTTTAATCCCAGGAGGGCCTGCGGGCAGGGCAGGGGGCGAGCAGCTGGGATTAAACATCTGGCCAGGTAATTAAACCCCCTGCCAAGTTTGCACCCCGAAGTGCCCCCCGTAATTGATGGCCCCTCTGTGCTGTGCCACCTCCTCCCACAGCGTCCAGCACCCGCCGCTGCCCTCGCTGCCCCCACGCCCGAGCCAGCCCCGCCCCCAGCAAAGCTGCAATTAGGGGGTGACTGTTAATTGCGGGGTCTCGCCCGGAGAGCGGGGCAGCGTTTCTGCGGCTCACACGCGCCAATTAAAGGCAATTTCAAATGGGAGTAATTGCACGGGGGCTCTGGAAACGACTGCAGAGGTCTTGTCGCCGGCAGCTGAGGGGCGTGGGGGGGTGTTTTGACAAGTTTGGAGCAGATTTCCATGGAATACCAAGGAGCTGCTGTATTTTCCTTGGAGTCGCTGGTCAGGAAACGGAGATTGTGAAAGGTCAGGCAGGGATGGAGGTGTCGTTCAAGCCCCGATCCGCGGGGATCTGTTCCCAATATAAATCCTTTAGTGCTTTGATTCAGGCTTTCTGTGGGATCCCTGAGCAGGGGAAAAGGAAGGAAGGATCCATAGGGAAGAGTTTTTGGCGACTTGCTTTCACTCCTGCAAGGTGACACCCCCAAAATGTCCCTCTGCCCTCTGCAACCCTCTGGAAACCTGAGGAGTCGGGGTCGAGGGACCTGGAAAACTCCAAAAAGTTGGTTGGATCTCCATCCGACCCTGAGCTTCACACTAAAACTTTTAATTCACAGCACCAGGCTTGAAACTGCGACGATGCCGAGGCTCCTGCGGGGTCAGCGACGTGCGAACGTCACCCGGAACGCAGCCGGAGCCTCTCAGGGGCTCGGCAGCCCCGGGAGGGGTTTGTGGCAGGAGAACAGACTGGGATGAGCTTGGATGGTGCCACATGGTCCCATAATGAGCCATCTGGGAGCGCCGTGCCCAGCACGACCTCCCCTCCGCTCCGCTCGCTCCGCTCGCGCTCCGCCGCTTCTCTTCCGAGGCCTCACCTCTCTGCCCCACGTCTGATGACCCCACAGGCTCCAGCAGGGCACAGAGCAGAGCGAAAAACGCTAAGGGAGAGCAAATCCATCCCCACCAGAGGAAAAACAGGTCTGTGGGAACGGGGTGATCCCTAAAAAGGCCAAGATCCCATCTCCAAATTGTCTCCATCACCTCCTGCCACGTGTGGCCGATCCAGGTTCCTCCCCTGTGGGACTTTCACCCCTAAATCATTTGGGGTTGGGTTTCAAAAGATGTTTCTGTTGTCACAAGCTGCTGAGAGAAAACTGGACAAGGTTTGGAAATTGCAGTTTGATTTCCTTTTTTAATTGTAATTCCGCTCAAAATGAGAGCTGATACTTCTGTGCAGTCGCTGCACTCATGGGCTGCTGCAGAATAAGGCTAAATGTATTTCTGAGCAGCTGTAAGATCAGGGAGTCTGAGAGTTTTACCCTTTTCATAGGGCGAAGGACTAAAAGGAAATAAAGGCTGGGCCAGACTTGCCCTTACTTAAGTGTTGTCTTTGTGCCTGAAATATTTCAGATTATTTCAGGTAACACCACAGCAGCTCACCCCAAAAACAACACTGGGGGGCCTCAGAAAAACCAGAATATGAAATGAAATATGACAAGAAAAAGAGAGAAATCGAACGCCTCTGAGGCAAACGCAGAGAAATGCAGAAAGAAAGTGCACGACACAAGAAGAGTTGAATCAAACTTTTAGATCGGTTTTTTCCTCCTTAAAATGAAATTATTGCTAAGAAGAAAATTAGCGAGACTTGGTCTTTATATTCATTGTGAAGTGATACCTCTAACGAGGGAATCCGAGAGAAATGACCTTTAGAATATAAAGAGAGACGTGGATTTATTTTATCACAACTCCAACACCACCCAAGCGAAGGCTGGGTGACACGGATGAGCCAGAACGACAGGAACTGGTTTGGGGGTGGCTTTTGCACCCAAAATCCTTTGGTTTCGGCCTCTTTTTTTGGAGGTTAAAAGCCCTGGATGTGCCCAGACACAACAGGACCCTTTTAGGGTGCCCCAGCCAGCAGAGCTGAGGGTGCCTGGCACACGCGCCCGCGGGCACTGAGCGCAGCCAAAACCATTCCCGGGGCCATTCCTGGTGCCTCTCCGAGCTGCCGGAGGAGTTTATGTTAACATCACGTGGCTGTCTCAGCTGCCTCTGTCAGCAGGGCCCCTCTGGAGACCTTGCCATGGTGGGGGACAAGCCAGGGGGAAGAAAAAACCCATTAAAAAAAAACCGAACCAAAAATATCCATAAATACCCACAGAACTCCATCATCTTCACTCTCAAATCCAGGCTCCTCCAGCCTTGTCCATGCAGAACCTCCCCCGAACCCTTTGGGGGGCAGCTTTTGAAGTGTTTTTAACACATAGGGAAAGAACACACGAGAGAAACTTGGCACGGAGTTTGGCCCAAGCAGCCAAGTGGGGCATGGAAAGAAAAAAAAAGTCGCCAATAAAAGGTCATTTCTCGCCAAGTTTTAGCAAGTATTCAATATCTACCTTTTTTCCCTGCTCTTTGCTTTGTTATTGGCCAACTTTATGGAAAACACTGAAGTGGATTTGTTATAATTGGGGGTTTTTCTCTCTTTTTTTGGACCAAGCAGATGTTCTCCTGAGCAATAATTGAGTTATGGCAAAAGAGGAGCGCGGACAGGGGGGTGAAGGATGCAGCATCCAAAAAAATCCGCTTTTCCGCACCATTCTTTAAACTCGGGCGAGTTCCTGAGTCCCAGTGATCTAATCCTGCTGCTATTTATGATTTCTGAAATTATTTGTTATAAAGTCTGTCATGAAGTGGAAAATTCCCGGTGCCGATTCCACTTCCAAGCGGGAATTTAGCACCAGGCGCTGCAAGTCAGTTGGGATAATAAACCTGCCGCGGTGAGGAGGGGGATTTTCATGGAATGAGCGTTTCCATCCCGCTCCTGGGGCCCTGGATCACACAGGAGACGTTTCACAAGTGGCTTTTCCAGCCCTGTGGTTGGGTAGCAGCTCCTCTCCGGGAGGGCTCCGCTCTGTCCCAACCTGTTCCCACAGGCTCCTTCCTTGCCCCCGGGAATTCCAGGTGGATGGGCTGATCAGGAACAAGCTCCTGGCTGACGTAGGTTGGGTATTTAAGATCCTGCTCTGCCTCATCCCTACCTTTATTTTCTGTTTTTTCTGGAAAGGCAGAGTTTTAAAAATCGATTTAAAGGAAATACAGGATTTTTTTTCCACCTCTGAGACTTTAAGTGGAGGCATCTTCATCATCTTCTGAAGGCTGTCTGGATCTCCTGGGATATCTGACCTGGAAATGGGCAATTCCAGCTTGGATCATCCCAAAGTTCTGGGTGACCTTGAGCAGAACCTGCAGAGAAAGCTGCAGCCTCTGAAATATCCAAATAATTCTGGGATATTTTGGTGCAAGGACACAGATTCTGGATGCAAGATGTCCCAAGGTTTGAAAATCCGACCGCCTACGTGAGACAGAAACGGAGTTGGGAATGACATAAAAGGGATAAAAACCAGACTGGAAGATGAAAAGCAAAAAGGAACCACAAGCCTGGGATTGACAAGAAGTTTATGAGCTGCAGGCTTGGGCTGAGTTCAAACATGAAGAGTTTCCTCTCTGCCTCTTGTCAATTAAAGAGGCAATTCCTCTTCAGGTGGAGCAGATATTCCATTTTCCCCACGTTTTCTTGGAAAAGTCATTCCAAATTGAATATATATCTTTTTTTAACAAGTGAAAATTTTCCCAGATGCTTTGACCTCTTTACAATGTTCTTTTGTCATTCCACCAAATAAGAACCTAAAGAAGAAGAACCTAAAAAAAGGATCCGTTCCTATTTGTGCTGCTGGAAGCTGCAGCAATGGGAAAAGCAAATTTTATTCTGTTTGGAGGGACTGATTTTTTTTATGGAACAGAAAATATTCCTGGCCAAAGGAATTGTGCAAAGGGTGCTCTCCCTCCAGGAATATTTCATGGCAGAGTCACCTCCAAGCCCCTGGTGGCTGGAGGGAGGAGATGGGGATGGGATGGGATGGGAGGAGATGGGGATGGGATGGGATGGGATGGGATGGGATGGGATGGGAGGGGATAGGAAAGAAGCACCCAGCCGGCTGTCAGGACTGTTCTGTGTGAGCCCACCGCATTCCAGGAGTCTCCATCCATGGATTTGGCTCCTCATGGATGAAACACCTTCGGCTACTGGGGGTTCACAGCCCAACAAGCCTTGGCGAGCCCAGCGTGCGCAAGGCGGGTGTGGCCAGCCCTAATTCCAGCCCTTGGCCTCCCACACCGAGCCCATGGGAAGTCCATTCCAGGCTGTTCGGATGGATTCGAGAGCTGGCACAGCTGGTTCCATGCCCCAGGGGTTGGATGGGAAGTAAACACAGTGAGAAACACCCGAGTCACGCTGGATGAGGCGTGCGGGGACTTGAGCTGAGACAAATCCCTGGGTGATGCCACCAGAGCCTCAAGGAATTGTCCCTGGTGGTGCTGACGATGCTGCACTCCATGAGTTCATCTGGAGAAACACCTGTGAGTGAGGCCATGGGAACAACATCCGAAAATCCAGTTCTGCCTGGGGCTTCATCATCCTCAGCTCCCAAAAAACAGTCCCGGAGTTGCCGTGGTGTCCTCAGCATACACCACTGAGCAGGCCATAAAACGCCCCCAAAACCAGTATAAACCAGTATAAACCAGTATAAACCAGTTTATTGTGGCCTCTTACCTGGTTGTTCTATGTCAGGTTTTAACTATGGTCAGGTTTTAACTGATTTCCATCAGAGAGAGGGGTTTAAGTGAAGTTGTTAAAAACATTTGATGGTTGGAAAAGCATTTGATGGTTGGAAAAGCATTTGATGGTTGGACCTGATGTTCTTAGAGGTCTTATCCAACCTTAACAATTCCATGATTCGCAGAGGTCCAAGAGCCCTGGATGTATCTCCTGAAGAGAATCCAGCCACTCACTCAGCCCTTGGGCTGAGGGGACTCCAGGTCTCACCCGCATGCGAGACCCTCGAAGATCAGTGGGACATCTCACCTGGACAAAGAGTCTGGAGCTTTCCAGCTTTTCCGAGTCACTGTCACCAGCTCAAGCCACAGTAGGAGGGAATTTCTCCAGGGCTCTGTCACTCCTGTTTGGAAGCCCTTGGTGACAGTGCAGTGACAGTGCCATTTTTATGTCTGGGTCAAATCTGGGTGCAAGATCATCAACTTTAAAGTTTATAAATTGGTCAACTGAGCTGAAAACTGAAGGTCTGAGCACCCCCGCGAGCTGGCAGCTGCTCAAAAGTTACTCCAAGTCTTTGTGCTCAGCCTTTGCCAGTGATAAATTTAAAAGGATGGTCTCAGCTGAGGACAAAACGTAATTGAACATCGACATTCCAAAGGGATTACCGAGAGCTGGGTGACTAAATCGCGTTGCTGATCTGGACCTAAAGCTGGAGCAGGATACAGCAGATGGAGAGATGCACACGCCTTTGCCAGCGGGTTACACAATCCCACACTCCCACGGCTTCCAAGAACATCTCCGGCTCTGGCTGCTGCTCCCATGGGCTGATGGCATCACCAGGAGGTGCTCATTTGTTCTAGATGGTGAAAGTGGCACAGGCTGGGAGTTTCCCATGAGAAATGAGGCTGATCCGTGCGTCATCCCAAAGTCCTCCCCCACACGTGGCACTGCAGACATGGCACTAAATTTAGCACTTGCACGTGAACCGGTGAGCAGGCGTCACAGCCTTCCCTAAAAACGGGGTGTTCCTAAGCAAGGATCGCTTTCTCCCAGCTTTTCCTCCTGGAATGAAGCTTCTTCCTTCTTCACCCCAGAGAGGAGCTTGGATTTGGTGTGAGGAAAGCAAAGTGAGAAGGGAAGTTCCCTTTTCCTTGCCCTTGATGAATCCCACCCCTTGGATTTCCAGCCTTTCCTGCCAGGAATTCGATGCCAATGTGACCTCCTGCGAGACAGAAGCGTGGGGAGGCAGAAGGATAAAAAGGAAGGGAGGTGATGGTCAAGCCTCTCTCACCTTCTGGTCAGGATAACCCCAATTTATCCCAAACCTATGGACAAACGGCAGTGCTTTAACCATGGGATAATGTTCAGGAAGGCTGGCTGAGATCCTGGGAGCAGCTTGAGAGCTGGCCAGGCCAAACAGAGAATTTTGTTGTTGTTTTTTAAAATATTTATGAAGAGATGGGCAAAGTTCCCCTCTTTACCTCAGGCCAAAGGGCTCTCCTGCAATTCCCGACACTGAAAAGGAGATGGGAGGGGAAAAGAAACCTCAGGAAACAAAACTGATTTGGCCCTGCTGATTAAAGCCAGTTTGTGCTTCCTCGGGAAAATCTGGGTTTGCTCGAGGTTTGCTCAGCTCTGGGCTCTTCCATCCACATCAGGTTTGGTTTAATGACTCCAGAGTTTATGAATCCATTAATTTTGTTCCTGAAGGTTTCATAATAACAATGCCCGGGTTTTTCACGCGGCACTTCCCAGCCACGTGTCTGGAAATGCGCTGCAAATGGGCAATTAAGGGCCAGCCCCGCGCTGGGGATGGGGAAACTCCAGCGGAATCCAAGGAAGATAAAACCTAAAAAACCATGCCAAAATCAGGCCTTTAGCTTGAGCCTCAAAAAATTGGAGTGAGGGCCGGAAAAAATTCTCAGGGACAACTCAGCAAGGGACAAATGGAAAGCGTTTCATGGAGTGAAAGGGGAAGGATTGACATGGGAATATCCACGTGGGAATGACCAGTGTGGGAATGACCAATGTGGGAATGACCAGGAGAGCCTGGTGTGGCTCGTCTGTGGTCAAGGAAGAGTCACTGGTCACCTGCCACCACAGGGCACCAGCCAGGTGCTCCTGAGCCACTGCCCGTGGAGGGACCACCCAAAAAGCACCCGGGAGCCCTGGAGGTGCCAGCACCATCCATGAGCAGCCACCCGCAGGTAACGGATGGAAAAGTGGGGAAGGATCCAAGGCAGAGCCTCCAGAGCCTCCATCGTGTTTCACCGCTGTGAGCCTGCCCATGGATCATCCCAAGGAGCCACACGTGCATCCAATTCTCCGACGCCAGGCCCGGCCGCGCCGTTATCCACATAAATCCCGGATTCCTGACAGCGCCTTTTCATCATGGAGCTGGGGCTGGGAGTGGAGGAAGAAGGCTCTGGGCAGCAGGCACAGCTCCTCCCTCCTCATGGCCTTTCTCCTCCCCAGTAATCCCCCCCTGAATTTCATCCCTCAGCTGATCCCATGTGGATCCCATTTGCCCCCATGGGAATGGGATGGCGGATAAAGCCCTCCCGCCATCCGAGGCCTGTGCGCAACTGCTCCTGATTAAAGAAGGAAAAACCCTCTGGATGGAGCTCCGGAAAGGCTGGGAAGGGCTCCCCACACCATCCTAAATTCCCTGGAGATGCTGGATTCAGGCTCTGGGTGCTCATCCTTGGGCTGCTCCTCTCCTGCCACTTTCTCACCTGGAGTTCACTGGCACGAGGACATTCCTGCTTTTTTAATACTCTCCCAACTCACTTTATCCACTTGAATAAATATATTAAATATANATAAATATTTATCAATTTAATATATTAAATAATGTCAGTGGAATTAGAAATAAATCCACAGTTTTGAGATAGGAGATTTTAAGAGGGGGAGTTTTTAATCCAAAATATTTGTGTGAAAAATCAGGAGGGTTTTTTTCTCTTTCTGTAAGAGAAGGGAAGCTAAAGCCAAAAAATGTGCAATTTAAAAAACAAAAGGGAGGGATTAATGAAGAAAAAACTCTCCCTCTTTTCTTTTTGGGGTGGGAATTAAGAGGTTATATTTGGGGCCTGATCAAGTGCCGTAACAGACAAAGAATTAACCAAACTGGGGGCATTTCCACCTGATATTTTTAATACAAAGATGTGAAATCCTAAAATGGACCCTAAAGAAGATTTTTGTTCCTTCAGAATTTCCCTCCTACCTGTTGCCAGCGTTGCTGCAGGGAGTGTCATGCCCTGGCAAGTGCTGACATCCCATCATTTGAAATCAGCTGGAATCTCGAGGAGGGAGGGAAAAAGTGGGAAGAAGATTCCCATCTGCTGAGAGCTGGACCAACGCTTCCCCACCGAGAGCTTCCAGCACTTCAGGTGGCTCTTGGATGCTCTCATTCCTGGAAGTTTCTCCTTCCTAAACAAACAAAGCCAATTAATTCAGGATCACTTTTGTCCCAAAATCACCTCCCAGCACCATCAACAAGATTCTGCTTCACACGTTCCCTCATCTATGAGTTCACCTGGGAGGATGAGTCTGAATTTCCAGCCTTCCTCTTCCGTGGCCATCCATCAGGTTTTCCATGGGTTTTTTCATGGTCCAAGCTGCTTTGTTGCCCTTCCAGCTGCTGCCTCCCCCTCCTCACAGCTCTGGAATCATCCTGCCCTTGGGTAGGAGCCTCCGTTCCACCTGGAGAAGGAAGGATCCTGCACCCAATCTCAGTTAAATCAATTAAAACCAGGTCCTGCTCTTTGAAGCTGCCACCAGAGCTCACGAGAGGAGAAGAGCAAAGAAAAGTGCACAAGAGAAACACCAGAAAAGCAAAGATACTGAGAGGGAAAGAGATGCTGAATGGCAAGAAGGGAGTTAATGAGAGCCAGAAACACCAGTTGGAGAAATGTTGATTTTATTTAGCATTAATTGCAGGAAAGAGCCTATAAAGTGTGGTAAAAATTATTAAGTACCACTCTGCAATGCCAGCTTTGTGCCAGCCATCCCCACTGAACAGGTGTATTATTCCTAGTTCCCAAGGTATAAATAAATAATTGCTTTTCCACATCTTTTTTCTTCTTTTTTTTTTTTTTTTCATGATGGCATTTCATTATTTTTTACTGCCATATTGTTATGGCTCCAGCCCCGATCCCAGAGCGGATTTGGGATCGGCCGGGGCGGGAACACGTGTGCCTGTGCACGTAGGGATGTGTCCGTGGGCTGGCACGTGGCAGCAGGGACAGCAGGGAGGTGGCAGCTGTGTCCAGCAGGGCATCCCAGTCACCTTTCCTGAGGGAGGGATTGCCCCCGGGTGGGATTTTGGGACATACCACCAGTATGGTCTCAGCCCGGCTATTTGGATGTCAGGGATGCAGCGCTGGGGTTTCTGTAACTCCTGTTCGCATGTTTTGGGAGCAGAAAAGGAAAATAAACCCTGGACTCCACCCCAGGTTTCGTTTTCCCCTCATGATCTGTCCCAGATTGTTCCATCCAGGCTCCCATGTGGAGTCACGACCAAGGATGGATCCCATTTTCCCTGGGCAATGTTTGTATCAGGGTTTTTGGGTTGTTTTACCCAGCCTCTCACCCCTCCCAAGGAGACTCAGCGCGTAGATAAGCCCTGGATCCATTTTCCTCGCGGTGCCTCGCTCCAGACGAGGCCACCAAAGACGCCGAGGGAAGCAATGATTCCCTGGAAACGCCTCGGTCCAAGCTGTGACCTGGAACCGCGGGCTCTGCAAATACCCATAAATCTCCAGCTCACATCCAAATCTCGGCAAGGTTCAGTGCAAACAGCAGAACTGCCAGGGAATCCAAGCTGAGCTTTAATCCAGCCCCGCGCTGATTTATGGCCTCAGGTGGGAACGTGGAACACGTCTGGCGGCTCCAGCCCCAAACCCGAGCGTGGCTGGGTGGGCGGGTGGTGGCCCCAGCCCAGGGGTGGCTCTGTGGTGCTGAAGAGCTTGGACAGCCAGGACACGGCCCAGAACCACCCCAGCAACCTCTGCAGGCCCTGGTCGCCTACCAAAATACCGTCACAGACAGTAGGGCACACACTTATTTATTGCTGCCTAGAAAAAGAGAGGAAAGAGGGAATGTTTTGGTCCCAGAAATGCAATTTTTCTCCTCTCTGCTGGCAAAGCTCCCCCCAGCCAGAAGCAGGGATCACCATCCCTACAGAGCATTAACGAGGCTGTTCCCTCTCCTTTCCCTGATCCTCATTATCTACACATTATCTTGGAAAAATAAAAATAACATGATAATAATTAGGGTAAGATCCCAGGTGACACAGCCACAATGACTCTGACTGGCTGAGGTGCCGCTGCTGCACATCCCCAGGAACATCCCAATAAACATTCCCCTTCAGGCCTGGAATTTTGAGGTTTTTTAATGAGTTTATCTGGGAAATTAATGGGTGAGGGAGGAGATTCCTGCACCAGGACTGGACGGCGGGGCAGCCACAAAGAGCTGCTCGGCCCCGCACTGACGTGGGCTCACAGCTGGAACATCTGCATCCCATCCCCGTGCCAATTCCTCCTTTTTTTCCAAGACTTTCCACACCCCTCCATGTGCACGTAAATCTCCAAAGGGAAACACAGCACCGGGAGTTGTGACCAGAAGGGCGATCCCGGGCACCCCGTTACAGCAACACCTGCAACGCGCGGCGGCTTTTCCAGCCGGATCCCCTCGTGGTCCAGGCTCCCTCTGGATCTGCCAGCAGCTCTGAGCTAATAAACCACGAGGCAGACTGTTCACAACGCCCTGGAGGGGTTTGGGTCGCCAGGGATTGAGAAATGGGTGCTTGGATTGAGGTTTTGGGGAATGGAGAAGGTGATGCTGGATGGGTGTGCCAGAGCTCCAGTGGCTCACAGCAGCCAGGGCTGGTGGGGAGGGCAGAGGCTGCATCAGGACAGGGATTCCGAGAGGAACTGGGGTGCCAGGGGTGGGACAAACTGAATTTCTCCCTCCTGCCTGAAGCAGAATCACAAACTCTCATTCCAAGCGTTTGTGCCACGGTTTTCTCCCACTTTTTGCTGAAGGGGAGCGACCACTCAAAGCTCAGAAAACATAAATTGTAAAATCATTTCTGTTGGAAAAGGCCTTTAAGAGCCCAACATTCCCCCAGCAGTGCCAAGGCCACCACTGAACCATGTCCCCAAGTGCCACATCCACACATCTAAATCCCTCCAGAGATGGGGACTCCTCCATGCCCAGGGAACCCCCTTCCAATGCTTGAATCCTGCACCTGGCACGGGGTACTAAAGCCAATATTCCAGCATTTTCCACAGATTCCGAGTGCATCACCACGTAAGGATCCAGACAGATACAGCCTAAAGCTGAGAAAGCCTTTCCCACTTTTCCCCCATCCCTGCTGGGTGCTGTCCCAGCCTTCAGGGGGAGATGCTCCGAAAAACATCTCCAATGCTGGACAGGTTTAATTCACAGCTGAAGTAAGAAATTCATCACTTTATACCAAAAAAAGCTCTTCAGGCAGACAGACCCTAGGGCAGCCTCCTGGTTTTTCATGGATTTCTCATCCCTGGGACAGCAAGCGTTACATGGACACAAAAAAGCTGCCCGTCCCCAGATCGTGTTAAAGCCTGATGTGTCCATCCTAATCCAATCAAGCTTTGTGGCAAAAAACATCCAGGTTTCATTCCCCCCTCTCCACCAGAGGGATTCCCAGCTCTCCTCAGAGGAAAAACCAACCCTGCACTGAAAGGGTTTCTGCAGGACCCACCTTGTAAAAGAAATGAGATTAGTAACGAGCTTTTTACCTCTTTTTTTTTTTTTTTCTTTTTTTCTGCAATTCCAAGTGAAAGCAAGAGTGTGACGAGGAGCTGGGAGTGTGTGTGCCATGGAATATTCCTGCAGCACTCGGGGCTGTGGTTTATTTTACTGGTGGTGACTAGTTCAAGCCACATTTAGTCAATAAATATGAGATATGAGGTCACCCCGCCATCGAGCTGTTACCCTGTCTGCCTCTCTCACAGCTGGGCAGTAACCTTTTAACTGGCGTCTGCCTCGGTGGGGAGTCTCCATAAAAACAGGGCCAGGATCCATTGGTCGTGGTGGGGGATCAAGGCATGAGAGCACCACGGAGCTGAGCGGGACAGAGGGAGAGCTCAGGGCTCGGCTCTGCCCGTCCTTTCCCGGTTTTCCAGGTACGCAGCGCCCAGTGGAGGCACAGAGCCCGAGCTGCCCACGGATCCAGGGAGCGGAGCGGCACATCCCACATCCCACATCCCACATCCCACATCCCACATCCCACATCCCACCGTGCTGCGGGCAGTTCCCCATCTTTCACGCGGAAATGGGCCAAAAGTCAAACTCCCTCCTGTTTCCAGCCTCACAGAACAAACCTGAGTCGAACATTTCCAAGGGCTTAGTTGCTCCTTTTATACATAAACTTATTTTAAAAGTTAATTCTCCTTTTTCCAAGCGGCTTTTCCTCACTGCCTCCGCTCTGGGATGAGGAAGACGCTTCCCAGGTTTCTGAGCTGGGCACCAAGTCTCGTTAAGAGGGAGCATCCCTGATTCCAGCACCAAACCTTCACCCCAGGGTGTACTGCAGCGAGAGCAAACTTTCTGTGATGGTCCCAAGGAAAACCGGGAACAGACAGTGCACGATGATCCCGATAAAACCGGGAATGCCTGGTGCATCCTCAGCTCTGCCCCTGCTCCGATCTGAAAGATCCAAGGGATCTCCAGGAGTTGTCCCTGTGCCCATCCTGGTGCCCATCCGTCCCTGTCACGGTCCCTCCGAGGCCTCCAGAGCTGGTGGCCGCCATCCCCGAGTGGGGCTGAGCATGGGAAGGGAGCTGGGCCCAGTCCAGGGGTCCAGGGGCCAACCAGGAATGGGATGTGGGAGAGGATATGGTGGGAAGAGCCAGGGAAGAGAAAGTCAAAGCCAAAGGGAGAGGCCGGGGGAGGAACCAGCTGTTTGACCAGACTCTACTGCTCTACTCCAGCTTTACACCCCCTTTACACCCACTTTACACCAGCTCTGCCCAGAGTGTTCCTGTGCCGGGCCCTCAGCTGGCCTCACCCTCCCCTGCAAACCCAGGGAAGGTGCTCCACAGCCCCTTCCAGGCATTGCACGGAGTCTCCAAGGGCAGAGCCAGGAAAGAGGAGCCCGGAGCTGCTGCCAGGGCCGCGCCAGGGCTGGGGCAGTGCCCGGCTCCTGCCCTCGGGCAGCCGGGAATCCCAGCCTGGCTGTCCCTCCCGACGCCAGGAGACGAGGCCGGCTCCTCCCAGCTCCGCTGGAGCCTCCAGAGTCAGAACCTCTCCCGGTGCCTCTGCTGGAACCTCTCCCAGCTGCCTTTTATGGGGCTACAAAACCACAGGGTCATGGATGAGGCCGGCAGACGTTGGCCAGCGTCGGCCTCTGCCACTTCCATCCCATCCCGGCTCCATCCCAGCTCCATCCCACCTCCATCCCAGCTCCATTCCATCCCATCCCAGCTCCATCCCAGCTCCATCCCACCTCCATCCCA
>VZRQ01000307.1:24385-39715 GCA_013397975.1 Machaerirhynchus nigripectus | reverse complement strand
CCCCTCCCACACCTCCCCCCCTTTCCCATCTCCTACCCTTCCACATTCCCACCCTTTCCCATCTCCTACCCTCTCACAGGCTCCAATCCTTTCTTTCCTTCCCAAAAACCAAGCCTTGAGGCTGTGTCGAAATCCTGGATGTGCACAGCTCCAACCTAAAGCATCCCCAAAGGGAGGCAGCTGGAGCAAGGCTTGTTTGGAGAAGAGCCAAGAGCAAACAAGGAAAGGCCGGGATCACAGGCACATGGGGAATTTTGCCAGCCAAGGGTCAGGAATCCGCAGGCTGGGAAGCAACGGAAGCGCAGGAGCGAGGAACAAACAATTCTGGGCAAAACAAAAGCGGAATCCTTCTGTGTTCCCCTTGTCTGCCCTACCAGCCTTGCCAAAATTACTTCAAATTCACGATTTCGAAGGATAATTGCACTTTAATGGGTCCCTCTTCACAGGACGAATCGGAGCAAGGCAGGTGTGAGCAGCTGGGGAGGCTTCATTCCCATTCCCTTGAAATTTCTGGTGCCCACCTGGAGCAAATTTTTCCTTCCTAAAGCACCCTAAAATAGCTTGGGTTTCTAGATTTTGTATTTAATTGTCTTTCTAAACTTGTCCAGAATGAATCCCCTATTTTTTCATCTTTTCCTTTCTCACAGGTTCCGAGATTCCCAGAAAATCGGGATTTTGTCCCTTTCTTCATCCCATTCTTCATCCCTTTGGGCTTCTCCCCATCATTCCCAGCAACACTGATCTCCCAGGAACAGGAATATCCTTCCCTCTGTTGATGCTGTAGAAAAGAAGTTTGACATTTACGGCTGGGACAACCCCAGCTCCAATTATCACATTTTGGGGTTGGGTTTTGAGGTTTGGTTGGGTTTTTTCAGTCGGACAAAAGCAGAGCCACACGAGAACCACCTAAAAGCACTCCAGTGGTGCTGAAGCACTCGTGTCCCCCTGTGGGACGTGCCAAGCCACAGGAGATGTGACACAGCCACAGCTGCATTCCCGTGGAAACCCATCCCCGAACCCTCCGGAGCTGCAGCTGGATCGCAGCCCCACCAAACACTAAAATTCCCAAATTCAACACAGTTTTGTCTTGCCCAAAACAAAACATCAAGAGCCGGACAGTTCTGTTCCTGCCATCCCCTCGGGCTAATTTAATCCTGCAGGAAAATGGGTTTGGAGTCTATTTTAGAGTCTTTTTCCAGGATGGGAAGAGGAAAGGGAGGCCCTGAGCTTTAAATCTCACCCCTTCATTTCTTTCCCTTCTCGTTTCTCCCACAACAGCAGCCTGGGACACCAAATCCAATTGCCTGGAAAAACCAGTGGAATGGTGCCTCCAATTCCGTGTTGTGGCTTTGGGGAGGTTCAGTGGCCGAGCTAATTTGGTGCCTTTTCCTGTTTTTCTGCAGCAGGTAGAGGAGAGAGGGAACTGCTGGGAACTTGAGCTGCTCCAGCAGCTCCTGGGCTGGCAGATTCGGGGTGGCACACCCAGCTCCAGCCTGGGTAATCCCAAGCCCAAAGCTGTTTGTCTGCTGCTGGATGTGACCTTTTCCAGCCCTAATAATTCCATGATCCCACTGCGAGGCAGCACAAAGGCGCAGCTGGACCCCACAGGAGCCAGGGGATGGGCTTGGATCCATGGGGAGCTCCACGAGCCCCTTCCACTGCCCAGGGGCAGCCCTGGTGTCCCTCTGCTCAGAACCCGCCCAGGCTGCAGTGCTTCCACCTGATCCAGGGGCAGCAGCTCCAGGACTATTCCCAAAGTACAGCCACGGGACATTCTGAGTTGGAAGAGACCCACAAGGATCAGGAATGGCCCAGCCAGGGATCAAAGCCATGGTGCTCTCAGCACCCTGAAACGTAGCAAAACTCCTCAAAGCCTCTGCCAAACACACACAAACCCATCTCAATACATAGGAANATCCAGAGTTGAAAGTTATTCTTGAAGGGATAACTACACACGCCTTCTTTTTCCAGTGCATCAAAAATACCATTACTGTTTACTTTGAATGCTTCAGACTTGCTCAAACATATCTGAAAGCAGCTCACTTCTACAGAAATCCAAGAGCAGTAGAGAAGTGGCTCTGTTTCATGGGCTAATAAGCAATAGCCTTCTTTGAAAGTTGCTATACAGTAATTATATGCTAAATTAATAATATCAAAAAATATTCTGAGTTGGAAGAGACCCACAAGGATCAGGAATGGCCCAGCCAGGGATCAAAGCCATGGTGTTCTCAGCACCCTGAAACGTACCAAAACTCCTCAAAGCCTCTGCCAAACACACACAAACCCATCTCAATACATAGGAATAAATATAAATGAACAAAAAAAAATTATAAATGAATACATATAAATATANATAGAAATAGAAATAGAAATAGAAATAGAAATAGAAATAGAAATGTTCACGTGTACACCCACTACATACATAGATATTCATGTTAAAAATATAAATAACATACACGTGTGTTGGATGAACTCCAAGGACAGGGATTTCCATGGCACTACAACATTTTATATTCTTATATTTTTAGGAGACAATGAAGTGTCAGTGCCACTGACTGAGCCAGAGCCATGCCCAGCTCCTCACCCTGGCACCACAGACTCATTCCACAGCAATTTTCCAGCTGGGATCAAGCAGAGCTGCTCCCAAGATTCCTAAATCAAGGAAACGCCATTTCTAAAGCAGCACCTTTGGGGGAGTTTGCCTGAAGGGGCCTCTCTGAAATATCTGTCCCAGCTCCCCTCTCCCGGAGCATCTGTGCAAACAAACACTTCCAGCAGCAGCGCTCCCTCCCTCCAGGCTCGTGCCTGCCCTGGGAAACGAGGAGCAGGGAGAGCCACGGCCGGCTTGGAGCATCTGCTGTCCCTAACAGGAACGGCAAAGCTCAGCATTCCCCCGGTCCCGGCGTGGATGGATCCCAGAAATGCAGTTCATCACCCAGGCAGGCATTTCAGCACCAGCTGGTCCCGTCACCAGCATCCCATCCACCCTCTCACTCCGTGGCGCTGCAGCCAGGGACTTCAAACAGGACGGAATTAGGGTCTAATTGGATTTCTGGTCTCAATTAGGGCACGAGGGAAAGCAACTGCAAAGCTGACACGGAAAGCTGCAGCCGCCTGTGACAGCACCGCGGGATTTACAGCGCTCCCACCTCGCCGTGGGCAGGCAGGGTGCAAACCTCTCCCTGGAGGGGAGCAGGATTCACCTGATCCCGAGCGAGTCCAAGGATATTTCACACCAGCCCGGATGGGATGTAGCCAAACATGGCCTCACTTCCCCACAGCACCTCGGGGATGGGGGCAATACCTGCAGGGGAGGGCTCAGCAGGAGATCTGTGGCTCCCTTCTCCTCCTGGACCCCAGATCCTGCGGGATTGAAGGAAGCAGCACCCCCACAGCCCGCTGGAGAAACCTCAGGGAGCTCCAGCGGCTTCACCTGGAAATCAAGCAGACAGGAGGTCCCCAACAAGCAGCAGAGCAAAGGGAACAGCCCGCGGCCACCTGGGCACCTCAGCTGCCACATGAGGCTCATTCCTGCAGCCAGAGGTTCCAAGGCTGCTCCAACATTCCCACATGGGCTCCAGGGCCAGCCTGGGAGCACCAAAATGAAGGAGTGAGGCTGCTCAGGGACACCAGCAGCTGCTGGGACCTTGCTGCTGGCAGAGGAAAAGCCCAGGCAGGGGGGAGCCCCCCAAAAATGCTCTGTTTGTTCTGAGCCACTCAGCAGCACCCTCAGAGCCACCGGGCTGGGGCTGAGGGGTGCCCAGGCTCTGCGTGGCCACAGCAGGGTCACCTCACCCTGCCCAAGCACAGCTCCTTGGTGACAGCCCCGACAATCGGCCACGGCCAGCGAGGAGCTCCCAGCTATCCCCACCCTCGGCAGACACAGCTTCCCAGCACCGTTTTTGCTGCCCACAAGTGTTTTCCTTCAGCTGGTTCAAAATCAGGGCTGGAAAAGCAGCAGCTGGATGTGAGAGGGTGGGAGCAGCTCCTGCCCTGTCCAGCTCTGAGGGCGACGCTGCCATTCTCACCCGCACACCTTGGGATTGTTCCTTGGCCCCTTTCCAGAGGGGCTTCCAAGCTGGATTTTCCTTGCTCTCGAGCACGCTGGGATTCGCTGGGTGTTCTCCTGGGCGACAGGCGTGGGGATGAGGGCTAAGCACGTTTGTGGAAGGGCTGGAAGCAAGCCTTGGGTTTGGAACAGGATTGGGAAAGGAGCCCTCGGCAGTCACCAGCACTTTCTCCTGTAGCGAGGCAGAAAATGAACTGAAATTTCACAGAGGTGGCGCAAACAGAGTGGAAAGAACAAATGCTGAGGGGGGAAAAACCAGACCAAACCACAAGAGCTGCAGACAAAGTGGTTCTAGAAAAAGGCTGGAGCTGCTCTGTGCGGATCAGAGCCCGCTCCCAGTGTCAGAGGTTCAATACCATTGCCTCCAATTTAAATCACTCCCGAAAGAAGTGCAGAGGAAAGGTGATGAAAGGGGCCTAACGCTGTTCCCTGGTCGGAAAAACACAGCCCGCTTGTGCCCCGTGGGGAAGTTTTGCATTTTGGCCAGACAGGGCCCTGCTGGAGCCCGCGCTTGTTTTGCAAGGCTGGAGTCACCGGCGAGCCACGGAGGGGGCAATGCTCCCAGCTCTGAGGAGGATGTGGAGCAGCATCTCCTGGAGGAAGGGAGCACAGCTGGGATCGCGCTCGGGAGCGCCTCCCACAGACGGTCACGTCCTCCTGCTCCCTGGCCAAGGCCTCCCGTGGATGGTTTGGGTGGAAGGAGCCATCAAAAACCATCCAGTCCAGCCCACCCCGCCACGGGACACCTCCCACCAGACCACCTCCCAGCCCGGCCTTGGACACTTCCAGGGATCCAGGGGCAGCCACAGCTTCTCTGGGAAAACTGCGCCAGGGCCTCCTCACCCTCCTCAGAAAACATTTCTTCCTTAAATCCCATCCAAAACAAATCCGAACCACCTTCCTCTCCAGCCTCATGGAGATGCTCAAGGACGCTGGGAAGGCACAGGCAGGGAACTCCCACTCCACCACACTGGATGGGGATAGGTGACCCCCCCACCACGGCTCTCACAACCCCCCAGTTTTGGGAAAGATCTCCCACCAGCAAAGCTGTGCCCACCCCTGGGCGTGCAGGACCTGAGGGACCCCGACCCTCACCCCCAGAGGCGCAGGCAGCGGGGTCTGACATTCCCACCCAGGATCCCTGGTAGGGAAGGCTGGACCCTGAGCCTTTTCCAAGGGAAATCCTCTGGGATTGAGGCAGTTTGCTCCCTGGAGGCCCATCTGCTCTGACCAGCCCCACGAGTCAGCAGCCCCCAGCCATGGTGGATCTCCTCAGCACCCAGGTCCACACGGAATGTTCCCGTGGGAGATGATGGACAGGCAGCCCTCCAGAGGATCCTGGTGTTGGGATCACTGGGATTCTCCTCACAGGACCTGAGATTCCACATCCAGCCCCTGCCAGGACCACCCAGAACCTCCAAAGGGGGTGGAAAACCCGGGATCCACACACAAAAGTGCTTTCCACTCACATTTAAAAAAGGGGGGGAGGGGAAAGGAAACAAAAATAATTTCTCCTGCATTCTTTGTCCACCTTGTGTTTGGTGCACCAAGCTGGGCTTGAGAACCTCACCTGAGCTGGGATCACCCAGTCCCTGCACTGAGCCTCGGGTTTTAGGCCCAGCACAAGGTTTTATTATCATCCAGCTCCTTTGTAAGCCAGGCCAGAGACTTCTGCTGCCGTATCCAAACAAAAACTTGTGCTTAAGCCTGCCAAAACCTCCTCCGTGGACGTTCCCTCTGTGTTTGGAAGGAGAGAAATGCACAATAAACCCCCTGCAATGACAGGGCTGTGGATTTGGGGTGTCCGTGTGCGTGTTGGACTTGTCCCCAAAGGTAACTTTAACAACTGGGTGATTTCTCCTGCTTTTTTTTTGTCTTCAACTCCCCCCCTGCTTATGCAGTGAGTTCCTAATATCCTGATTGGAACCAGATTTGCATGAATTAGGAGTCGAAATTGGAGCAGCGACTGCTGTGCAGAGGATGTAAAGGGAATAAAATGAATGGGGTATTAACCTTCAACCACTGAATATTAATCAGTGTTTCACAAAAAAGAAAATACAGAGGCTGCCACACTAAATATTTTTAGCATTTATTGACGGGCTTGATTTCCTCTCTCTTTTAGACCTTTTGCTTCCAATCACGGCCCATAAAAAAATCACAGCGAAGATGGGGAGGGCTGGAGAGGGGGAAGGGGTGAAGGAAAAACCCCGAGCTCATCCATTTCCTCGGATGCTGGAGGACGTTGGTGAGTTACGCAACACCGAGGCCCAGCTGACAAACAGAGTTCCTAATCCCACAAGGGCTCGGTTCAAAGGCTCGGTTCTGCCAGTCCCAAACCAAACAGAAATCGACCCCGGAGCCCAGCGAAGCCTTCGGAAATGAAGGCACCATAAAGAAATAAACTCCTTAAAAGCCCAACTTCCCCTGTGCTGAAAGGTGAAATGCACTTGAAAAATCGGCCTAATAAAAGAATCGCCTCGTTAAGTGAAGGCTTCGATTCTCTTTTTTTGCTCCAGTTCATGAAATAACCCCGTGGAAAATGAAACACCAATCTTAGCCAGGTGTCCCTTGGAATGGTGACGTCCCCACGGCACCGGAGGCACTTAGGGAACAGCAGCCCGAGGAGGTTGGTGCCCATCCCAGGTCCTGGGACACAGGGCAGTGACTAAATTGGGATTTTATTGGGGTCAGCAGCCAAGGTCGTGGGGTTTTGGGGTTATTATGGGGTGCAGGGTGGGCAGGTGGGTGGGGTGGGTGGTGGGAGCAGCAGGGTGGGTTAAAGCCACCCCCAGCTGGCACGGAAACCACATCAAACCGGGCTGATCCAACCCCGGAGTTTTCTCCCAAACAACATCTAAAATACCAACAAAAACCCCACACAAGTGGAAAACTCCAGAGCCTCTCCTTTTGTCATTGCTCCCCTGCAAAAATCTGGCACGAGGAGGGGTGGATTTAAGAGCCAGATGTGGGCAGAGACAGTTCCCAAGCTCCCAAACTCTGCTGCCCTCCTTGATGCACCTTTGCCAACCAGAACCCGATTGTTCTCGTTGCCCCCTTATCGAGTTACCTGGATTTGTTTCAGTGCTCAGAAAGGGTTGGAGGGGGGGCAGAGAGAGAGAGAAAGCAGCGGTAGGTTTTCAGGAAATAGCAAGTTCTTTTTCACTGAGATAGGAATCATTTGGCAGCCCACGGTGAAATGCTTCTGGGTTCCAGAAGAAAGCCGGGGGGGGGAAAGCAAAGCAAGGAAAGGGAAGATGCTAATGAACTGCAGAGGAGAGAAAAATAAAGTTGAAAAGAAAAGGAAAACAAACAAATCAAAGTGAAACTCGAGGTTGGGCAGGCATCCGCACCCAGCTGATCCTCGGGGAGCTGCAGGGTCCGAGCCACCAGATCAGGAGCGGCCTCCTTTCCTGGGAATGCTCAAGGATAGGTGGCGTTAAAGGCCCAGGAATAGCTCACTCAGAGCATTTTGGCAAAAAGAACCCCCAGGTACCAGGTCAGCACAAATCTACAGGCATGATCACCTCTGGCTCAGGGAGATGAGAGCCCAGCAGGTCTCTCTGGTGGTGGAAACAGCGAAAAACCTCATGGAATCATGGAACATCCTGAGCTGGGAGGGAACCACAAGGCTCTTCTGCTTCCCTTCGGAATCCCGGTGCCCGCGGTGAGCTGGGCGACAACCCTGCCTTTGCTGCCCAAACATCTCCTGCCGGGACCCACCAGCTTTGCTGCAAGCCCTGTGCCCCCGAATGCCAGCAAAGACACCCCGGTGAGGGGCAGCGAGGGTGCTGCCAGTCCCACGGGGAGCCCAGGACAGGGGGATCCCAAAGCGCTCCCCAGAGAGGGCCGGGCCAGCCCAGGGCTCCCAGTGAAGCCCCCTGGAGCAGCCCTGCACGTCACATCTGGGTTAATGGGTCTTGCCCAGCTCTGTGCAGCCAAGCTGAGTTATTCCACATTCTCATGGATTTGGTGCTCACTCGGCTTCTTTCCTGGGGGAAAAAGCGGGGTTTTTGTGCTTTTTCCTTTCTTTGCACGTGCCGGGTCTGGGGGCTGCATGCGAGTGAGTCTGCATGGAATGGGAACGTGATCCCTTCTAACCCATATCAGCTGGTTCTTATCTCCCCTTCACTCTCGGTGCACAGGGAGACGTGGAAAAGGCCTCCTGCTCCAGGGAGAGCCGCAGGGATGGGAAGGAGGGAGAGGCAGCAATCCATGTGTTAGGTGGGAAAAGGGATGCAGCTCTTTCCTTCCACCCCATTCCTGCTGGCACATCATTCCTGGGAGACGCTGGGTAGGGCTCTGGCCACCTGGCTGGGTTGAAAATGTCCCTGCTCGTCGCAGGAGAGTTGGAATTTATTAATTTAAAGGTCCTTTCCAACCTAAATTGTTCCATTCTCCCCAGGAGAGGCTTCCCTGGGCTGCCCTGGCAGAAGCAGGAGGGATCAGGTGACCTTCCCAAATCCCAGAAAGGATCCAAGGACCTTCCCAAATCCCAGGAGGGATCAGGTGACCTTCCCAAACCCCAGGGGAGATCTGGTGACCTTCCCAAACCCCAGGAAAACCTCCCAGCCCTGCTGATCCTGCTCAGGGAGGGCACCCAGTCCTTCCAGTTGACACCAGAACTGGATTGGGTTCAAACCTCTGGGAAGACAACTTCTTCAAACTTAAAAATATTTCAGCTTTTGCCATCTAGAGGGACCTATCAGGATCTTTTTCATCCCTAAATTCCCGGAGTTTCATCAGGGATTATGGAGGTGAGACAAACAAAAGCATCCCCGAATCTCCACGCTGCACCTTTGAGACCAGGAAAGCTCCAGCTGGATTTTTTTTTTCTCAATAATTTCAGTTTCTCCTTTCCCTTTTTTTCCTGCCCCGTTAAACTGTCTGTGCTGCTTTTTAACCATTATCCCAAGCACACAGCTCAGCCTCCCCCAAAACCAAACCAAAACAAAAAACCCTGAGGTGTGAGAAGATTAAAGATTTTGAGATCTGGACATTTTCAAATCAGAACCACATGTCGGGAATAAACGGGGCTGGCAGGCGGCCACCACTCGGAAAAGCCAAGGAGCTCTTGCTTTAAAAGGATCCCCCGAAAGCCTGGAGAGAACGGGAGCATCAGCACTTCCCTCCTGTCCTCAGGACCAGGAGAACTCCAGGGATTTATCGCGTCTCCACATGCTGGTTCCCACCTACAGGAATTTCTGAACCACCCCCTAAAAGTTCTGTGTGTTCCCACTGCCCATCCATCCCCAAAATTCCAGCAGGCTCAGGCTCCTCGGAGAAGACCTCAAAGCCCGATTCTGCCTGGATCAAATCGTGTTCCACCAAGACCTCAGAGGAAATTGCAACGGAAAAAGCTCCAAAAGCCCCTGAATTCCAGAAGCAAATCCATCCTGGAAAGGACGTGGGAATGGCTAGAGCCCCTCTGCTGCCATGGATGAAGAACAAGGATGTCAGGAAAAGGAAGCTGAAGAAGGGCATTGCTGGATCCTGGCTTGGCCAGGGAGCTGCAAAGACTCAGGAGATGGCTCCAAGCTGCCTCTTCTCCCGCTTCCAGCTGCTTTCTGACTGTGGTATCATCATCATCATCATCATCATCATCAAATCATCATCATTAGATCAGCATCATCATCATCATCATCAAAACATCATCATCACCAAATAACCATCAGTATCATCAAATCACCATTGTCATCAAATGATCACCATTATCATCAAATCATCATCAAATTATCATCACCATCATCAAATCACCATCATCAAATCACCATCATCAAATCATCATCATCATCATCAAATCATCATCATCATCAAATAACCATCAGCATCATCAAATCACCAGCATCATCAAATCATCATCATCATCATCATCATCAAATAATCACCATCATCATCAAATGATCATCATTATCATCAAATCATCATCAAATCATCATCATCACCATCATCAAATCACCATCATCAAATCATCATAATCAAATCATCATCATCAAATAATCATCATCATCATCAAATGATCACCGTCATCATCAAATCATCATCATCATCAAATAACCATCACCATCATTATAAGATCCCCATGGCTGGGTTAGTGTGGGAGAGACCCTTAAGATCACCTCATTCCGAGGTGTCCCTCCAGGCTCGGAGCAGCCCATCTCCCACCCCGGCCCCAGCCCAGTCCCACTGCCCAAGCCCATCTCCGGCCCAGCATTTAGATCAGACATTCCTCATCTCGCAGGCACAACCTCTGCTCAGCACCAGCGCCCTGAGCTGTCCCGAACTTTGCTGGAATGGGAGCTGAGCAGACCCTGGCACAGCTGGAATCCCACCCAGGAGGGGCCGTCCCAGCTGGGATGGAGCTGAAGGCTCCGGAGCATCCCAACTATCCAAGTTTCCTCCTCCCTGATGAGGTGGATACATTTCCAGCCAGCAGAACATCCCAAAAAGAGCCTGAGGGAATTTGCTGCCCACCACTCGATATTCTTACCCCGGGAATTTTCCTACTTATCACCAGGAGAACCACCCACAGCAGGACTCTGGGCGTCCTTGGCGAGGAGAAAAAAATGAACTTAATTCCCTGTCCACGATGGACAACTCGCTTTACCCGAAATCATATTCTTGGTCCTCCGGTCGTTTATGGGGTCTTTAACTCTTCCCTTTTTCTAGGGGGGTTTCAGAAATCTCCTTTATTAGGGGAAAAAGATTGGAGAGCATTAGGCAGAGTGCCAGCAGCCATGGCAACCTCGGATTTTTCCATCTTCATTACAAGTTCAAGTAAAACCTTCATATAAAACCTGAAATGAAAGGCTACATTATAAGTCCATTTTGAAATGTTTGCCTGGAAGTAAAACGTTGGACTGCATCCTTTTAGTCGGCGCTGAACATTCTGGTTCTGCGCGGAGCACATTTTTCAAGTCAGATTTGTGTTTTCTTTCAGATTTTATTCCGTTTGCTCACGGAGGGTGGGTCGTCTGGTGGTTAGAGCGAGGCATGGAGGCAACTGGGCTCCAGCCTCAGGCTGTTCCTGATCGCTCAGGGAGCATTCCCAATTTTAGCCAGGTGATTTGGGCAAATCCCGTCAGCCCCAAACGTCATTTTGGGGTTTTATTTCCTTTCTTACCGATGTAAGAGTGACGGTAATTCCGTGAGGCTGCACCGGGATGGGCATCGCACTGCTCATTAAAGCTGGTGGAGAAGTCACTCCCCAGCAGAGCAGCTCATCCCTTCCCACTACATTTTTCCCTGGATCTGGAAGCCAGAGCAAGAGGTTAAGGAGAGGTTAGAGAACGGCAGGAATTGTCTGTCGGCTTTGCAAAGCCGTGATTGGGAAACCCGAAATTGCCCTGTCTGCTGTAAATCCTGACACGAGGCTGCCCAGGAGGCACTCAGCCAGTCCTGCAGTGACACCCGAGTGAGTTCATTCCCGCTTGGTGTCACCTCAGGGTGCTCCGGCCTCAGCCAGTCCTGCGGTGACACCTGAGTGAGTTCATTCCCACTCGGTGTCACCTGGAGCCACGCTGGCCTCAGCCAGTCCTGTGGTGACACCTGAGTGAGTTCCTTCCCGCTCGGTGTCACCTCAGGGGGCTCTGCCCTCAGCCAGTCCTGCGGTGACACCTGAGTGGGTTCATTCCTTCTCGGTGTCCCCTCAGGGTGCTCTGGCCTCAGCCAGTCCTGGGAGGAGAGAAATTCTGCAGCTGCCTCTCATTTCTGGGCACCTCCTCGCCTGGGGCCAGGAGGTCACGGCCGCAGCAGGGACTTCCTTCCCCTCTGGCACAGGGCTGAGCAGCTTCCCCGGGGCTGGAGAGGGAGAAATCTCCTCTCCAGCCCCTCCGGAGCGCCTGGCGCTGTGCTTTTCCTGGGAACCACGGCCTGGAGCGCAGGTTACAGAAACACCGCGCTGAAGGGAAGGAGAGTTGGTGTAAAAATCTCTGTCCCAAGCTGCTCCTGTTCCAGACGGGGGTCACTGAAGGCCAGGGCTGGGCTGCTGAGCCTGCAGTGAATGCTGGCTGTGCTGGAGGCAAACTGGGATTTCAGAGCTTCCTCCTGGCTCTGGCCAAGCCCGGAATCCCGGGACACCGTTCCCACCTGCTCCTGCTTAAACACTCCCCTTCTCCAGCTCTTATCAGAGCACCCCCAATCCAGGCATGACAAGGGGTGCAGCTGCTGCTCCTGGGGGACAACTCCGACCCTCAGGGACCTCCTGGTGTGGCTCGGAGGGCCTGGAGCATCCTGCAGGAGCCTGTCGGGCTCCATGAGCCAGCACATCCAGCCCTGCCGAGCCCTGGCACGGCCTTTAGCGCTTTTCATCCTTCCTCGTGGTGCTGGAAAACCTTTTCCACGAGGCTGGAGGGAGGCCCTGGTCCTGCTGGATCTGATTTCCCTCCTCTGCTCCGCTCCAGCCCCCACCTGCTCTCTCCTGTCCCAGGGAGGGCCGGACGGGCTGCAAACAGCGCGGGGGCCTTTTCTTTTTTCTTCCTCCATCCTTCCTTCCGCTCCTCGCCTTCAATTAGTGGGCACAGACTTCCGAAAAGCTCCTTCCTCCCTAACCTTTCGCAGCCTGGCGCGATAATGACGCCAAAAAGCTCGAGCCGGGCCCTGGCGCGGGGTGCACGGCCTTGCTGGGGCAGCGGAAGGTGAGGACGGTGACCTTCATCCCTCCCTCCTCTTCCTTTCCTCCCCCTGCGGCTCGGATGGGCTCGGGCAGGAGCAGGAGGGCTCGGGGCTGCCTCCCTCCCAGCAGAGAGAGTTCCTCTGCAGCGTCGTTTTCGGTAACCAGAGGTCGGGGGGTGGTTCTGGAGATAACACAGCCCCTGGGGGGCTGCCCTTGGAAATAATGATTCGAATCGGGCATTCCTTGAATCGAGAGTGAGGGGGGAAAGGGCTCTCTGGTTTTAATTTGGCATTTCTTGCTCCCTCTCCCAGCAGCCAAACTCCAGGCTCCTGCAGCTTCCCCCCAAAAACACGAATTAAAGCTTATTTTGGGGTTACACAGCCCATCCACCTCAGGAATGACCATCGTGGGGCTGTCAAGCACTGCGGGGTTTGGAAGCTTGTACAAAAGCATCCCTGCTCCCCGTGGCAGTGGGAAAGGATGGGAAGGACCCTGGATGTGTCCTGGGATAAGCACATCCCCCTCAGCATTTCCACAAGGCCTCCCCCAGAGCCCCCCCAAATCTGCCCAGGCCTCTCCCAGGGCACCCCCACCAGCACCTCCCTCCTCCTCCCCTCCCTGATCACCACGGGTGACGCTCCCGTGGTTTGCTGCCTCACGTCCCTGTCCCCAAAAAGGGAGTTTTCCAGCCCATTTTCCCAGCAGGATAAGTGAGGGAGCCACTCACTGCACCTGCACATGGGGGGACGCGGCGAACCCCCAAAAACAGCTGCTAAACCCCTGAGTGGGACGTGCAGCCCCCAAAATCTACACGCCTACCATTAACTGGCATCCCATGATTGGGCGGTTGACAGCGAGAGAAATGAACTCTCGGGTCTCTCACTGAAGTTGGGATCTCCTGATTCCCAGGGTGACTTTCCCTCACATTGTCCTGAACTGCTCACAGCACATTGGGAATATGCCACATGGCATTTCAGGACAAGGCTTTTGGAACTTCCACAGAGCAGCTGTAAAAGTAAGTCTCGTTTTTGGCTGCATCGCTCATTAGACACTTTCTCACTGATTTCCGTTGCTCATCAAATTTCTTCTTCCTTTGTTAGCATTTTCAAGGCAGAGATCACAAGGAATTACATGCTAGAATATGGCAGTTCCTTCGCTGACTAAGGGAGCTCCTTCTCCAAGTGCAAAATTCCCTCAGGGAACAGAAAAGGGGCATTTTGTAAAGTCATTTGCACTCCCGGATCAGGCTGGAGATGTTTTGCCCCCCAGCACCACGTGAGCAGCCACCTGGGCTGGCTCAGTGTCCCCTGTTTGTCCCCGGAGCTCCTGGACCCTCTCAGTGCTCCCTCCCAAAAACAACATAATGGAAACCATCCCATCCCATCCCAGAGAGAAAAACCGGACCCACTTGGAGGTGAGAAACCCATTAGTGCCTTATAAACCCCTCCCACCCTCCACGGGAGCTTTTCATAGCCAGGAAAATAATAACTCCAACCCACAGCGAGGGGGAGCGAAGCCGGGGTCTCCAGGTCCCAAATATTCACCGCTCCCGCCGTGGTTCCAGCCATAAAATGGGTTTATTAAAAAAATCCCGGGTTTGATTTCATCTGAATTAAAAGGGGGATGGGGGATGGGCCCCCCCCTGCTCCCCACTGAGCCTGGTTTAATATCTCTGATGCTGTGAGGTCACAGCTGAGTGTGCAGGATGAGAAAGGCCAGGCTGGAAAAGCCCGGCTTTGTTGGCATCGGTGGGGATTTAAATTAACTAAAAACGGGGAACGTGTGAGGGGAGAGTTGGCACGAGCAGGTCCTGGCAGGGCGGGAGTGCTCATCCATGAAAATGAAGAGTCCCTGCTGCCCTTCAGTGCACTCACATCAGCTCTGCCCAGGGAAAATAAGAAAAAGAATCAAACTTCTGAGCCACTGCCATGAAATGAAGCAGTTTTGGGGTTTTTTCGGTCCCTCATCATCTCTAGTTTCCAAAAAATTCCCCAATTTTTGCTCTTTTAACTTTCCCCCTTGGCACAGAGGGCTGGGGGAGGCTCGGGAGTGGGAGCTGGGCAGAGCTGTGCCCAGGACACTCCTGGTGGACGCTGCCTGCCCTCCTCGGATTCCCAAAAACCACTGGCACATGGGCAAAATTCCACATTTTGCTTCCCCACTTACTCTGATCCAGCCCCCCCCCAGTCTCTCACCCCACCCCAAAACACCCTTTGCAAGGATGGGATTCCCTTTCCTGTGACCAAATGCATTAAAAATCACCATTTTTAATCACAAATTCGTCATTAACAAACCCATGGAGAGCCACGGATCTGCCCGAGACTGAGACAACAGCAACCACCCAGGAAAATCCGTACATCAGGACAAAAACTCCATCACTCCATGATCCTTTAGGACCATCTCTTTTGTGCTTCCTCTGCTGCGAAATCTCCTCTGCGGCCGCTGGAAGGAAAGAGAAAACCAAGAGAGGAGCAGAGGACAGAGCTCCTCCTGCTCTGCCCCCTCCCCGGCCCGGAATCCAATAAAGATGATTAAATTCCATGTCCTTTCCTCCCCTCGGCATCCCCGCGCTCTGCTGGAACGCGGAGCTCAGGAAATGGGGCAGGACAGCTTCCCTCGTGAAACCTTAGAAGGCCGGGCAGGGGGTGCC
>VZRQ01000307.1:10135-23826 GCA_013397975.1 Machaerirhynchus nigripectus | reverse complement strand
CCCCCCCCCCCAATTTTTTGGCTTGCTGTTCTCTATGGAGGGGGGAAAACCCAAACCCTGGGATGATTGCATTGTTGGGATGGCTGCTCCAGACTGGTTTGGGGCAGAAATCTGGAGGGTTTGGTTACACTTCCCTGAAAAAGGTTCTGTCTTTCAGGGAAGAAGGTTGAAAAAATTAATATTAAAACCTTTAAAAAACCCAGTTTTTTTAGTTATACAATTTTAGAAAGAAATATTTAGGCCAAAAATCTGAGCTGATCTGATCGTTCACACCTCGTCTCAGAGAATTTCCTATTCCAGTTCAGATTGCCCAGATGAACATGAACCAATATTCCCACTTTCCATGGGGATCTCCATCCTGGATGAGTGGTCCAGCCATCACCTGCAGCTCATCCAGGCCTCTTCCATCACCATTCTGAGCCTTTCCAAGGCCTGAGCACCCTTTCCATGAGGAAATTCCTGCTGATGTCCAGCCTGAGCCTCCCCTGGCCCAGCCTGAGGCTGTTCCCTCTCGTCCTGTCCCTGTTCCCTGGGAGCAGAGCCCGACCCCCCCAGCTGCCCCCTCCTGTCAGGTGGGGCTACAACAGGCACAGGACAAACCAAACACCCTGAGTTCATCCCTGGAAGTGGCCCAGGCCAGGCTGGGCAAGGCCTGGAGGAACCTGGGATCGTGGGATATGTCCCTGCCCACGGCAGGGGTGGAATGAGATGAAATTTAAGGCCCCTTCCAACCCAAACCATCTGGTGAGTCCATGAAATCATTGTCACCATCCGGGCGATCAGACACTGGGATGGGAATGTGGGATCTCCATCCTTGGAGGGAGTCAGCCCTTGACCAGGCCCTGCTCTGAGGGCTGGACTGGAGAGCTGCAGGGCTCGTTCCAGCTGGAATTCTCTGTAGTTCTCTCTCCCCACCACCCCAGTGCTCCCATTTCCTCCTGCACCTCCAGAGGGGCTCCCAGACACAGAACTCCCGCAATTTCTCTTGGAACAGTAAAACCATTTCTCCAGAGAAGCCCCACCGTGCACACACAAGGATTATCCCCCTCTCCCAGCTCTCCATCGCTTTTCCTTTCACTCCTTCTCCATCTCTTCCCTTCTTCTCCGCTCCGGGAACGCTTTGGCTCCGTTCCCACTCCTCGGGGCTGGGGACACACACACTCTGCACTCAGGGAGGGCAGCGGAACCAGCTGGGGATGTTTGTGCCACCGGTGCCTGGCCCGGGAGAACAGAGGTGCTCCAGAGGAGCTGCGGGGAAATGAGATGAAATTTAAGCGTGCCGGGACCTTCTCCGGCGTGCCGGGACCCGGAGCTCACGAGGGCTGCCGGAAAAGGCACGGACACAATAAACCTACCCAGCAACTCCGGAGGTATCGGAGCTGACGGGAGCCCAGAGGAGAAGGATATTCCCACTATTATTGACATCCACACAGGGACAAGTGGCTTGGGCACCTGTGCAGAGTTTTGAAGTGAAATTCTTGCTGACGGGGAGAAAAAATTCCTTTTCGGAAGGAAAGCCAGACCGGGGAGCGATGCCGAGCCCAGGCAGGGCTGTGGTGTTGGGATGAGCAACCCTGGGATTTGGCCATCCCAAATCCTTCCTCCAGATGATTCCAGCCCCCGGGAGGTGTTGAGGCTCCCTGGAGCCAGCTCAGGAGTGCAGCCCCTCAGTTCTCATCCTGCTGGGTGATTCCTCATTGGGTGATTTCTCATCCCAGTTAATTCCTGCTCTCTCCTGGCTTCTCCCCACCTGTGTTGTGGTGCTGACACAGCCCCAGCCAGGTGGAACCTAAAAAGGTGTGGGGGATTAATCAACATCCCAGAGGATCCTGTGGTTCAGGGGGAAAAATCCCAGGCTCTTGGCTAGCGAAGGATGGAATTGGGCTAATTACCAGGCTAATCACCTCCCTGCCCATAACAACACACTCCTTATCAGGAAAATGGATCCCAGGAGCACAGAATTCCCAAATCCAGACTCTTACCTAACAGCAGCACAGGATGGGATGTGCCCAGGCAGTGCCACAGCAGCCAGAGAAATTCCAGCCCTCTCCTGCCCATGGCTTCAGACAGTGCCAGCCCTGCTCCCATCACTCTCAGACACATTCCACAACTGCCCACCTGAAGAAATTCCATCATTTCCTTGGGAAAATGCCCATCCAGCACACCTGGACACGCTCAGCAAGTCAGGTCCGTGTGCTGTGAGCTCAGCTCCCACCAGCCGGGAGCTGCCTTGATGCTCCCAGTGGATCCTCCCCAGTTTGAGCCACTGCAATTCCAGTTCTGGGGTTTCCCAGCAGTGCTGTCCACGCCCCACCACCGCTCCGAGGCTGGGTTTGTAGAGCAGCAGGCTGGGGGTTCCAGGTGGGAAAAGCACCGGGGAGATCCTATGGGAAAGGCTCCCAAAGGTGGTGTTTTGGCAGGATGGCTCGAGGCCAAACCAAGGTGAGAAAACGGCGTCGGGAGCATCGCCCGAGCGGAATTTCCCGGACAAATCACCGAGACGTTGGCAAAGAGCTTTTCAAACCCAGACAGAGCCAAATTCCGTCCCGTCGCTGTTACATAACACAATTAGTGGGAACACAGCTCCGTGGTTGTGCAAGAAATCTGGGGCCACTTTCTGTGCCACTCTGATCTCCCCTTTAATCGCCTTTTCCACGCAGGGAACGCCGCTTCCTCGCCCTGCACTCGGGCTCACCTCATGAGGGCCGAGCCTGAAGCTGGTGTTGTTTATTTATTCCACCCGATAAAAGCAGGATATTGCTCCCTGTGATAACACGGGGTCATTTTCAGTGAAGCCTCTCTGGGCAAACTTTTAATACAGCGAATAACACCCGTATCAGATCCCAGATAAAAGCTGTCACATCCCAGCCCCAGCTCAGGCCTTCGAGGGGCTGTAATTACCTTCTGTGGGGGCCTGGGGGTTGGTTGGTTTTTTTTCTTCCTCTTAATTGTTGCTCATAAAAATCAAGGCAGAAAATTAAATTAGTTCGGTGCAATTTAGCACGAGCTTTATTCGAAGGCAAGGCTAAGGATGGCTGGGTTAAACCCCATTCTGGTGTGGCTTAAACCCCACTTCTGGTGTGACTTAAACCCCACTTCTGGTGTGAGTTAAACCCCACTTCTGGTGTGGCTTAAACCCCACTTCTGGTGTGGGTTAAACCCCACTTCTGGTGTGGCTTAAACCCCATTTCTGGTGTGCCTTAAACCCCACTTCTAGTGTGGGTTAAACCCCACTTCTGGTGTGGCTTAAACCCCATTTCTGGTGTGCCTTAAACCCCACTTCTAGTGTGGGTTAAACCCCACTTGTGGTGGGCCTTGCAGTCGGAATTGGGTGGGCAGCAGGGATAAGTGGGATAATATTATCCCACATCCCCTTTTCCTGCATGGAAGGGTGCAGGAAGAGCTCTTGCCCCCCAGAACTGCTCCCAGAGCAGGCACCTCCGTCCTTTTACAGGTGGGAACAACCCTGGCAGGGTCCATTTGAGCAGTTCCCACTAAAAGTGAAAAAAAAGGTGAACTGGGGGGAAAACATGGTGGTCCCAAGTTAGACAGACCATTTTGACCCCATCCAGCTGAGTGTCTCTGCGTGCCAGACCCAAAAATGAGTTTTTGCTGCTTCCTGAGGCTGTTCCAGTCCCAGCAGAGCTCCTGGGGCCAAGTGGGCCCAGCAGAGCCCAGTCCCTGCGGGGCTGGAAGGGCCTCGCTGACCCCCAACCACCCCTCCCACGTTTCTATTCCACCAGCACGAGCCAGGGGAGAATTGGCCACAAAATTGGAGGGCAGTGGGGTTATTTTAAAATGAGAAGAGGCCTTGAATGAAATTTTCCATGAGTTTATCTTGCGAGCTTGGCTTTTTTCTTTGAACTTCCCCGAGTTGCTGGGACAGGGAGGCCGCAGATCCCGGTGAGGGGTGGCACAAGTGTGGCATGAGGGCAGGGAAGCCTCTGCGAGGTGTCAGAGCCACGATAAGCCCAGTTTAAACTTCCCCCAGAGCTAAACCCTGGTGTCAACACATGCTGCTGCCCCAGCTCCGGGATCAGGCCAGGCAAACATCCAGCCCCAGGGGGAAATCAAAGCCCAGGCACATCCAAGCCAGGCTGGAGTGTTTCACTCCCCAATTCCCAGCTGAGCAGGGCTTTTCCAGCGGGTTCCCCACAGCCAGGTCTCTCCCCAGACAGCTGTTTATCCGAGAAACCCCGGTGTGTGAATTATCCCTGGATTTATTTATCCCTGGTGGGCACAGGCCCAGGGAGCTGCTCCGCAGGGTACGCGGTGTCCCGGCCCTGGGCATCCACACGGAATGTTCTGTTTGCCTCTCCCCCCGCCCCAGCTCCCCGCCACCCACCCTGGACAGCCCAAAATCCCAAATAACCCCAGGGCAAAACCACTGGATGCTCCTGATCTCATCAGGTGGCAAAGGAGAGGGCTCATCCCGCTCCCTCCATCCTCACCCTAAACCAGGGATGATTCCCCACGGGAAGGGGCACAGCAGGGAGGTCTCTCCCTTCAGGAACTCCTTAAAAAACCCCAAAGCCACTTTTTGGAAGGCCCCACAAGCCCAGACAGCTCCTGCCAAGGATGACAGGGCCTTTTGGCTGCCAGCCCCATCAGCCACAGCACATTTTGCATCCAGGAGTGGATTTTGCAGCTTTCCCTGCTCCTCCCAGGGCCTAGAGGAGAGGAGGGATCCAATCCCCTGCTGCAGCAGTGTCCCTGTGCCATCACCCCCCTTAACCCCAACACGTTTCAGGCCGAGCTCAGCTAAGCTCAGGATTAGCCCTCCGAGTGCTGTAACTCATCAGGAAAAACCCACGCCCATATTCTGAGAAAAATGCCTTTTTTTCCCCAGATTGGGCAAAAAAAAGGTTAAAAACCCACCATCTGTCATGGGAATTTGTTTCCCCTTATTTCTCTGCCCTTCCCCTTGTTCAGGGGGAGTGGGGAGGGGGAGAATGTTCGTTTGAAGCTTGCCCCGTGCTTTATTAATTGATGGCAAATAATCCGCAGATAAAGCTCTCAATAAATGGTTTAATGAGAACATATGGTGGGGAAAATTGACAGGAGGGAGCCTTGCAGGAGTTCCTGGGGAGCAGAGTTACGGGAGGAGCAGGAAAAGGCTTGGACAGGGAATTCCGAATATTCCTTAAAGGGAGAACAAGGAAAAGGGCGGCAGGAGGAGCTCTGCTGTCCCCAGGTGCCTGAAGGAATTCCCAAAAATCCAATGGCTCACAGCAGGTCCCAGCTCAAAATTCCCTGTGACTGAGCTGTCCCCTGGCTCCAGGGATTTTCCTTGGAATCAGCTGGTTGGGAATGGGCTTAAGCTGGGCTGAAATAAGCTGCTCCTAAAGAGCAAATGGAGTTTAGGCCCATTTGGCCACGTTGGCCGTGGAATGGTTTGGGTGGGAAGGGGATTAAAGCTCATCCCATCCCAGCTCATCCCATCCCGGCTCCCTGGGACGCCTTCACTGGGGCAGCGTGCTCAACACCCAAGAGTGGAGTTACAGAATCACAGGAAGACTTTTCGGGAGGAATTTCCTCATGGAAAGGGTGCTCAGGCCTTGGCAGGGGCTGCCCAGGGAGGTTTGGAGCCCCCATCCTTGGAGGTGTCCAAGGAATTCCTGGAGGTGGCACTCAGGGCTCTGGGCTGGGGACAAGGTGGGGATCAGTTGGACTCGATGACCTGGGAGGGCTTATCCAACCTCAACGAGACAATTCCTGGTGTCCCCATCCCCTGGCCCCCCTCATCCCAAGGGCCACCTGATCCCCAAGAAGCCACATCCACCGGAAACACGGGATTCTTCCGGGCACAAAGTGACTCAGGAGCACCCCTGCTTGTGTTGGCATTCCCAAACATCCCATGATAACCCTGGTCCTAAAACAGTTCCCATCTCCAAATATCCCATTACAACAGATCCTTAAATAATTCCCATCTCCCAGTATCCCATTACAACAGATCCTTAAACAGTTCCACCCTTGACACCAAACATCCCCTGGCCCTCAATTCCCGTCCCTGAGATCCTGGGAAAACGGGGGAGTCCTGCAGGGATCCCCAGCTCCAGGGATCCCCAGCGCATCCCAGTGCTCCTGAGCTGGCTCCAGCTCAGCTAAGCCCCACCCTGACAGCTGGGAAATCCCTTCCCAGCACATGGGATCCACCGCAGCAATTTGGGGAAGGAATCTTGCCTTGAATCCCACAGCTCTGGGTGATCCAGGACACTGAGCATCCCCTGGAGGGGTGTGGGTGTGCCCTGGGGCTCTGGGCTCATGCAGAGCTGGTGTCCCCAAAAGTCATCAAACCGTCACTTTAAAATATAATTAAATCCCTCATTAATTGGAAGTAAGGAAACAAAGACATGAAAAGGGTTTAAAATAGAATTAAACCCCTCGTTAAATGGAATTAAAGAAATAAAGATTGAATTAAAACAGCATGTGGCACTGTCGAAGTTCACCCAGGAAAGTCTCTCCCCTCCACCACAGCTCAGCTTTCAGGCAGGAAAATCAGGGATTCACACAATTCCAGGGGCTGGAGCTTCAAGGGAATCTCCTGGGGGCAGAGGCTGCTGCTTTCCCAGACTGTCCATATTCCTTGGCCCCGCTGGATCCCGTCAGGAGACCCGGCCAGGGCACTTCAGGTCAGGGCTGGAGGTGCCAAGTGGCACCTGTACCCTGTGAACCAGGGCAGAGAGGGACAGGGAGGGAACCAGGATTTCAAAACGCCTCATGCCGAAGGGAGGCACCCCGCACCTGCATTTCCCAGCTTTTTGGGGACTTCTGCTGAACATTTTTAAGACCCTGAGGAGGTGGACAAAGAGTTCGGGGGCAGGGACACACCGGAGGGGTAGAAAACCTGAAATATGGGTATTTTTCAACTGATCCAGGGTGCTCCCATTCTCAAACAACCCCGGAGCCCTGGGGGGGCGGTGAAACCCAGAACTTTTGAAGGTGCAATCCCAAAACTGTCCCCATCCCACAGCTGGACTGGGTGCTCCTGCCCTGGGCCATGTGAGGAGCCCCAGCATCCCGATCCCGGCTGATCCAGAATCCCAGCGGGACTCCTCTCATTCCTCACATGGACTTTCACCCCCCAAACCAAACAGGGGGGTCAGGGTGGCGTTCCCACACTTCCCATGATCCCTTTGCATTGGTTTTGTGACAAGGGATGTCAAGGACTTGCCAGCGGTGGCCCCGTGGGGTGGCACTGGGGACACTCCGCCTTCCCACAGGGAACTCGGATCTTCCCAACTCAGCACACAGATCCGGGATCCACACACTCCACAAGACCCCCAGAGTCCCCCAAATCATCCACCCCATCATCAAACCAATCCCACCTTGGATCCCAGGTTTCCCCAGATTTGGGGTCTCCAGCACTGGTTTTGCTCTGATGATCCCCAAAATCCAAACTCGTTTCCCTGCAGCAGCTGGGTTGGAGCTCCCGGTTCCCAAGCAGATCCCAAATTCCCCCAGCAAACCCCCATGTCCATCAAGGGATTTTCTCCGTGAGCCTTTCCAGTTAGGAAAACACAAATTTATGGGGGAGAAGCTAAGGAGGGGTCTTGGGGACTGGACTGGGGCTTTTTCCAACTTCCCAACATGGAGGGAGCCCCCACCCGGCCGGAATCAGCCCCGTTTGGGACAGCTTTTGTGTCCCCCCATTCCCGCCCGTGCTCCAGGAGGTCTGGGATCAGCAGGGAGGAGCTGGGAAGGACAAAGCTGAGGGTGACTCTGAGCCTTTCACATCCCCTCCGCAGCAGGAGGGACCTGAGCCCTGATTTCTCCGTTTACATCCAACGTTTGCCCCGCGTTTGTCACGGAGCCGCTCGAAGCCCGGCTCAGAAGCTCCTCAGGGCCCCCTCCAGCACCGACAGCCGTGCCAACCCTGTCCCTGTGCCACCCCGCGGGTTCTAGGAATTCACCCCAGCCGGGCAGGGAGCGCTGCTCTACCTCCCCGCCTCGCCCTGTGCTTTTTGGGCTCTGCCCAAGCCTCGGCCGGGCCCGGCAGCCGAGTGCCAGGGAATGTTTGCGTGACCCGGCCCAAATGAATGGGGCCGCTGAGCCGGGGCTGCGGCGAATCCCCGCAGGACAATCGCCCCCATTGATGGTGCTGCCGGAGAGGCCCCCGCAGCGGAGCCCTCCCGCTCGGAGCCGTCCCTCCCGCTCGGAGCCGTCCCTCCCGCGGGATGGGCGCAGCCTCCTGGTGGGATCTTCTTGGGGAAAAGCCACTTTTCCCTGGAAAAACGGTGGGCAGGCCCTGCTGCCAGCTCGAGGAGGGCCGGAGTCTCCTTTGGGGCACCTACCACGGAGCTTGTTTGCTTCTCCTCCCGCCCCATCTCCCCACCACCACCCTGGGCAGCCCAAAATCCCAAATAACGCCGGGGCGAAACCACGGGATGCTCCTGATCTCATCAGGTGGCCAAGGAGAGGGCCCTCGAGCCCGTGATCCTTTGGGAAAAGGGAAAGCACACGCAGGCAGTTCCCTNGGGCCCCCCCCGCCCCCGCCAGCCGTGCCAACCCTGTCCCTGTGCCACCCCGCGGGGTCTAGGAATTCACCCCAGCCGGGCAGGGATCGCTGCTCAACCTCCCCGCCTCGCCCTGTGCTTTTTGGGCTCTGCCCAAGCCTCGGCCGGGCCCGGCAGCCGAGTGCCAGGGAATGTTTGCGTGACCCGGCCCAAATGAATGGGGCCGCTGAGCCGGGGCTGCGGCGAATCCCCGCAGGACAATCGCCCCCATTGATGGTGCTGCCGGAGAGGCCCCCGCAGCGGAGCCCTCCCGCTCGGAGCCGTCCCTCCCGCTCGGAGCCGTCCCTCCCGCGGGATGGGCGCAGCCTCCTGGTGGGATCTTCTTGGGGAAAAGCCACTTTTCCCTGGAAAAACGGTGGGCAGGCCCTGCTGCCAGCTCGAGGAGGGCCGGAGTCTCCTTTGGGGCACCTACCACGGAGCTTGTTTGCTTCTCCTCCCGCCCCATCTCCCCACCACCACCCCGGGCAGCCCAAAATCCCAAATAACGCCGGGGCGAAACCACGGGATGCTCCTGATCTCGTCAGGTGGCCAAGGAGAGGGCCCTCGAGCCCGTGATCCTTTGGGAAAAGGGAAAGCACACGCAGGCAGTTCCCTCCTGGATGCCAGGCTCTGGGCTCCGCTGGGCCCGGCCTGAGGGGCCCAAAGCCACGCGGGCTCCGTGCCCCTTGGCTTCCCAACGCTCCCCTCTGGCCATGCCAAGCAAGGAGTGGATCAGCTCCCAGTGCCACACTGGATTTGGGAAGGAGGAACCTCCTAAAGGGAGCAGACTCAATAGGGGCAGCCTAACAAGGGAGAAATACTAAAAAACACCACAAAAAAGCCCCAGAGATGTCGATTTTCCAGCTGCTCCCTGGCTCTTCACCGCCCAGAACCACACTTTAAACACTATTTTATGGTGCAAACAGGCAGGAACCTCCTGCTGGGAGCTTGTGGGACCAGCTTGGAGAGGGAGAAACAGCCCAGGTGGACAGCAGGGCTCGGAGCTCCTGGAGGCTGAGCCAGGGTGAGGCCTGGCTGGGCTCTGGCTGCAAACCACAGCTCGGAGCCGTCGCCGGTGCCCATCCGCATGGGAAAGGGCAAACACAGCAACGGGAGCGGCTGTGAACGGCACAAAACGAGGCTGGAGAACTTTTCCCACTGGTTTGGCTCCTCCTGAGCGCTGGAAGCCGAGCTGGGCCACGGCCAAGGCTTGGCCAGAGCCACCAGCAAGCACTCGCCCACCTCCAGCTGCTCCCACCCACGTCTGGGGGAACAAGGGAGAGGCTGTGCTGCTGCAGCTTCGGAAAATCAGCAGCAAAACGCCAATTGCTTGGTCAGAGCTTCTGGTTTTTGAAAAAAAACTTGAGTTTGAGTGACACAAACCCTCCTGGACAAACTCATCCCCCACGGGACAGTTTTGCTTTCTGCTGAGGGCCCTAAAACCAAGAATTGTGCTGGGTGCCCAACCTGAGCGGTGCCACACACAGAAAAATTGCATCTTCAGCCATATTTTTACTTCTTTTCCTAAAGCTGTGCTGTGTTCTCCTGGATCTGTCCTGGCAGCTTCAAAAACAACAAAAAAAGGATCAACTGAACTTTTGGGCAATTTTAAGCCTGTTTGGGAAAAGATGGAGCCCCTAAAGGGTGGAGTTCTGTGACAGAAGGTGGCCAGGGGGAGAGAGGGAAGCCTGTGGATGTGGTGGCTGGGAAAGCACGTGGAGGGATTGGATGGAAGAGATTTACCCAGAGAAAGCTTCTGGGAACAGCTCGGAACTGGGAAAAGCTCTTCCCCAGCTGCCCTGCTCACAGAGGGAGAGTTGCTCCTTCTCCAGCCCCCTTCAGAAGGAGATGGACGGGACGGGAGAAGGCTTTTCCCAGCACCCCTGAGCCAGATGTGCAGCAGCTGCCGCCAGCCCTGGGACAGTCCCATGTCACAGCTCCCCCAAAAAGCCCGGCCAGGAGCTCTGACACTCCTGTAGCCCCATTCCTGCAGCCTGTGCCCACCCCAAAGGCTGGGACCCTCCAGCAGGGAAAAACATGGAAGAACAACCCTAAAGAGCAGCGAGGTCACTCCCAGGGATTCAAACCCCAGCACTGCCAGCGCTGCTCACCTGCAATTACCAGCACGTTCATTAATGCAGCTCCCCCTCCTGAGGATGGCAATTAAAGCAAACAGAAGCAGGGCCGGGTGGCACACCCCAACATGGAGGGGTTTTCCTGAGGGTTAAACCCTCGCCCAGGGCCAGGAGAAGGGATTTAGGAGCTGAACTCCTCCGAGTTTCCCCGGACCCCCGCACTCCCGAGCCTGAAGTCAGATCTCGATCTGGACTCGGTGGCTTGGGCTCGGTTCAAGAATCACAAATTACCCCGACTTATTATTATTATTAATAATAAAGGGTTATTTCGCACAGGAGCCCCGAGGCTCGTTGTGATCTGCACACCAGGGCTGGGAGCAGGGCTGGAGGGAGCAGGGCTGGAGGGAGCAGGGGGATTTCCCTTGTCCCCAGCAGTTCCCAGGGCCGAGCTCTGACTCCAGGATGGGAACGTGCCCGGCGCAGGGGGTTGTGTTGGAGGAGCTGGAGACCACCAGGAACCCTCTGGTGAATTTGGCCTCAGGGAATTATCAGTGGTTTATTGACACTCAAAGCCCCGAGGTCAACGTTGATGGAGTAGAGAGCGCTCAAAAATGAGACATGAAAGGGCTGAAACGTCCCTCCATCAGCCCTTCCTTATCCCTCATCCCATCCCTCCATCAGCCCTTCCTTATCCCTCCATCAGCCATTCCTTATCCCTCATCCCATCCCTCCTCCAGCCCTTCCTTATTCCTCCATCAGCCCTTCCTTATTCCTCCATCAGCCCTTCCCTATCCCTCATCCCATCCCTTCTCCAGCCCTTCCTTATCCCCATCCCGTATCCCATCTCCCCAGAAGCGCCACCCCAGGGCGCAGCAGGGCACGGTCCCTCTGCTTGCACACCCCAAAAATGCCCGGGAAAGCTGATCCTGGGCTGAGATTTCCTCCTGTGTCCCACAGAGCCACGGGACAGCAGAATCCCTCCCCCAGACCACAGCTGGGGTGGTCCCTCCTTGTGCGAGGGGGATTCAAGCCCAGGATCCCGCGGGACAAACAAGGACACTTCTCCTGCTCCTTTCCAGCAATCATCGCTCTCCCTCCCCTTTTTCACCCCAACCTCTGCAAAATGCCCCTGCTTGTCCCACCCGTGAGGGTTTCCACACTTTCCCCCCTTCCCCAGGAGCCAGCGGGGTGAGGAGGGACCCAGAGCCGCCTCTGCTCCCATGGGAATCCCGCATCCCGCAGGGCCCGGCCTGCTTTGGGTGCCACACGGGGCTCGGGGTGACTCCAAGTGACCTTTCCTGTTTTCCGAGCCAAGGCCTCAGATCAGGCACAAAGTGTTGGAATTTAATCCCCTCCAGGGGCTGACGGGGAGCTCCCGGATGGGAGAAAGGAGCTGCTGGATTGGGAAGTGGATCTGGTGGGAGCCTCGTTGTCTCAGCTGAACGAGGACCCCTGGTGCTCCCCTAAAGACCCTTCCCAGGGCTCTTCCTGCTGCCAGGGGAGCCCCTGGGGACATCCAGCAGTGCCAGCCCCGCCCGGGGGCAGCTGAGGGCACTCAGCATCCTCCAGGGTCACATCCCAAGGTTCATCCCGAGGATTGCTCAGCCCACCCGGGAGGGAAGCGCAGATTCCCCTGACTGACCAGCACCAGGCTGGGAGTTACGGGCCAGGGCTTCCTCAGCCCAACCCACCAGATCCCCTAAAACAGCCCCAAAACAGCCGAAATTTCCCTGGAGAGCCTTCCCAGGCACAGAGGGCTCTTGCCACACAAGGACACTCCATGGTCACCCCGTTGTCCTCGTGGCTCTTTCTCTCACCGAAGCTGCCGGACCAGTAGGACTGGATTCGATTCTCTTCAGGGCATTTCTAGGGTTTTTATTCTCCTGTCCCCAAATACATCCCTCCTGCCCCAGTCACACGGGAAAAATGTGGGTGTTGCTGGGCAGTTTCAGGTCACTGGGGAGAGCTCGGATTTGTCACCCCTTTGGGGGTTGTTGTTCGGGCTGGAACCTCTTGGAAACCGCTTGGTCTGGACACCAAACCGGGACTGTTTGATCCCAAAAGATAAAATATCTGATTCTGGTCAGTCTTTGAGCCAGTTGAGGACAAATGATAAGGTGACAGATAAGGAAATAATTAAATAGAAGCCCACGAGGAGCTGCATGTGCAGTGGGAAACAGGATCCTGCTTTCCTACGGATAATCCTTGGGGCCTGTGGATTCTCTGGGGTCTGGGATAGGGGCAGAGCACGTGGCTCTTCCTTTTCTCAGCAGGGTTGAACCAAATCTTCACAAATTACCCAAAAATTGATCTCTTCAACATCCTCTGCATCGAATTAGGCTGGAGTTGGAGCAGGAGGACACAGGGCAGGGAGGAGGGGACCCACACGGACCCATATCCATCCCCAAACCCTGCCTGGCCTGAGCTCAGGCACACAAAAAGGACGCTCAGGAGCCTCAGAGATTTTCGAAACCAACCCAAAGAGTTCTCTGAAGAGCAAACACTCCCCCCACCAGGCCCCGGGGCTGGGGGCAGGAGGACGATCCCATCCCAGGGCTGGCAGAGCCGGGAGCTGATCCCAAAAATCCTCCTTTGTTTCTCAGCTTCGCCTTTTCTCTGCCGGTTTTTTTTTTTTGCCCTTTTCCTTGTCTTTTCTCCCCCTATTTTCAGGTAACAATAGCTCCTTTCAGGCCCTGCCAAAGCCCTGCTCGAGCCCTCTCCGATAAGAGCTGGCAGCAGAGGGAACTGCCATCGGTGGCTGGGTGAATTTTAACCACCTGAGCGCAGCCCGGGGGGATCACACCAGCACCTGGGCCGTGTTTAAAAGCACCACTTTCCAACCCCTCTCCCTGCCCAGATCCCCCCGAATTCCCGGTAAATCTCTCTCCAGCGGCTGCAAAGACAGCGCTCAGAGCCGGGACTAAGCCTCTCCGCGCCCAGGTATGTTCTCCCAATGATTCTTTTAAAATATTCCCTTTAAGCCCGGCTTTATTTTGCAGGAATATTAATTTGGAGTATTTATTATCTTGGAGTATTTATTATTTTGGAGTATTATTTTGGAGTATGATTTTGGCATCTTATTTTGGAGTATTTATTATTTTGGAGTATTATTTTGTAGTAT
>VZRQ01000306.1:45692-71445 GCA_013397975.1 Machaerirhynchus nigripectus | reverse complement strand
ATTATGATCGTGAGGGTCTTCGGGCGTCTTCTCCGATGAAGGCGCGAGTCTTCTTCATATCTTGAACTTTTCAATTTTGTCTTCGAAGCATGCGCAGTTATGGTATTCCCAGGTCTTTCTGGGTCCAACAGGTTTAAATTCTTTACCTTGTGATTTATTGGCTTCACATCCTGCTGCTTCTCTTATCTAGCTATACTTGTCTATTTTTGAAATTATCCACCTGGCGAGCTTCAGTTTATTTAAGTGTTAAGCAATTAGTTAACCATATACTAGCCACTACATTGTATAGAAGGTTATGATTCAGATTATATAAGTATAAAAAGTTATGATTCAGATTATTTAGGTATCTCATAACTCAAGCTATATAAGCATCTTGTAACTTTGACCCCAGTTATGATGTTAACTAATTAATATTTGCACAGCGAAGTTATTATTAACATGTTTGCACATAATATTCCATAACATATTCTAATACATAATATTTCTTACATTTCACTACCCGCGAAAGCCAGTGCTTTAATAGCTGTTTATCACAGGGGCATCCTTGATTTGTAGAATACCAGCAATCATCCAGGCTTGTGCAGCTCTGAAATAAATAATCAAATGTTTCTCTCCAACGTGTAATTGTTGGCTTGTTGTATGCTGGATAATGAATCAGATTTTTGTGGACGATAACAGGAGCAGTCCTCAAGATGAGGGGTGGCAGGGCAGTGCAGGTCCTGTGAGGGTGGCAGGAGAGGTCCCATGGCCCAGGGATAATCCCACCAGGACATGGGTGGCAGGGCTGCTGGGCACCTTCTGCACCCCAGTGAGAGCCAGCCCTGCTGGGAGCTCTTGTCCTGCAAATTTGCACTGGGTCTGAGGCAGGCAGCCTGGGTAGATGTGAGCAAAGGATGCCCTTAAGTAGTTGCTTCGTGCCTTTCCCCATACCTCGTGTACAAAGAATTAAAATTTTTTAAGATTTGTGGCTCTTCTGTGATGTGATTGCAACAGAATCTCTGTTTAGTTTCCATGGTGGTTTGTAAGCAAGACCCTGATGATGTGGTTTCACCACAGAAACATGATTCTGGCAGCAGCTTGAGAAAAAAAGACATCTGAGAATGCTCTGCTGATTCCTGTAGGTGTTAATCCCAAAATTGTTGCTGTGGCATTCCTGTCAGTCACGGCATCTCAGGAGCTGTAAACCCATCGGAAAGAAGATAGACAGGAGAACCTCAGGAAAGATGCAGCCTGACTGCTGGGTGAATACCCTTTATCTCTGGGACTGAGGGGAGGATGGTCCTCACAGCTGGGCATGGTCACTTGTCTTGGTGAGTCTGCAGCATGGCAACACCTTGTTCTGCCCCAAAATGTGAGATGTTGACGGACTAAAACCAGTTTTTTATGGTTCTCGCTGTGCCAGGTGTAGCTCAGTGATATCTAGTGGCACTGTGAAGGTAAATTTAATGCAAATAAGTTGGTTTTCAGTTAGCTTTGTTCTGAGTGATCCCCTTTTGGTAAAACAGCAAAAAATGGGGATAGGAAATAAAGATATTACAGGTTTTGGGGTATGGAGCTACTCAGGTCTGGAGTTGTCCTTCAAAGTAAAAGACTATGGAGCCTCATCTCAAATTCTGTGGTTGTCACTGGGATTTCGGGCTGTTGTTAAAATTCCCACCTAGGAGCAAGTTTCCTGAAACCCAAAACAGGACTTGAGTCCCTTATGTTTAGAAACATAGAGTCAACTGAACTCATCGCAACAGGGAGCCTGCTACATGAACAGCCTGTTTCTTCTTCCAGGTTGCTAGAAAACAGGAATACTTCTGGAGGGTTACTCGGGGTGAAGGACTACTTGCATTTTTTCTTTAAGACAAAAGATTTCGGTGATATCAGTATGGTTTTCCTGTGCAAAATAATTTTTTTCAATCCTAAATAAAGAAATGCTCCTGTCACTGACTGCTAAGTCAGCAAAAGAAGATGGATTTTTCCCTTTTCACGAGGGAAGGCAGATCTCAGGAGGTGAGGCCCTTGCGGAAAAGCAGGTCAAGGCCAGCAGAGAGCAGTATTTTGTCAGGAACACCATTTCTCCAGGGACAGGGCAAAATAGTACAGTATTTATTTCTCTTAGTGGAAATACCTTGCATATATGTTCATAAAGAGTGCTACATTTAGGATTAGAGATTCCAAAGAAATGGGGATGTAATGCTGGGTGGGTTATTTTTTTCTCCCTCCTGTGAAAAGCATTACTTACGTGCATGGGAACAGTTCTCCGTCTGTTCTTGGAAAACCCCTTCCCTCAGCTGTGGACCTGGGATGGAGTGTAGTGGTTTAAAAGAGTTTTGGATCCATTCCTGAAACTGTGTCACACGTGGTACTGTGGTCATTCTTAGAATTAAGCCACACAGCCTGAGAACTGCAACAAGTTTTTGTAAGGAAGAATGATGTCTATGTATTATACACATTACTTTTATGTGTACATTTGGATTCATAGCTTGGTGTATTGTATATGTCACACCTGAGCTAGAATGCAGATTACTGGAAACCAGTTTGGGAACCATTTGGGAAATTATCTGTCACTTCTGCATTATAAGAATAATTGTGTTGGATGTCTGAATGAGAATTAATAAGCAGGGATCAAAGACAAATTTTACAAATGGGAGGATCTGTATAATTAAAAGGTCATATCACCAGTTTGGTCACGACTCTTGTGAACAGTAACAAGATTATGTTGTACTCTAAGTATAAAGTCAGTATTTTTGGCACAGCGTGCCCATGAACTGCACGTGATTGGCATGTTGTGCAAGCCAGGTAGTAACACATGCCAAATCCCACTGAATGATCCCTTTCCCTATATCCTCAGAGAGACACATGGGTGTTCAACAAGCTGGCGTGTACCCAGTGACAGAGTTTGGGCTGCTGCGGTACTTGGAAATACTAAGGAAAAGGAACAGCAACTAAACCTATAGCTCAAATTTCCATTCAGGTTCCATTTTCTCCCTTCATCTAAAAGAACAAATTATACTTGTGCTGACCTGTAGCAGAAAAGTGTGATGTTCATTCACCTCTCAACATGAAATTTGTGTCCTTGCTATAAACCATGCACGTGCAGCTTTTTCTGTGGCAATCTATCACCGCATCCTCCCCATATCCCTGAGCAGGATGGGTAGTGCTGAGGTCCCGTCACTTACCTGAAACCCCACACGGCACCTGCTGCTCTCTGATGCCCTCCACTGTGGTTCTTCATCATTCCTTCCCAAAATTCCTAGCAAGGCAGGACTTGGCATGTACTGCAACTTCTCTGCATCTGTCCCTGGTCAAGAGGGCCATGATCAAACATACCAGACAAATGCTGTTACCATTTTCTTTGTGATGGAGGAAGCATAAATAAGATATTTCTCCATCTCCCTTCTGGATACCCATCAGTTTTGGACAAAGTCATAGAAATTAAACACCTTTGAGACATTTATGCTTCTGTCAATTTTGGCTGAAAATAGTAACCGGTCCAATATTTTGGAGGGGAAGTTATGTGCTTGGATCATAGAGGGTGTCTCCCAGGGGATGCCACTGATGTTTTTCTTGATGGTTGTAGTACCACAAACCAGAAAACCTGGGGAGGTCTCTGCTGTTCCTCACTGCTGCTCACAAACCGTGTGCAGAAATGAACTGTAACTTTGGAAATGCTGCCTCAACGTGGTCTTTTTGGTGCCCTACACGCTGAAGTTCTTCATAAATTTATCATGACCTACATAATTGACCTATATTATGTGTCTGTTTGTTAAATAGATTGCACTAATTATAAACATGAATGGGGATGGCTTAGCGGTTTATTTATACTGAGGTGTGTGCCTGCTGTCTGAAATGATGCAGGGGAGGATCATTGCCAGATTTTCCTCCTTGGCACCTCCACATTTGAGATGTACCATGGACTGGTGTAATAAAACATGAATAGATTCTGCTTTCAGAGGGAAAAAAAAAGGAAAATAGCTTTTATTGCTTTTCTGAGCAAGGGGATGTATCCTCCATCAGGTCTGTATGCAAGAAAATTAAGCATGAGGGAGAAAACATAACAGAGCAAAATTTTCAAGCCCTTGATTTGCAGGGCAATGTGTAGGGGCTGAGTGTACTTTACACTTTGGTCACTTTTTTGAGACCTTTCTAGGCCAGGAAGCAGCATTACTACACCTTGCTGACAGCTGAGTGTTTTATAATGAATGGGTCTGTTTCTCCTTGCGCTTGTGCCGCACTTGCAGACTGCTGGAGCTGCTTGAAACCCAGGGCGCCCTTGAAATATGGTGAGTTTAGTGGAACTGCACCTGCTCCCAGCAAGTATGAATGTTGCTTTTAACGTTTCAGACCGACATCCAAAGCCTGGCTGATTTCCCTCTAGGGGCAGATTTGGATCAGGGCTTTAAAACAGATGTCTGCTGCCACAGACCCCCTCAGTTGTACTAGCGACGCTGTCAGGAGGTTTCCACTGCCGTGTCCTCATTCAGATAGACAGGGTGTGCTGAGTGTAATCTAATTAAGGAGAATTCCCCAGATTTTTTTTTCATGTCTGCTATCACTGTGTTTTTAACTTCTCCAAATTCATTATAAATGCATCCATCTGTGGGCTGTCACATAGCACTGACTCCAAGAAGCTGGTTTTGGAGAAAAAATAGGTTGGGAGGATGAATAAAGTGAAAACAAATTACTGCCATTTTTAACTGTTTGCAACTTCAGAAATTGTCCCTTGTGTTTCAAGTTAGGGATGAATTTCCAGGCAGTCAAAAATACGTGTTTTACCAGTGGGTTTGTGGGCAAAGTGTTTACTCAAATATACATATTATTCATTTGGTAGGCTGGTTGTCAACTGGCACAGGTTTGTCTGTTGGAATAGACAGCCCATGCCTTTAACAAGCTTTTGTTAAGAAAGATTTTTATGATCTTGTCATAATCTTGGAGTCAATTGTGAATATTCCAAAGGAGAAGAAAGTAATTTCTCACCTTATCATTCTGCTTCCTCTGCAGAAGATTGATCTCAACCTCTTCTACAGAGCTTTTAAAAGCTATTACTGGCTTATGTATGATGTTAAGGTTCAAAAAAAACATGTTTTGGTAAAAATGCTCTGATTTAAAAAAACTTTTTGAGCATGATATTTGAAACCCAGAATAATTTAGCTTCAAGGTGACCTCTTGAGGTTCCCATGCTCAAAACAGGGCCAGATTTGAAGTTTGATTGGATTGCTCAAAGCCTTGTCCAGCTGAGTGTTTAGTATCTCCAAGGACAGAGACTCTCGGGGCCCTGTCCCAGGACTAAACCACCCATAAGGTGAAACACGTTGAGTGATACCTAATAGGAACTCGCCATGTTCCAGTTTGTGTCCTTCACTTCTTGTGCTGTCACTGAAGATCTCTGGGAAAAGCCTCCCTTAATATTCAGCTGCCAGTTAGATTGTGACTACAGACAGTAGTTGTGCGATTTCGGAAACTATTTGCATCTTCAGATGATTACTTGTTTCACACTGTTTAGTTTCACCATGAATTTTCTGTGTGAGTCTTACGATATTTTCATTGACTATAATATAGAGCATGCCAGAAGCAATTCAAAGTTATTATGAAAACCAGAAAACTGAAAGCGTCCGTCTTTCCTTAATATTAATAATATTCTTTTGCTTGATACGTGTAGAAATGGAAACAGGGAAACAGAGCTGGCTGCCCATTCTCCCCTATGTATATAACCCAAGGTGTCCAAATTATAAAATTAAATCTGGCCTGAAGTGTTACTAGCACGTGTTCCTTCATTGTACAAAAATGTGACTGGGTCAGGTTAAAGAGCAAAAACTACTTCAAGGCCCATTTCAGTGTGACAGTGCTGTCTGAGGCAGCACAGCCTGCTGACACTGCCTTCCGTGAGCAGCAAGAGGAGCTGAAGCCACAGAGGCCTGAGACACAGCTCTGTGGGTTTCATTCTGTGCAACTTTCATGTCAGCTGTCAGAGGGGCTGTAAATAGCTGTTCACAGGTGTTGCTCTTGTATTTGACTCAGAAGTTGCAGAAGAACATATAAAAAACAAACCTTGACTTCAATTTAGGGCACCTTAAAAATGTGGTATTGCATCCAGCTTAAACATCTGCATCAGATCTGAGTGCAGTATTGTTTTCCTCTTTGTTGAATGTTGCTTCTTGTGTCCTGATAGACAATCTTGGAGGTGAGTCTCCTGCCTTGAGAGCCATTTTTGGAGGTGCTCTGCTGTCCCAGTGCCCCTTGAGGAGGAGTTCACTGGTCTCAGTCTCTCCATGTAGAATTGCGCTGTGTATTAACAATGAATGCTTAGAGTCTCATAGGGGAGAATGATCCTAAAAGTTACTTCTGTGCTCTGAAAAAATATTTACCTCTCATTTGTTAGGAGGTGTCTAAAGTTTTGTGTGTGAAATGATTGGTTGTACACCTTGGAGAGGAAAGAAGTATTCTCAGTTAGTTTTTCCATGTCTTGCACCAGCTACTGACAAATAAATATTAGTGGTAGCTTCTTGTTAACCTTCAATCATCTATGCTTCAGGAGCTGCAGGACTGTTCTCCAGTATTTCTAAGCTTCCTTGAAGAAGCAAACTAATTTTCAGTAGTTCAGTTCCTATAAATGAATGTATTTTCTAGTGCCCCAGTGATAAATTCACTGTTGCTTATAAAGCACTCACATGCCAGAGTGAATGCACAAGTGCCTGGATGAATACTTATGATCAGCTCGGAGAAGTAAACACTGGAAATGTCTATCCTTCAACTTGAGGCATTTTAAGAAGACTTTTTACCAATACCGGTTTCCCTGCACTTTAAGAACTGCACCTTTAGGAGCAGCCACCCTGGGCACACAGAAATGCAGACACCAAAACCTGTTAATTGCTTTTTTTGGATTAATATGAATCAGTTTTGAATATGAAGTGTAGTCTATTGTGCCACCTTTATTTTCTCAGTAAATAGGGTCACCTGTCTTCTAACATAACTTATGAAAATAAGTCTCTTCTTGCAAAATGTTATGTTAGCCTCTCTGATGAGCTCAGTTACTTTGATATTGTGATGCAGGAAAAACGATGCTGTGAGATTTCCATTTCTTTCCAGAAGAAAAAGACTTTTGACGTTAGGCACCTGTGTGCTGGTTTAAGCCAACAATGAAGCAGAAACTGTGCATTTCTTGGAAAACTAATAGCTGAGAAAATCTCTGCTTTCTAGTAGAGTGCATAACCACAGTTGTCTGGAAAGGTGATGCTTTAACAAGTTAAAATATTTTGGTTGCATATCTTTGTGAATTTGCAGAAGCTATTTTTTGGTTCAGCTAACAAACTGAAAATATCATCAGCTGTGGAATAGTAGTTGATATACCCTAGAGAGACCCATTTCTGAAATTTTCATAGTATTGTCTTTGGTGAATAGCTGGGCCATGGTTTGCATGCAGTGTGTGCGTTGAGTCGTGGTGCAGAAAGCAGTTGCAGGGAAGATTGCCCAGCAGAGCAGGCAGGTGTCCCGTGTGTGACCACAGAGCTGGTCTGGAGAGGACTGCACAGCCCCAGGGAGATGGGAGAGGTTGGCTTACACCAAAGTTTGTGAGAACGGAGAGAGCTCATCATTTCCACACTTTGTTTGTAATCAAAGCCAGGCACTGGAGGGAGTGGGGTGGGAAACAAGGCCTTCATCCCTGCCGGTGTGAGCTTGAGGGCTGGGTCCCACCAGAGTTACCAGGGAAGCAGAGCACAGCAAAACTGAGGACTTTCCCAGAAGCAGCAGAAGTTGGTAGTGTTAGGGATCACTGAGCCAGAGGAGGAGAGCAGCAGAAATCTGCTGGCCTTCTGCAGTCAGAGGGGCAAGCCCTTCTTGGGGACAATTCAGCTGTTTGAAGAGCATCCCAGAGGGATGGTGGAGTCAGGTGCTAAATTTCCCCTTGTGTTCCTGGAGTAAAGAGAAAGAAAAACACATTGGAGTTGACCTGGGACCAGCCGTTTGCCCACCACCCATGGAAACCACTCACTTGTCCTCATGAATAACGGGGGCTTGAATTTACCAAGCGAAGTGATCGGACCCTCCAGCCTGCTATTCATTACTCCAATTAACAATCAGTTGCCTGAAAAATGGGCCAATCTGTTTCTTGGGGAGCCACATAGAAAATCCACAAGGCAAGCCAATTAGCATACCAGTCCTCACCGTCTAGGGAATCTAATTTAGTTACTTGGTTGATCTAAGTACCAAAATATTGTTGTTTTGTTATGGAGCATATAATGTTTGTTAAATGGCTGAAATCCCCCGGGGCCCATATGCTGCTGATACTCCCTGCGTCCTCCCAAGCTGGCAGAGGCAATAAGGCAAAACTGTTTTGTCCCGCACATGGCCCCTGTATTTTCCTGGCACAACACGGCAGCTGGACGCAGGCAGAACAAACCTTCGCCACCCAGGGTGGGCGGGATAGCTTCCCTCCGAAATAGTTGCACACTTGAGCAAGCCCATTGTCTGCCCAGAAAGCATTTCAACCGCCTCTTACCAGGCAGCCGCGGCTACAAATAGTGCGCAGAGCCAGTGTTTGGACAACCTGTCTGCACAGGGCATTGTGCAGGAGCAATTAGTTTGCAAATTGCCCATTTGCACATCCGCGCATGAATTAGTTACATTGCTCCCACAGGATTTGTTATTCTTATCATTGCTGTTAAGGAAGGCCCATGAATAAAAAAAAAGGTAATTTGGACAAACGCCTTTCTCCCCACCAGCGCGAAGTTCCAGCTTCTTCCTCGGCAAGGACAGGCAGTGGGTGGAGTCCCTAGCAGGAAAAGACTGATTCTGCGGGATGTTGCCTCAGTTTCTAATTCTCTGGGTTGATGTTAGTGTAATGGTGGCATGAGTTGTGCAAAGTTTTTTGCTCATTTCATAGCTTTTTTTTTTTTTGGTGAAAGAGAACACATGACAGCTGTCAGCTTGTACTGCCATTCCTGGTGCTCATGCTCTGTGCTTGGAGATGTGACCCAAATCCTGTGACTGAACTGCTCCTTCATTTCTGGAAAATCCCACGGTGGGATCTTAGCAGCCAAAGAAACACCAGAGCTACCAATATCTTCTGACTGATTTAATGGCATTAGTTTTGTTCTGGTCTGAATTTGCTGGAGCTGGTGGAGAGTGACCTTGGCAGGAAAGGAATCTAACTGAATGGACAGTCCTTCTCAGTGTTCACACCACATTTAGCTCTCCAGTTCAAAAACCCAAACTGCACATCAGTGCTACCTAGTCAGCAGAAGCACAGTACAGGTGAGGTGCGACTGTATCTGTCATATCTGGGCATTTTGGTGAGACATTCCGATTCATCCGTGCCCGCCAAAGAGGTTGTGCTCTTACCAGCTTTGTTCACCTGTGCCGGCGTCTAAGGGTTCTCCTGCCCAGCTTGCAACCTGCTGATGTTTCTCCACCATCCTCTCACCGTCCTGAGATGGGTTTTAGCTCAGCTGCTTAGCTTGCATGCCTTGCAGGCCCTAATAGAAGTATTCAGGTGCTGCTATATGATCACCTTCTGGACCACTGCATTCCTGCTGGATGCCCAGTGGTATTCCAGTGGCTACTGCCAAAGCTGAGAAAAGTTATAGAAAGGCAAGCTGTGGTCAGGTGATGTGAATGTCCTGCATGGACATCTGCTTTTCTTCTGGGAAATCTCAGAAGCTGATGTGCTAGATGCTCTGTGGCATCTACATTTTTAACTTCAAGTTTCCAGATGCCCCATAACATCNAAAAAAAAGAAAACCCATCTCTGCCTCATATTTTTATGCTGTAGTTTCTGATATTGTCTTTTCTGAGGGTGGATGAGAGTGTCTCTCTTCTGAGAGTGTCACTCTACCCTATGTACGCACATGACACCGTGTATGAACAGCCAAGTTCATAGCTGGCACAGTTAAGAACTGCACATTTTTTTGTCTGCTGTAAATAACATTAGGGAATCCATGGTGAAAAATATGCCCTTTCTTTTTTACCCAAATTCATCTTGCATCTGAGAGAGAATGTTTCCCAACCTTTTCTTCAGCTATTTTAGGTACCATCCCAAAGGACTGTCTCCAGTCACTATCTTTTCCATGGAGATGTAGATCTGCTTTTTGAAAGCAAAAATGTATTTCTGCAAGTGGTTAGATTTGCTTGCCCATCTGACCAGTCCCTGTGCTATTTATTGTTATCTTCTTTGCAAATATGATGGAAACTCAGTAACATTTCATGTTTCTTTCCAGCTCAGTGGTTAACCAAACTCTGCTGGGCTGAGAAAAGGCTGGTGTTGATATGAGGATTTAGCAGCCAAATAGATTGAAAACTGGCCAATAAGGGCACAACCATTTTATATTACACTCATTTCTATTTAAACCAGAATGAAATAAAATTCCTTTGAGAAGCTGTAGTAGTATTTTATCAGCATGTTTGCAATCTTTGAGCCAATTTATAATCTCATGGAAAAGGGTCATTTGTCTATTCTGAAACCATAAAAAGCAGGACTTCCTGATGCTGTGTTAGCACTCACAAATTCTTTACACACTGAGTCGTCTACTTTTCCTCCTTGGAAAGGTAAGGAGCAGGTTGTTACCTGAAGCTTTCTCCAAGAGATGTGACCACTGCTTGTGACCACTTTCCTTGTTTGAAACTGCAAAAGTTTATTGGCCCAAAGAAAATTGTTCTGAACTGTGAATGGCAGCTTAACAATCAGCTAACAAACAGGAGATATGTTTGCTCTTGGTAAAAGTAGGAACTTCCTTCTTGTTTTCTTTGATTCTATTAGTCCCGGTCTATTTCAGTGCTGTCTTTTTATTTCAATGTCTGTCCTTGCCAGTTCCTGCCTACTGGTTGGTAACCATTGGTGTGATGATTTCCCTGGAGCTGCTGCAATTCAAAGCAATTGTGCCTGTGATCCTAAGTCCCACCCTGCTGATGGTCCTAAGATTTGAGGAGCTCGGGCTGTGCATGGGGTAAAAAAGGACCAGGATGCAGCTTTCCTGCTACAGGCCACTGCTCTTCTATCATAGCTGTGGTCCAAATGCTTTGGGGAATGGGTAACTGCTGCATTTTATTAAAGACATGCAACTGAAATAATAATCGGATAAAAGGATCATTTATTGTCAAACGATTATGGAGCTGCATTATGTGATTTCATATCTTTTCCTTCAAAATCTCTGCATTTCAAACCAGCTTGCGGTTTTACTCTGTGCCATTAACACTTTGGTATTACACAGGAGTATATTTCACATGGCAATTCAGTGGGATATGGATTATGTTATCAGGAAATAAATAAAATTTTCTCAAGTTGGCCTTGGCTCTGCTGGTGGTAATCGTGAAATTGTTTGTCCTTAAGCTGTGGCAGAGGATTGGATTCTTAAAAACTGGATAGAGAAAAATGCTTTTAGAGTGATTTCTTTACAATAAAAACATGATAGTCTTAAAGCTAACTGATAATCTTTGTGAGTCCATTCCATGTGAAGCAGGAGAGCAAACAGAGTCCCAGCTGATATAAGTCAACATAGTCCTGTTTGCTGAGAAAGCTGGGTCAGTCCACAGCAGCTGAGGATCCAGCCCCGTGACTGAAAGAATCCTCATCTTGCTGGCAAAACAAGGGAAAAGACTGTAACAGGATTTTGTGAGGACAAATAATATTAGAGAGCAAATAAGATGGGCTGGGGACCAAATAGGATGGCTGTTTCATTTGTCATTTCTCAAGATTTTTTTGTTTATTGGAATGTTTATTGGAAGGTTGTCTTGTGGAGCTGCTGAGGGCTGTTAACCTCTTTTAGTGCTATTTAGTGTCTACCACTGTAGTGGAGTTAGGCTCATGAATTGTACACCTTTAATAACAAAACTCCTGAGTTAATCTCCTCTAGAGGTCTGCGTGACATTACTGGCTGTAATCTAACCCTTCCAGGTTATTGCCGATGCACTTATGGGCATAAAACCTTCTTTGGGAGAATTAGGTATTTTCTCATTATGCATGGCAGTAGCTTTTCACTGAATATCACTCCATTTCCATGAAAATCTGAGTTTCTCTGGCAAGTTGCGGAGTTTATCTAGTCTATAAAAAAGGATCCTAAGAATTTTCTACTGATCTGTCCTCTAACTACCTCTGAATTTGTCAGGTGAGATACTCTCTGATGAACTGCTGGAAAGTGAAAGCAGTTTGTCTTCAGAACAGGCAGATGCAGGATGTGTGTGGGGAAGGAAACGCTGGAAGCACATACACTCCCTGCTGTATGTGGAGTCATTTCAGGACAACGGCCTGGTGGTTGAAGCATCCATCCATTTCTGTTCCTTCCTCTGCCTGCAGGACCTCGTTGCCATGTGTCCTGGGAAAATGTGCAGCTGCTTGGGCTTACCATTGACCAGCTGCTTAAAAGGTGTTTAAGGCTTCCAGGGCTGCATGTAGACACCTAAAATCTGAGCCCCAGGCAGCCAAAGCCTATATTGGATCTCAGATCCTGTAATGGGGAAAGTAATGCTTCACCTCTCTGCCCTTGTATGTCCAGGTTTAGCAAACTCTCCGGGAAAGCTTAGCACACTCTCTTATTTTGCTGGTCATGCCAGTAATAAACAACAACAGCACGGAGACTGGAGTGACCGCAGCAGGAGGAGCTGTGATTGTGTCACTATGTCACCCCTCCTTGTGCCACAGATGCTTTGCTGATCTTGTCCTCCTCTGGTACATCCAGGAATGCGTGGGCAGCAGGGCTGTGCTGGGGGTGAGTGTCCAGGTGCCTGCCCTCTGCCTTGGGAGGCAGGTGCTGACCAGTGCCAGCTCTCACACTCCTCGTGAGGTGTAGCAGGGAAATCAGGTCACAGCAGAGAGGGGTTGCAGTTTTGCCATCTGCAGAAGAGTTTGTGGGAGTTCGACATGCCGGGTCAGTGGCAGGTGTCCAAGGTGCTGGGAGTATTGGAGAGTCTCATCCCTCCTGGGTTATAAAAGGCAAGGAGGACTTTGCTGGCAGGTGATGTCTCCAGTCAGGTCTTGCCTGCACCCAGCTACAGCTGCAAAGCAGTGTTGGTCTCGTGCTGCCCAGACACTGTATTGCTGAAATGTTTGTGTGTATAGAAACCTTTGTGGAGGCCATTGCTGAGATGTGATCATGTGCCAAACCCTGCAGAACAGAAATGGAACAAGCTGGTGCATTCCCATTTCCCACCATGGCTTGAGCATGGCTGTGGAGGAGAAGCAAGGTGGGAGATGTTACAGTGTTTGGTACTGTGGCTGTGTTGTGAATAAACCCTCTCTGCTCCACTGCACAGGAACACAGGACAGATTGGCAGGGGTCTCCATGTCCTCCATGTCCTCCATGCCCTCCATGCCCTCCATGCCCTAGAGAGCCAGTTGTCCAAGGGATCACTGGGAGCCCATGGCTCAGCTGGAAGTCTAATTGAAGCCTCTCAGGTGCTTGAGACAAGTCGCCTCCACCCTCTCTTTTTAACTAGCTCATCTCAGGTCCTGTGTTCCATCCAGCGCAGGTGGCTGCCCAGCACTGGAGAAATCCCAGGCTGATCTGTGTTACTCCTGCCAGCTAGTTTTGTTTTGCTTTAAATTCATTGCTTTTTCTTTTCAGAGACTTGTTCAGTGGGGCTTGACTTGAAGAGGGGCTGAAATGCCATCACACGTTCTGTACCTTATGAGAGGAAGTGTAATTAACCTCTTAAATGCACAGCCCACCTTTGAATAATCGGGGAAAGCCACCACAAGGGTTAAACACTTTATTTAGATGGCTTTGTTTGTTACGTGTGTGCTTTGCTTGTTCTGAGAATTAACAGAAGATAAGCTAAAAGTTCATTTATAAGAGTATTAAAGGATAATTATGATGGAGTAAATGCAGCAGGTCAAAAGGCATTATGATGAACAGAATCATAATATAGGGCTTGGGAAAATAAGCTAAAATGTACAATGCCTAACATCACTCACTGAATGCCACAGAAAGTGTTCCTCCTCGCTGTTTCTCTCTGCTTCTTCATTCCCACTCTAAATTAAAGTACATCCATCAGCACTCTGCTGTTTGAGCATGAATATGTAATGATAATCAATTGCAGTAACTTAAATTAAACTTTTGGGCAGGCATAAATATGTGACCTTTTAATATCAACGAAATGATAAAAAAGATTTGGTAGGAAATCTGTTTCAATCAGATTAGAGGAGAAGTGGGTAAAGCTGATTACAAGCCCACTAAACACAGTATTTGGGCAGTATTTGTTCAGAAACAATAGCGTTAATTCCACTTTAACAAGTATTATCTGGAAAATCAATAATTAATGGTAACCCATTATCAACTTGTAATTTAGCACAGAGATTAAGTTGGGGGAGAAGTGAAAGCGAGTGGGCAACCTGCTTTTACTTGACCTGTCAGGCTGATGGATTAACAAGTGACAGCAGGGCTTCATATTTTTTTAAAGGAGAGGTGGTAGAAATAAGTCAATTTGGGCCTCTTGCTGTTTGGCACCACCTTGCCCTCCTGCTTCCTCAAGCTTTGCAGAAGAGCTGCCTTGTGCAGCCAGGTCGCTGCAGCCAGGGGGATGCCATCTTCAGTGGCACTTGGTCCTGGGAGAAGGAGGGGAGACATCACCCCCAAACCCACAGGATGCATGGAGAGTGGTGAACAGGGGAGGGGAGAAGGTGCTGTTTGTAGGTGGTGTGAGTACGTGCAGCAACATCCCCTTGGCTTGGGTTCCTACAGGGGCATCCCGCTCTTTAATACCTTTATGCAGCTCCCAGCTTGCCAAAGTGCCCCCTACCATGTTTCCTTCCTTGATTGACAGGAATTGTAGCAACATGTGGGAATGCATGTGAGCAGCCAGATTTTCCTCAGCCAGCTCCTCCCTTCCCCCTACCACATCAGCTCTGTTTGGGGAAACAACCTTGTTTGTCATCTGTGCAGTGCTGGGACTCAGATGCCGCCTGCGTGTGTGGGTTGGAAGTGATGTGCACGATTTGTCTCTGCAGCAGGTCATTGCAACAGGTGCCAAACAGAGGCTGGTTTTGTGAAGACAACGTTCTTCCAGAGGGTACAGATGTCCTGATCAAGGGTCTGTGTGTGTGCACATGTGCGTGATTCTCTCGGCGTGTCTCTGTGTGTGTTTGCTGAGGCCAGAGCAGGCTTTTAGATGAGGAACATTGCGAAATTTCAAGTGGACAGCAGTGAGCCACAACTTCCACCTCGCTGCTAGCCTGTCCATCTTCTCCTTCTGGGCTGAGGCGTTTTCTTCCCAGAGCTGAGTTACCTGCCTGGTTTTAGGCAGAGTGGGATGCAGTCTGTGGGCTGTAGTGGTTTGTGAGAGCAAGAGAGTAAAAGGAGGTGGGTTGAGGACAGTGGAGAGCAAATAAGGCAATGCTAGAGGATTGTGGAGGCCCTGGTGCAGCTGGACATGGCTGTGTAGGCAGCCACAGGTGGGATGCTCTCTGCCTTGTTCAAAGGCAGTGGTCACAAATGACAAGCAGTGGTCTATGTCTAGAAGAGAGGCAAGTGTGCAGGAACATATCACCTCTTTTAGCAGAGATAGAGCTGGAAATAGTGACCTCTTGGGCTGGCCTCATGTTTCCCACCAAACCCACCCTCACCTTTCGTGTGGGCGAGGAACGCCGTGGCAGGATGAGAAGCCCAAGAGCTGTACTTGTCTCTCTGTTCCCTCTGGCTGCATCCTCCGTTTCTGAGCTGCCCTGACAAGGCAACTGGAAGGCTGATGTCCGGCCACTGGCTGGACACAGCTGGCTCTGGGGCACAGCGTGCAGCAGGGTGGTGATGGGGGTTTCTTGACAGTCAGCAGGGCGGGATGCTCTCAGCAAAAGGAACAGATTGAAGGCAGATTGTGTGGGTGAGGTAGCACCGTGCTACATAGATAGGGAGTGGCTTCAGAAATGGCATTTAATCATTCAACATTAACACAAGACATCTGTCACCACCCTTGGCAGTGATGGTGCTACACAGCAAAACAATATGTTCTGGTGCTCCTAATCACAGGAAAAACACTACTTTTTTTGCGGAGAGTTCTTTTAGTGCCCAGCACAAATCCTTCTATTTTATTATAGCAATCCCAGCCAAATCCTCCAATAAATGGAGTTTTTATTAATGTGCAGCTGTTGAATGAGAAAAAAATAAAACTCAGAAATAAAAATGAATCCCTGAATAATCAGGCTGATCCCATGCAGTAAGAACAAACAGGCCGACCACATACTTACAGCTTTTTGGTATTATTTAAAAATATGGTCAGGGCTTTACTTTCCCACTCTGTTTTTTTTTTTTTTTTTACACAGACCTGATTAGATTTTGCTCAGGAAGATCCAAGCCACTTCTGTGAGCTGGAAATGCAGCAAGGAATGAGAGGAGCTGCGATGAGGATCACATCCAGTATGTGTGCCTGATATTTGCCTGCTGCCATGGTCAGGAATTTGCTTTGGCCAGGGAAGAGAGTGGCAAGGTGGCACAGTGCCCAGGGCAGCTGGGGTCTGACTTTGCAAGGAGGGATGTGCTTGCAAAAGAGAACAGAAGAGAGTGTCAAAAAGGGCAGGGTGGAAAAAGCAAAGCTAAGGGACAAGAATCCTCTGACCATGGCAGCTCTCAGCAGAGGATGGTGTGGTTTCCTATAACTAGCTGCAGTCTGGTGCTCTTCGCTTCGACTTTGAGCTTGCCAGGTAAAATGCCAATCAAAAGTGCTATTTTGCAGCTAAAAATGAAGGGAGAGTGATCCCAGGGTGATGTGGTGGGTGAGGCAGGTGCTGAGTTGGGGGAAAGAGCAATGCCCACCCTGCATTTATCCCCAGATCCTTTCCCTGTGCACGTCCTGCCCTGCCAAGGCATCTGCAAGCTCTGTGTGATGAGTGGAGAGGCCTGCCAGGAACAGAACAAATCTGCTTCCTTTATGCTCGCTCTTGCTGCCGGGAAATCTGGTTCAACCCTGCTCCACCCACGGCCCAGCCATGCGACCGCACGCGCCATGGGAGCTGGGCTAAAGCAGGTCCCAGGCTCCAGGCCAGCTGGCAATACAGCAACCATCGAGGGCTGTTCCCTGGTGGCTCCAGCCCAAAGGAGAGTGCTGAGTGAGCGGAGATGTGGGAGAATTGCTGGAGCTGCCATCAGGAGTGTGCAGGTGTGTCCAGGTGGCTGAGACCTCAGACAGCTCCATGGGGGCCCACCTAAAGCTAAACCTCCAACAGGAGGGCAGAGCCAGCCTGGAAAGCACCCCCAGAGCCAACAGGGCTTTCATGCTACTCGAGGCGCTCTGAGGTTAGCTGTGGCCCTTGGGACAGTGCCTGTCACCAGAGCCAGACCTTGATCACCCAGGGTGCAGCCTGGCGGACGTGAGGCAGGAGGGAATGTCCTGAGCAGATAGCACCCTGCCTACGAAATGGCACTACCATCTCTGCTATTCATTCTGATTAAATTCAAGCCAAAGTAAAGCCCTAATTCTTCTGATTAAAGCTTAGAAGTTAAGCTGTTCGGACAGGATGTGTGCCTTGCCCTGTGCTGTCCTAAACCACTTTGCCATTCCATGACAAGACACTAATAATACACTCCTATATGTTTCTTCTCAAACACTCATGATGCCCAGTCCAGAGGGTGTAGGATGTGCCTGGGACATCCCACCACTTCTCTCTGAGTGGTGGTATTTATATGTGGTCGCCTGGCTATTTTTGGAAGTGGAGAACTAGAAGGAACTGCTCCAAGCAAAGCAGAGGTCCAGGTCAGCCAGGGTTCATCCTTTATGGATTGGGCTTTTCCTAGAGGAATTGCCCTGGAAGAGATGCCCCAACCCAGGCATGGGTTGGGGTGTTACACAAATGCTGTCTTAGCTCAGGTGCTCTACAAGCATGGGATCAGCCCACTGTCACCACCCTGGGGGAAGTGGGTAAAAAGGACACTAACATGGGGGACAGGAGCAGATTTGTCACTGTTTTAGCCTCCATTTACCCTGGGTAGCTGTATTATGAAGCTTTACTTGAGTGCTCTGTGCCCTGCTTGTCTGCTGTGCAGGACTTTCTGAGGATGTGGGATAGGGCTGTGGATGAGGCTCACCTGCATTGCACTTGCCTTTAAGGAGAAGCTCCTGGCACCGCCTGGAAAATCTGGCCCTGGGCAAGACCTGGGCTGCTGTGGTGTCAGCAGGGTCTGGGGACACATCCCTGGGGACTCATCCTCCACAGATGTTCAGCTTCTTGCAGGGAATCTAGGAAACTTCTGTCTTGAACATCTTGCATGGGGAAGCTCTCCCATCCTTTCCTCCTCTGCACCACAGCCAGAGGCACAGCCTGGTATTGTTTGTCACAGATCAATGCATTTACCCATGTGGAAAAATGTCATTACCACCAGGGCTCGGCTTTTCTTTCCCCTTGAACCGCCCCTGCTGTGCTGGTGAGGGGCTGGCTAATTGCCTCTTTTCTCAGGTTGCCCCTGGGGATGGCTGCCCCTCAGCCTGCCACACAGCTCAGCTGCGCTCTCAGGGCTTCCCCCAGCCGTAGGGGCTGCTTTGCCAAACAAATGAACACTCAGCCACTGTGCAGGACCGTGGGGCTCTTTGTTACATCTCCTCCTGTGAGCTAAAGAAACAAAGCTGGGGTCACTTAAAAAGAGAGGGAAGGATGGATCGCAGGCTCCCAGCCAGGAGGGCAGATGCAGGTAACCTGCTTGTGTGTGCATCCTGCTGGGACGGCCCCCAAAATGGGACTGAGGCACAGGTTTCCTGCCCTGGGCAGACAAGAGCAGAGGGAAGGGTATTGCCCAGGGTTTCTGCTGCCACTGCGGCGTGTTCGCCTCTCAGGAGGCTGGGGAGTGCTTTGGCTGGAAGAGCTCTGCAGCAGCTGCGAAGGAGGCTGAGCTGGGGGATGCTGAAGGAAACTTGTGACCAGGCATCTTTTCCCTGGAGAAACTGAAAACTTTCGTGGTATCAAGCAACCGGAAATAAGAGCCTTCACTGCCATTTCCAAACAGGAAAAAAAAGACATTTGTTCTACCTTCAAAATCCATCGTAAACTCAAGCCAAAAGGGAAGACTGGAGACAATAATCCCACAAGGCAGAGGTTTATTTCTTCCTCTTATTACTTTTCCTCCTCCTTTATCTTCCCAGAGTGTGACAATACCATTAAGTCCTATTTGAGATTATGAAATAATTATTCATTGTCAGCAACATTAAATCTGTTCATTTTATATAGCATGTTCCCTTTTGACATCAAGGCCCACCTTGACTACGTTAGAGGAATACTGTCAAAGCAAAACCCAGGGCTGGCAGAAAAGCTGGAAAGGTTTCTGTGCTAAAATCCGTCCTTTATTGTCGAAAAAATTAGTCCCAGGAGAAAATTTTACGAGTTTTGCAACTAGGTGCTGCCAGTGAAAGAGAATAGAGGAGAAGATGGTGTAGGAGTGACTTTGGTGAGAGCAAGGCTGAGCTATAAAAGGAGAACCAGGCAGGGGAAGTCCCCCCATGTTGAAAGCTGCCCTTTCTGCATCCAAAAAGAAAATTGCAGAATGCAGTGTCAGAGCACAGAAAACACATCCCTGAGTGTGTGGAGGAAAGCTGGGCAGGAACAGCTTTCCTGCAGGGTCAGGTAAAATGGGTGAAGTGAGGCACAGGAACTCTATCTGTATTTCTCACACCAAATAATGTGGTTGCCTACAAAGATGAGACAGGCAAGCACATGTGCCTTCACTCTTCTGAGAAGGAGGATCCATGCACATGGATATATTTATGTTGTTTTTCTCTTATTTTTATAGGTCCTTTAGATGGTCTGTTTGGGATGAGGTAGCTGGGGTAAAGAGTCATTTGCTTGTATGATGTCAGATGGGATCTGTGAGACTGCCACGTCAGTCTTCAGCTGGAACACCCCAGTTAGGTCTCTTAGGAGTCCTGTTATTAATAGGGGAGAGGCAGGACACTGTGAAACTCATTTATGACTTATCTGGTCTGTCTGAAAGGAGATGGAGACATTGGTTCGTGTTGGGAAGCCATGCTTCAAAGTCTCCCTGCTCAGCTGCAGAGCGGAGATAGCTGGGAGAGCCCGGGTGCCATTTGTCACAGCAAGCCCAGGCCAGTGCTGAGAAAGGGATCTGGACCTCTTTGCACAGCCGAAACCTCTGCATTCACCTGCAAGCAGAGGTGCCCCCTTTCAGCACCTGTTTGCACTCAGGAGAGCCGATCTAAAACGCCGTATTAAGGGGAAGAGTGAGAGTAGTTGCCTGTGTGCTGGTGTCCCCTGCTTTAATTAGGTTAGTTTCTTTCATGGCAAGTGCTGTCATACCAAGCTGAAAAATCAATACCATATGGCCCAGCACTCAGATAGCAAACTTGGAGATTAATTAAAGGAGAAGTGCTTCTGTTGGGTCTCAGAGCATAGCAGCTATGATTAGGCATGGCTGAACTGGTTTGGAAATGCAAAGGCTGGGCAGCACCAGAGCTGAGCTGGACTCTCTGCCACTCTGGGGTCAGAACAAACTGTGATCTCCCTTTCTTTACTCGCTGAAATCACCGGTTTACATGTTTTCCCGGATTTTTCTGTGTCTTGCTTCCAGGCCAGGAGAGGGAGATGTGAAGGGAAGCATTGTTCTGGAAGGCTTCTGCTTGGTGAAGTGCTGGGTAGGAACATGGAGAAGGTGGTGCCTGGGGGCTCAGTGTACTCCTGGGCTGGGAGCTGGGAAAGCCATGGGAAGCAGCAGAGGGGAGAGGGAGAGGGAGAGGGAGAGGNAGGAAAGGAAAGGAAAGGAAAGGAAAGGAAAGGAAAGGAAAGGAAAGGAAAGGAAAGGAAAGGAAAGGAAAGGAAAGGAAAGGAAAGGAAAGGAAAGGAAAGGAAAGGAAAGGAAAGGAAAGGAAAGGAAAGGAAAGGAAAGGAAAGGAAAGGAAAGGAAAGGAAAGGAAAGGAAAGGAAAGGAAAGGAAAGGAAAGGAAAGGAAAGGAAAGGAAAGGAAAGGAAAGGAAAGGAAAGGAAAGGAAAGGAAAGGAAAGGAAAGGAAAGGAAAGGAAAGGAAAGGAAAGGAAAGGAAAGGAAAGGAAAGGAAAGGAAAGGAAAGGAAAGGAAAGGAAAGGAAAGGAAAGGAAAGGAAAGGAAAGGAAAGGAAAGGAAAGGAAAGGAAAGGAAAGGAAAGGAAAGGAAAGGAAAGGAAAGGAAAGGAAAGGAAAGGAAAGGAAAGGAAAGGAAAGGAAAGGAAAGGAAAGGAAAGGAAAGGAAAGGAAAGGAAAGGAAAGGAAAGGAAAGGAAAGGAAAGGAAAGGAAAGGAAAGGAATCTGACTCCATCACTTGGGAAGTTTCATTTCCAGGGCACGGACCAGAGTGCGACAATGTCTACCCCTCTTTTGGGAGTTGCTGATTTAATGAATGTGGCAGCTATTGTGTGTGTTTGGGACCCTCACAGCCGTTTTTCTTCTGCCGATACTTTCTTTTCTTTTGGGCTTTAATGAGTGTTTCTCTAATTGACTTGATGATTTCTGTTTAATTAGCACATTTTGGAGGAATGATCAAAAAAAAATAAGATAAAGTAATCAGACAAGCATAGTGCAAAGGAATAATAGCTCCTTTGTGGGGCTAATTGGAATGGACAGTCCATCGGCTAGTTTGGGGCTCCTCACAGTTGGATATTCCCAGCCTAGTTGTGCCTTGTGCCCAGAGCTTCCAAACACCCACACAGACCCAGCTTTGGTAGTCATTTCAATTAGCTTTAATGAGCTGTGAATGAGCACCAAGGAGAACCGAGTCTGGGCCTGACCTGTTTTGCCATTGCCCAGATTTTGTGTAAGGCTGTGGAAGCAGAGTTCGCCCAGAACCTACGTCAGGTGTGAGGCCCTGGGTAGCACCAGGCAGAGCATCTCCAGGGAGGGCTATGTCCCAGCTCACACATCCTGTGTGGGACAAGAGGGGATTGCCCACGGGGATGTGAGATGGGCAGATAAATGGTACTAGAAAGCAACAAGTTTGGCAGAAGCAAGGAGTGGAAGCAAAAAGCAGCAGCTGAAGGAGCAACCAGAAATCAGAGCTACAGCTGTTGTGACGTTCCATCTGGGTTTCTTCCTGAATACTCTGTCCCTCCTGTACCCATACATGCATATACCTCTGGAACAAGCCTCAGTCTCCTCCCTAGGAACAGGAACAGGGCTTTCCACAGACTACATCACCTATAGCTCCTGGTGATACACAGGGCGAGCTCTGCTTGCTCTCCGACTGCCAGCCATGCCTCCAGTCGAGGTTGTAGGTGTAGCACCTTGATGGCCATTTGTTTGCCCTATGCTGGCTAGGAATTAATTAGGAGATGGGCTCCAGGCTGCTGTGACAGCTGTCTGCGTGCGGCACTTCCCAGCAGTTTGATTAAATCTGCGACACTCCAGATGTGAGCGCCCTGTGCAGCGGCACATGGTTTGCTCTTAAACTCCACTTAAACCGTGACTGCTCTTCTGGTTTTAATCAAAGGCAAATGCCTTAAGACAGAAATCTGTGCAGAGGAATTAGTAGGGATGTCTCTGGGGCGTGCGGAGTGGGACACGGAAAGGGACCCCCCGTGCCAAATTAGGGCTGACAGCACTTGCCGTAAGCTGGGCTGGCGATGCTACAGCACTGAGCAGGTGGTGCACGGCCAGCTGTGGCTGCGCTCCCCCTGCAAACCCTCTGCTTCACCCACATCCCGTAGAGCTACAAACGAAGCACTTCCCACAGCCTGACAGGGCAGGGAGCACAGGTTCCCTGATTTATTTAACCCATTCATGCCTCCTGCCTCTGCAAATCCACCACCCCGAAATGGACGGTACTTGGCCTCTACGCATACCTATTCCCACCTGGCCAGGAGTGCACACACAATCCACCACTGAGCCCTGCAGCCTGAGCTGCAGCCTGAGGAAAGTCTCATTGCCTGCATTTCAAAGAGGAGGCTCATCTGTAACTTAGAGGTGGGGATTTAGCCTTGCAAAATACAGGTGCGACTGGCTGCAACACCCCCCTCTTTGCTGCCTTCTCCCCTAGCTATGGCCTGTTTCTCAGTTCCTTTTCACCCACATGTCAGAGGCAATTCTTTCTCAACAGCCATCACTTCCCCATGCTCCCAGCAGGATGTGGAAGAGGCAGAAGAAAAGCCTTTTTTTCTTCTATCCACACTTACTGAGGTTCCCACCCTTGCCAGATTGCCTGTGTTACCATCAGCTGGCTGCTCACCCTGCTGCACTCCACTTCTGGGTCACCCTACGCCTGTGCAAGGCCCGCCATGGCCACCAACAGGCTGGCTGAGCTTGCCCTACACAGCAGGAACCCAAGGGCTGTGGTGTCAGTATCATCCCTGGGGAGCAGGCTCCAACCTGCTCCCGTGCTGGTGTGCCAGGAGCTGCTGCAGGTGCGGGGTGTGGAGCTGGGCAGCAGTGCCGGGCTGTGCCTGTTGGTGCAGGTACAATGAATGGGTGTGCAGTAAGAGCTGGGCTTTTGGAGATGGGTTCTCCATCCGGCCTGGGGCACAGGAGCGACTTCCACCCTGAGCTGCCTGAAACTGTCAGATGGTCCTTTATTATTGACCTGATTCATATCTAAACCAGGGAGGTGAAAGCTGCCTTATCCCATTAGTAATCCCCTAAACCAGGCCCTTCAGTACCTTCTCCTTGCTACCCCCCTCCTCATTGCTACAGCAGGTGGTTGCAGAGTGAGTGCACATCCTTCTGGGGCTTTCCCTGAGCTCCATGGCGAAGACAGGGCCTCCAAAAACCCACCAAATGCTGTCTCTGGAGCAGTCATTGGCTGAGGAGGGTCTGCCAAAATGCTGCATGGATCTGCAATTCCCCTAAGGGCTTGCAAGGCTTGTTCCTGGGGTCTGAGTGGGACAGCTCCAGGCACCCATCCCATCACAGGTGCCCTCCATCCTGTAGGTCATGGCAGGTGTCTCACGTGGTGGTGCAGCAGCCATGGGGAGGAGGGGACAACTTGGGGACTGTCCCACCTCGCGGTGTCCCTAGTCCTGCAAAGTGCAGGAGGGATGGGGGTGCTCCAGCATCAGCTGGAGGTAGCACTCGCCCCTCTCACCCCTGGGACATGGGACTGCACCGAGGCCAGGGTCCTGTGGCCTCGGGCTGCTCTGGTAGAGCCCCGTGGAGATTCTGGCTGCTGGGGCACCTTGAGGCTGCTGGGCCGGCTGGCACAGGCACCCTGCCCATGGAGAGGGGGGGCAAACCCCAGGGAAATTAGAGCAAGGGGCGATGTTTGATGTTCTGCTCTTTAAGCGATTAATAATCTTTCGGCGTCGGAGAATCAGCTGAAAATCTTCCTTGGAAAATAATGAGCAGAGAAACATTTACTGATTAGTCTAATCCCAGCTAATCCTATCTGATGAGCATATATCAAGATATCCTTTAACTGATTTATTGTCCAAAGGACCGGTGGAGATGCCCCTCTTCACCGTGGCTGGGGGAGCTGGGGGTAGCAGCAGGCGTGTCCCCACACCCCACCCCACCCCACTGTCCTGTCCCGGGAGCGGGTGTGTCCCCATCCCCCAGGGCACGGCCTCGGTCACCCTCCGCCCTGGGCAGCAGCGCCATATCCAGGCCACCTTGCCAGCATGGGGAGATTTAATCGCTATTTCCATTTCTGCATCTATCGGCTTTCTCTTGGGTTTGAGCTTTTATGTTTCATAAACTGATTAGGAGCAATTATACGTGCTTTATCCCCAAACTTTCCAAATGCCTAGGCCATATGCATATTTAAGGCTTCATCATCTCTCCCAACAGCTCAGCCTCAATGTAAACTGCTGAAATCAAGCTGATTCTGGGACAACATCAAAAATTAGGGTTTTAACCACTAATATCTGCTCGAACAGGAAATTTGTTGTGGGTGGTGGCCGGATTATGACTTCTAATTACTGTGGCAGATCCTCCCTGCCTAGCAGTGAAAGTCTCCTATTCCAGCAAAACTGCAGCAAAACCACTCCAGAGAAGTGAAGATGCCCGAGGGGATCCCGGGGTGCTCTGTGCCTGGGCAGGGGGCAGCCCAGGGTGGGGATGCCCCAAGCATCCCTGCATCCCGAGCACACGAGTGTCCTGAATTGGTGGCTTTGGAAGTGTGACCATACTCCCACACCTCCCGTCTCCTCACACCCATTTGCCTTTCTCGGTGCGAAGCACGATGTTCCAGAGGGTCCCCCCCGCCAGCCCCCAGCGCCGGCCACGGCAATTATCCTAAATGAAAGTTATTGTTCTGCTAATCCCAGGAACAGCTTGCGATGGGAGATTTGGGTCTTTCTTTAATAATGCAAAGTTAATGCGGAGTCCCCTTGTAATTATCTTTATCAGAAGGACCCTCGGTTAATCTGACCGTCCAATGAAGGCCTGGATCAGGCGGCCCTTGTAAGCCGGTTGTAAATCATTTCCATCAACAGATGAAGGGAAGGCGGAAAAAAATTGCAGCCCAGGTGCAAGAATCTGGGAGCAAAAGGGAGCACAGAGGCCAGGCACCTCGAGGTGGCCCCGGCCCCGGTGAAAAGACACCTGGGGTCAGGGAGGGTCCCACCCAATAGCCCCTGCCTGTTCCTGTCCCTGCATCTAGGGTGCTAAGCCCAGTGGGATGTCCCATCTGGGATGTGGGGCTGAAGGGTCTTGGGCTGGCATGAGGGTCCTGGGGAGTGCACTGCCGGGCACTGGAAGGGAGGATATGGGGACATGGGGACACAGCAGGGGGTTCTGGGAGGAGACCCGAGGAGGGAACCCAAGGGGATGTGAGGGGGATTTATGGGGTTTAGGGGGGAACGGGGTGACCGGGCCGGGGCGGGACAGGCACTGAGAGGGGGTCCTGGAGAGGATCTGAGCGAAACCCCGGGGGACCCGGCGGGGGGGG
>VZRQ01000306.1:20977-37872 GCA_013397975.1 Machaerirhynchus nigripectus | reverse complement strand
CGCGGCCTGGCCGACGGCACCGCGCTGCTCGCCCCGGCCCTGGCCTTCAACCTGGGCTGCGACCCTGCAGCCGCAGCCCACCTCCGCCTGCAGGTGAGCCGGGGCCGGGCACCCCGGGCACCGGGCCGGCGGCAGCCGCGGCTCACGGGGCGCCCCCGTCCCCTCCGCAGAGGTACGAAAGGACGGGCGCCGCGGATGGGAAGGGCAGCCGGTCCGTGCTCTCTGTGCCCCCGTTCGCCAAGGAGCTGCACCTGGAGATCGTCTGCTCGCCGGCCTACAGCACCCGGGGAAGCTACGACTGCGTGCTCTACAGGCACTTCCAAACGCCGCGGTGAGCTGTGCGGGGCGGACGCTCGGGCGGGCTCGTAAGGTACACTGTGTGTGTGTGCCACACGCTGGGGATGTGCGCATCGGCACCCTCAGTGCAGGCGCTGGGTAGTTTTAGAATATCCCCTTGCATTGTCCTGTCACGAGTGTGCTCGGCTCGGACACAACACTTCTTGTCCTGTCCTTCAGAAGTCATCTTCAAGTCTCCTGCCTCGTGATCCCCCGTCCAGTGCTGAGGGCTTGCAAGTGCTGCCCACAAACCTGTGTTGTGGGCCGTGTTTATAATCCCAGTTTTCAGCTGAGTAGTCAGGAAACTGGATGTGTTGCCATCTTCTCTTCTGACACCTGAGCCCGAGCATCTTTCATATGGCTGTCAAGGCTGTCTGTTGGAATTATCCCCAGCTGTTCCATAGATAAGGTGGAGATTTTGTCTGAACGAGACACTCTAATGACGTTCCTCTTCTATACCATTCCCAGAAGGCTCCCCATAGTAGTCTGGATACTCCTGGTTCCATCCAGTGCATGCCAAATCTTTCAGTGGCTATTGATGGTTTATTTATAGGCAAGGAGTGAGTCAGTACAAAGAGTTATGTTTTTTTCCCTAAAAACACTTGTGATGCAGGGCAGGGAGGGCACACAACCAGAAGGATTTACCCTCTTTCACCGTTGAAACGCTGGTTTTTTGTAGGCTGGTCCAGGAGGGAGACATCCTGTGTGTTCCAACATTTGGAAATGCTGAGTTTATAGAATTAAATGCAGACAAGTTCCTAAGGTAGGTGTCAACAAACTGTGGCTCTATTACTTGGTACCAGAACAGCAGAGATACTTTTCCACGATTGGCTCTCTTGAGATCAGTTTATTCTGTTCTGATCTGTCCCTGGATTTTAGTGTTTTATCTGTTTCTTAATATACTGGGAAGAGAGAAGTGTTTTTGTTGGATTATGAAGGGCTGCAGCTAAAAGGGAGGCCTCCGTTAACTCATTCAAATAGTCAGGAAGGGAAGAAAGGAAAAAAAAAGAGGTAGAGCAACTGCTGGGGACAAAGACTGAAGAGGAAGGGGTGGCCTGAGGACAGTCAGAGCCACATAGAGAAAGCAAAGTGGAAGCTGGGCTTCTCAACTTGTGACAAACCACAAAATGTGAATACAAGCCCTAGGAGTTCATGTTAGAATAACTCTCGGTTTGGCCACCAGTTCTGCCCTTCTTGGTTTTGCTCACGCGGCTTTGGAACAGTTGTGCTAAATGGGAGAAGGTCCCCTTTGTACCAGGGTAAGGATGCTCACACTGGCATTCCCAACATTCACATTGGCTGATCCTTGTAGCTACTGCAAGAGGGTAAGAGTATCTCTGCTCACATGTGCTTTTCAGCTGTCTTCTTGTTGACATTTATGTTGCTATATTGTTACTGCCTTCAGGATCTTGGCTCAGCAGTTTAGAGTGCTTGTTTTTTTTCCCTTAGGTGGCCAGAGCTTTATTTCAAGGTGAAGAAGATCGTAGGCGTGGAGGAAGGCGAGCAGTCTGAGGGTTACCTGGTGGACACCCAGAACACGTCTCTCTATCTGGTGAGATGTCGGTAGAGAGCAGAGAGAGGAGATGTGAGCTGAGCTTGCACTGTGGATGACAAATGTACCTGTGGAGGCTTGTGCCTCCTGCCATTGGAAAATGACATTTCAGGACAGATCTTGTCACTTGACACCTGTCTTTACTTGGGCGGTGTGCTTCCTCTCTCACAGGTGGGTTCAACAAACAGCACCGTCCCATCTGCCCCAGCCTATAACAGCAATGAGTTCTGGAGCAGTTTGTCTCCAGCAGGACTTTCTGACGTGGTGACACAGCTCTGTGATGCTCTTCGGCCTCACCTGAACCGTCGGTGAGTTAGAATTCCTTGGAGTGAGCCCTGGAAGAGGTGGGACCATGGCCATGACCGTGGACCATGGAGGAGAACTCCCTGTCTGTTACAGGGCCAGTGCACTGAGCGGCGTGGGCAGCGTTCTCCTCTCGGGGCCGAGCGGCAGCGGGAAGCTGATGGCTGTCAGAGCTGTGTGTAGCTGCCTCAACCTCCACCTCTTCAAGGTAATTCCTCCTGTAGCCAGTGGATCGGTGGATTTACAACAGACAGAGAATTATGGAAATGTTTTCTAAGTCAGCCCTGCCAACACCCCTGCTGCAGCCATGACACGGAGCCTACCCAGGAGCTGCTTCCATGCACACATGCAGACAAAAGGAGTCTGAGTATGCTGAGTTCAGCAGCTCAAGCATAAGCATGAAGAGATGTTTCCTCTGGAATGTACCCTCCAGTGCTCCAGAATCAGTAATTTAGAGATCTCTTTGTCCAGGGGGTGCATTTGTACCTCTCTTTGCTGCGAGTTGCTATTATTGCTGTCAGGCTGATGTACTTTCAAGTACCACAATACGCAATTGCTTCAGCAGACTAGTGTTCTGTCATTGAGTTGACACTACACCCTGGAGGGTGGCAGGAACTGAAATACACTGAGGTAAATTGTAGAGGTGATGAGGGCAGGAATTGCAGTGGCATTGGGTGTTTGTTTTCAGTTGTCCCTGCACAGGCTGGGCAAAAGGCATGTTGGAAAGTGAGGCGCAGATGATGCTGAGATCTTCTTTAGCTGAGCAGGGAAAGAGAAGCAGCCCTCGGTTTCCTGCTAGCACGTGTACCAGACCTGGGTCAAAATCTCTTGGCACGTGAAAGAGCTGCCCTGTAACTGTGTTCACATTCACCACCACACCCCTGCCAAGAGTGGTGAAGTGGCAGGTGAAATTCACTGGAGCTGGTTTTATGTGGATGATTATATATTTTCAGGCTGACTGTCAGTATTAAGAATTCGGTTTTATGTCAATGGCTCCATGAAAACTTGTGCTCTGCTCTCCATATGTGAAAAATATGGGATCACATTTTACAAAACAAAACGTGAGAGTAGGTGCTGTTGCTGTGCAGATCCACGTCTTGTCACGGGTCGAATGTCATGCACAGTTCTGGTCTCCCCATCACAAAAGCATAAAACTGAGCTGGAAAAATTCGGAGAAGGACACTGGGTAAGATCAGGGGTCTAGACCAGTTTCTGTGTGGGTAAAAGCTGAATAAATTCTTCAGCTTGAAAAATAAAGAATTTAGGGAGAGTTTGAGACAAGTTTTTACAAAATCTTTTTGAAAGAGTTTTTTCACAAGAGCTTGAGTGGTCGGCAGAGAATGGAAGGTGTTTACTTTTTTCTGTGCCAGCATGAGGCCTGTGACTGTCAGATGAAGCTAGTGGGGGCAGGCAAGCTAAAAGAGACGCTTCTCTGGGTAGGTAAGAGTATTTGGATTAGAAATCTACTGTTAGGAAACCACATCTGACTGGGAAAAGCCCTTTTGATGGGAGTGGTAGGTGCCTGGATGGCCAAAATGAGGTCTAGCACCTGTCTCTGTCCAGCACAGAAGGTTCTGGGAACCAAGACAATCTTCACTGACTTGTTAAAATTGCTGTTTTCCTTCAGCATACCTCTTTTGTTCACTCCGATGATCCAGGAGTATCCCATAAATGCTTTCATCTCCTTGAATCTTGAATAGAGTTACGTTTGCAAAAGTGAGAGGAAGTCATGTGGTGACTTTTCTAGGAGACTTCCTGAAATTCAGAAAGACATGGAAGAAGAAGGAAAGAAGAAGAAGGAAAGAATAGGGCTGGAAGGCTCCTCTTTTTGTGAAAGGAAATAATGGGCTTGCTCCTTTTTTTTGTGGATATTTTTAGAGTAAACTCTTTTCCTGTTCTTTTCTCTCCAAGTAAAGCTGTAACACTGGGTCAGTGGAGGAGGCAGATACTGCCTTGGCCCGCTGCTGGGCAGCTCATCTGGACGTGATCCTTTGTGCTGCTGAGCTCTGACTTTTCTGCTGATGTGCCACAGCTCTTGGGATCCAATGCAAGATTGTAGGGATTTCACAGGACCTTCACATGCATGTTCAGGATGTGTTTGGGAGCACTCTGTCACTGCCATATCCTGTCAGGTGGCCTCAGGTTCTAGTGGGGGGTTGTGTGCAAGGCTACAGCTCTGGTTTCAGCGTTGTGTGCTGCTTTTAAAGACTAACACACTTAACTATTGAAGACAGAGATACTCTCTGTCCATCTTATTCTCCTACCCCAGCTTTTACACTCTCCCCTCCCTTTCTCACTCACTGCAGTGCTTACACTGCCATTCCACCTGCTCTTCCCTTTCTCTGACTGCTGTGTCTGCCATCCCACCAGGACACAGTAATTCTTCCCCACTCTCCCTGGACAACCTCGCAGCACCAGGAGGCAGCACTGCCTGTTCCCAGGCTGCTGTTCAAGGCTCACCAGTCACCTCTCCCCTTGCGTGACTTCATCAAGTGTTTGCTTTGTAAACAGTGTCTGGGCCTCCCGCCACCTATAACTTCCCCCCAAACACCCGTCACCTTTACCTTCCTCCTGCACTTTGAGCCTGTCTGGCACTGGTTGAGCAGTTTCCTGGGCCTCCTCCTCTACTCACTGCACTGTTCTGCAAGACACTTCGTTCTCCCTCTCGTCCACAGCTTTCACCTCCCTTCCAGCTTCGGTTGCTGAGCTGTGATATCCACTGTATCGATTCCTGTGGTCCCTTAGCCTCACCTTTTTCAGATAAGACCCTCCTGCCCACATCCCTTGCAGAGAAGCAAGAAACAGCCATTTATCCATGCCGTGGCATCCCAAATGTGCCTATTTTGAATACGACCTGGATGTGTCTGTGGGAAATACCTCCTATGATCTCCTCTGAGCTGTGAATTGCCCGTGGAAAGCTTTGTGGAATGTTGTCCTAGGCCCCCCCCAGCTGTGCATGTTGCAGCTGTGTTGTGCGGTGTGTCTGGCAGGTGGATTGCGTCAGTTTGTGCAGTGACACCAGTGCAGCCACGGAGGAGAAAGTACAGGCGGCCTTCACCCAGGCCCAGCAGCACCAGCCCTGTGTGCTCCTGCTGAAAGACATCGAGGTGCTTGGCAGAGACCGAGACGGGCTTGGAGAGGATGCCAGGGTCATTGCCACTCTGAGGCAGCTGCTCCTGGACAGAGAGCCGGCACTGAGGTATGGACCCTGCTCGTTTGCTGCGGGCATCCGAGGTGATTCTTTGCTTCTGCCAATGGCCTAGCCATGGGAGAGTGAGCTGGCATGTGTGATGGCAATGTAAGAGGGTACTTCCACAGAGCTCAGACCGTGCACTGTCCCCTTTCTCTCCACAGCCACCCTGTCCTGGTGATTGGCACAACCTGCAAGCCCCAGAATGTCCCGACAGACGTGCAGACTGCTTTCCTTCATGAGGTGAAGATCGAAGCCCCTTCAGAGGAGCAGAGGAGGTTGATGCTGAGCATGCTGACTGCCAGCCTGCCTCTGGGCAAAGAAGTGAGCCTGTCCAAGCTGGCCCGCAGGACTGCCGTGAGTGAAACCACAGCAGCAGGTGGAGATGTGCAGGCTGGGACTGCTGGGCCAATCTCCCCTAGCTGGCCTTGGAGAATGGGGGTAATTCCCACAGCCCAGTCAGCTTATTCAGTGGTTAATCCTGGTGCTCAGACACCAGCTCTTAAATGCAGATTTCTAGCGTGTACAGACTCCACACCTTTTGCAGAGGTGTTCGCTGATGTTCAGCTCTGCTAATAAAAAAAAATTGAAGCTAGAGCCTTTAACCAGAGGCTCAAGGAACAGCTCTGCAAGGAATTTTTTCCCATACTTTTTATGGCCTAGGTATAGCTGTGGTCAGGGACTGAACTGATGCTCTTTGTTTCCACATTCACAGGGATTTGTGTTGGGAGATTTCTGTGCCTTGTTGTCCCACAGCAGCCGGGCTGCTTGCACCCGCATCCAGGCCTTGAGGTAGCACAGGCAACAGGGCAGGGGGTGGGGAGGGCAGGGGCTGCAGCCAGCCTGATCGTGCCAGTAGTGGGGCAGAGCCTGACTCCTTTCCTTTTCTTTCCTCACCAGTTTTCCAGGAGGACTGAGCGAAGAAGTGGAGAGGGATTTTTGCACTGCTGGGTTCCCGGTGCTCGAGGAGGATTTTAGTGCTGCACTGGACCAGCTGCATGACGCCCACTCGCAGGCAGTGGGAGCCCCAAAGGTGGGATGCTGGGGCACAAGGAGGGGCTGGGTTCTGCAGAGCTCTTGGCTCAAGATGCCCGCTGTAGATCTTGCAGGGCTATGCCCTTGAAATGTTGCTTCCTGCTCTGTCCTTCCATTTATTACCCCAGCTTTCAGTGAGAAACAGTCCTTTGGGCTTTCCCTCATTAATTTTCACCCTCTTAGCTTGGAATTTGTCAGGGAAGCCCTTGCAGTGCTAATTGCAGACCAGTTAATTGGTTGGTGCTTGAGGGGGGTGCCAGCTGTGCAGCTCAGCCTGTTGAGGGGCAGAGGCTGCCTCACTGAGCTCTCCCCAGCCACCTGGCCTGAGGGAACAGAGAGGCTGTGGCACAGGCTGGTGAGGGAGTTTCTCCCTCACTTGATCCCTGGCCTTGGATGCTGCACCGATGCTGCTGAGCTGGCATGGCCTTTTCTGACAGACAGGCAGTTTGAAGAACTTGGGGTTTCTTTAGGGAAAGTGACATGGAGAGTCCAAGAAAACCAGCAGTCAGCTTCTCAGGAGGGGTGGGATCTGCCTCTGGCAGCTCGGTACCCAGGGAAGCAGCATTTGGGGTGACTGGTTTGGCTGGGTAATGTGTTGCTAGGACCAAGCAAAGTGATCAGAACCTCTTTTCCATGCCCTTGAGTGCAAGTGAATTCAGCACAGGACAGGAAGCCTTGGCCCTGGAGCAGTTCCTCTGGCACCTTCCCCAGCTGCCCACTTAATTCATGAAGTGAGCTCTGCTTTAAGGTGTTTGCCAAGTTTGCTGTAAGACAAATAACCACAGAGCATGCTCAGCAGTGAGCTGTGTGAATGGGAGCTAATTTTGTTTGTATTTTATGTTCCTTTATTGATTTCTTAGTAATTGGTTGTGGTCAGAAAGCCCATTAGCAGACCTGGGTACTCTCAACGTACATCGCTTTCAATTCCCTGCTTCCACTTCCTGGTTAGTCACACATTTGTCTGCAGTTACAGCCTGAGCCCTCTGGAGAGGACTGATTCCAAACCTCCACTTGTTAGCAGTGTCTGCACCATGTCTTAGACTTACAATGTGCTCCCCAGAAAACAACCTTGCTGCAGTTTTCCAGCTCCTGTGCTGTCTGTAGAGCTCTTTCTAGTGAGGCAGGATAAGCAAAAGTGCAGAGGAGAGGGCAGCTCTTACATTCACTGTGACTGCAGAAGAAGGGCCGGTGACCTTTTGCTTTAAAAGTTTTTTTTTTCTGAAAATCCTTGTTTTGTTTGACCTGATTTTCATGGTGGTCTTGCTGGACAGCTAAAGAAATAAAATGAGATAACATAGTCTCAAGTAGTGAAGGAAGGAGATGCAAATTGGCTGAGGGGGGAAAAAAATTTTGCCCTAGCCTATTTTTAAGCTCCACACTTGTGCTGGCACCAACAGCCAGCAGCTGGGGGGAAGTGTTGTGGGCTTTTGCTTTCTCTGCACGTTCCCAGGAGAGCTGCTCTGACTCTCAGGAGGATGTCATGCAGGCTGTGGCATTCCAGCTATTCCTAAAGCCGTGAGCAGAGCAGCAGCGTGCCCTGGGATTGTTTTGCTCAGCACAAAATAACCCGAGAGGCATTGGCTCACCCATCTCAGGTTTGGTGTCTTCTCTCTGTTCTCCATGACCCTTCGCATGTCTGCAGCTGACCCCATCCCTATCTATTTCTCGTGAGCATACATGGACTTTGTTCTTGCATCCCCCCTTTCAAAAGCAGTGAGTGTTCCATGCACTGTCCTGCAGGATGTCTGTCCCTCACATCCTCCTTGCCGTCACAGAGGACCTGGCAGCCCAGGTTCTGTCCCTCTGCAAGGTGTGAAGCCCTTGCACAGTCTCACCCCCCTGGGGGACAAGGTGCCCTGAACACGAGGCACTCATAGTTGCAAGATCCAGATTTCTTCTTTTTTTAAAATTTTTTGTTTCTTATTTTTACCTTCCCTCATGTATCCCAAAAAGCTGCCTGCAGCAGGACTCTCTCCACTCAAAGCTGCAGGCAACCCTGGCAGATACTTTCCCTGGGGTATTTTTGCTGACAGATGATATGAGGGGCACTGGAGGATTGGAGATGAGGTGCACTCTGCAAGCACAGCATGCTTGGGGAAATGTTTGTACAGTTTGTTTTCTCCATTGCAAAGCTCAGAAGAGGGGAAATGTGGATACTGGATACTGGAGCAAGAGCTGCCCAGGCATGCTCAGGGCCCAGGAGTAAGTGCTGACAAGGGTTCTCCCTCTCTTGGCAGATCCCCTCAGTGTCCTGGCAGGATGTTGGTGGGCTGCAGGAGGTGAAGAAAGAAATCCTGGACACTATCCAGTTGCCCCTGGAGCACCCAGAGCTGCTGTCACTGGGCCTGTGCCGCTCTGGTCTGCTGCTGTATGGGCCTCCAGGGACAGGGAAGACCTTGCTGGCAAAAGCTGTGGCAACGACGTGCGCCATGACATTCCTTAGGTAAGAAGTGTGTGTGGGACTGACTTTCTCCTGGCAGGGGATGGGTGTCCTCTAACTGGCTTCCTCTTCTCCCTGCCCCACAGCGTGAAAGGGCCGGAGCTCATCAACATGTACGTTGGGCAAAGTGAGGAGAATGTGCGCAATGGTGAGGATGTGCATCCTGCTCCTGCACGTGGGAACGTGGGGCTTTTCTGTAGTGCTGCAGGGAAGGAGGTAGTGCTTAAACCCCCCTTCCCAACTCCCACCCACAGCCCTCAGCAAGGGCTTGAACCCAGCTGTCTCCTATAGTCGGTTCCCTGCTCCCTGCGGCTTCCCCTCCTGCTCTCTCTGCTCCTGTTGCTCCTGATGGGACAGCAGCCCTTCAGAGACACAGCTGAGCCTCGGGGCCCATCCTGCTAGGTGCTGCCTGTTCCCATTTTATTGAGCCACTCAGGCAGGAGCAGTTGGTGGTGGTGATACAGTGGGCATTTGGTTTCCATCCACAGCTCTTCCCTGCTGGGAATGTAGCAGGTCCTGTTGCTGCTGACTGCTCCTCCAGGTCTTTTTCACCTTTTGTGCTGTCTCCTCGCAGTGTTTGCCAGAGCCAGGGCAGCTGCTCCCTGCATTATCTTCTTTGATGAGCTGGATTCCCTGGCCCCAAGTCGTGGTAGAAGTGGAGATTCAGGGGGTGTCATGGACAGGTGAGTGAGCATCAGGCATCCTTGGGAGAGCAGCATTCCTGCCTCAGCTGCGGGCAGTGCATGAGATTGCCCTGAAAGGCAGAGTCCATTCCACCCCTCTTGCTCTGTTTTCTCCCGTCTCTGCTCCCCTAAGCTCTCAGCACGGCCTGTCTCTTCTCTCTGAGCATTAGTCCTGCTGTTTGCATTGCCTCAGGTTCCCGATTGCCCAAGCTAGTTGTGCAAACATTTGGTTAAGACAGTCTCCTCCAGCTGCTTCTGTGGCTGCCAAGTGCTCCCTTTGGCCTCTCCAAGGTCATCCTTCACACCCCTGCTGTGCTCTCCTCCTATTAGCTGCTGTTTCCCTGTGGTGGGAAGCCTTTCAGCTGCTTCTGGTAGAAGCAAAGTATGTACAGCTTAGAGATACCCATAAAAATGGTTATTTTCCCTAGGCCTCTTCTGCTAAGCTGGCAGTCCCCATCCAGTCTTCCTCTTCTGAAGGACTGTCTGGGGCTTGGACTACTATACAGTGAGCCCACTTGCTCACTGGCTGTGCTAATGGGGAAGTCTGGATGGCTGTGTAAGGGCTCTTCAGGGAAGAGAAATAGGAGCTCAAGTCGTGAAAACGAACCTGCCACTGGCCTCACTTCTTTTCATTGGTGGCTGAGGGAGACACTGGGTGACTTGCCAAGGCCTAGTTGTAAGCATCCTGTCTTGCTCCCTGCAGAGTTGTCTCACAGCTCCTTGCAGAGCTTGATGGCCTTCATTCCACCAGAGAGGTGTTTGTCATTGGAGCCACGAACAGGCCTGACCTTCTGGACCCAGCTCTGCTACGCCCGGGCAGGTATGTCACAGCCTACCCTGCCTCACTCCAGGAGTTCCCCAGAGCTCCTCAGGCCATGGTGAGCAGGAGTATGTCCCCACCATGTTCCCTTTACAGAGATTGTGTATGAAGCCCCCTGGCTCACAGGAAGCCAAGAGGAGGCCGGTGCCTGTGGCTGTAGCAGCAGCATAAGATACCACGGCTTGTGGTAGTCCCACAGTCTGGTTACTGCCCCAGCAGTCTGGTTACTGCCCCAGCAGCACAGCAGGGCCATGAGGGACCTGCTGTTGCACCAAATTGGTGGCAGAAATTGGTGCCCCAGGGCCTTTTCTGCAGAGCTGCCCCCAAGCCGGTCCTCGAGCCTGTGACTTGCTCGTCCAGGGGCAGGACTTTGTGCCTGCTGTTGTTGGACCCTCTGTGGTTCCTGTCAGCCCATTTCCCCAGCCTGCCACTGTCCCTCTGAAGAGCAGCCCTGCCCTCCAGCACGTCAACTGCTTCAGGCTCTGTGTCATCCACAAACTGGACAGCAAAAGGAGCTGTCCCAGGGCCACCACCCTTCAGCTCCTGGTGCACAGGGCTGAGCACTTGTGGCAGGTTTGCTTTGGCCTGTTCTCAGCTGTCTTCTCTCTGCTGACAGGTTTGACAAGCTGGTCTACGTGGGCATCAGTGAGGACCGGGAGTCGCAGCTGCAGGTGCTGAGCGCCGTCACCAGGAAGTGAGTGACCCTGTGCTCTGGCAGCAGCTTCCCACCACCCTCCAGGGGGTCACAGCCCTCCTGGGGCTCAGACTTAGCATGCTCCCTCTTGGCTTCATGTCTGAGCCCTGGGGAGCACCTGAGGTCACTGAGCCACAGCCAGCAGGTTGGGGAGGAGGACGGAGCAATTTCCAGAAGCTGAACTGGGACTGGTTTTTCTAGATGGGAGAAGCCCAGCCTGCCTGTCCAAGTGGAGGAGTTGGTAGAGTTTTCCAGCCACTGTGCCCATATGCTCTTCTTAAGGAGCTCAGACAGATTCTAATGGTGCAAGTGAGACCCCAGTGCAGCTGCAGGACAGGAAGCTCCCATTTGATTGCTGCAAGAGTTCCCCTGCTGTTTGCCAATCCAAGCGTGAAGGCAGCTCCATTCATCTCATTGCATCTCCTCCTGGGGTGCTCAGGGGTGTTCAGGCTGTGATCTGTGTGTCTTTCCAATCACTGGTTGTGTGGGATCACTGAGCAGCAGGGTCTGTCTGCTTTTCCAGTTGCTCTGAGCTCCCGAGAGATCTCTGGAGGGAGAAAAGCAAGCCATGCAATTCAGGTGCAGAGGTACCACCCCCCACAGCTGGGTGAGTAGCTGTGACTGCCTCTGCAGGGATTTTGTCATGGATAGCTGTGATCACCTCTGCCTGTGACCGTAAGTTAGTAGGAGAGGTGGGAGCTTGGGCTGGCTGCAAGCAGCTTGTCACACCCTGTGTCTTGGCCACCATGCCCTCCAGCAGCAGCTGGTCATGCTGAAGGAGGCTCACTGTCTGCAGCGTGGCTCTGATGGGATGGTTTGGTGTTACAGTGGTTTCTACTGTCTGTCATTAAACATGTTCTCATCCAGCCCCAGCTGTAGGTTGTTCCCGGGCATGTGGAGCATTTAATTTATCTAGGTAAGAAGTCAAACACCAATTGCATAAACAGACGGTGTTCTAGAGAGTTCATCCTGCACCATGGCTCCAAGATTACTCCCTGCATCCTTTGTGCTTCCTAGGCTGCAACCAGGGAGGCCCAGAGAAGTTGTGGATGCCCCATTCCTGGACATGTTCAAAGCCAGGCTGGATGGGGCTTGCAGCATCCTTGTCTAGTGGAAGGTGTCCCTGCCTATGGCAGGGGAGTTGAAACTTGATGATCTTTAAGATCCCTTGCAACCCAGACCATGCTATGATTCAAAGTTTCCTTTGATCCTTAGGAGAGAGGACCCTGCTGCAGGGATGTTTCAAAGAGAGGTGACTGTTGAAAAAAACAATAAGCAAACTCTTTTTTTTTTTTTTTTTTTTTTTTTGGAGTGTGCAGAGCACATTCCGGAAGTGGCTAAACATGTGTACTCTGCTTGTTCCTGCCCAGTCTCACTGGCTGCCACAGCGCCCCTGGTCTGTTTTTCCTGTGGCTTTTACACCTGCATTTTTCTCTCTTGGCAGGTTTAAGCTGGATCCTTCCGTGAATCTCACCACCATCCTAGAAAAATGCCCAGCTCAGCTGACAGGAGCAGACATCTACGCCCTGTGTTCAGATGCCATGATGTGTGCTGTCAAACGCAAGGTGGAGTGGATTGAGGAAGGTAGGAGCTCTGCCCTTACCTGTCCCACGTGTTGGAGCACCCCAGCACAGAGGCAGAGAGGAGAGTTACCACTGCTGGTAGCTGGGCTGTGTGAGAAGATCCTCAGCAGCTTTGGGACCACGGAGCTGGGCTCTGGGTTATTGGCAGGCAGGCAGTTTCTGCAGATGTGGTCATCTCCACCTCCAGTGCTTGGCCCCGGGGGGAAGGAGAGAGACACAGGTTTTCCTTGCAGTCTCTGATGGCTGGAGAGTGGTCTTTTGGATCTTGGCAGCTGCCCCTGTTCTCAGCCTTTTCCTGTTCTTTCTCTCATGCAGGGCTGGACACAGAGAAGTCTGCTCTGATCCTGACCATGGAAGACTTTCTGCAGGCTGCTGCCAGGTTGCAGCCATCAGTCTCTGAGCAGGAGCTGCTCAGGTACAGACTCATCCAGCAGAAGTTTGCGGCCTGCTGATGCTCAGCAGACCTGGGACTGGAGAACAGGCACAAACAGGCACCTGCCTGCTTTTCTCTGATGCCTCCCGGGCCCCCTTCCTTGGAGCTTGGGTGGAAATAGTGTCAGTGCAGTTTTCCAAGCCAAAGCCTGGTGGAAGTGCTGCTCTGCTCAGCCAGGAGGGTGGTGGGTTCTGTAAGGGTCCCGCACATGCCAGCGGTGCGTTGTGGCTGCCGGGAACGTAGCAGGGTGACTTCCTTGTGGGGACAAAGCCGAATCCCATGGTTGTGGGCAGTGTAGCAGTGTCTCCATGGGTGACAGGCCATTCACTGGTGGGGGAGCAAGGCTCAAACTGCACCTGGTTTGGCAGCAAGTGCAGGGCTGGAGGCCGCTGCTTGTTGGGTTATCACCCCCCAGTGAGAGGTGCTGTCCAGAGGGCAGCAGGACACAGGGCACTGCTGCTCCAGCTGGCCTGGACTTGACATAGTTGCTGAATAAATACAGTTCTTTTAGCTCGAGGTGTTCACTGCCTGACCTCAAGCTGTTGATTGCTGATGGTGTCTGTAGGCTCAGGAGGGTCCCTGCAAAGATCTGTGTGGGCTGGGTGGTGCAGAGAGATCATTGTCTTGCAGGCAGAGAGGGGAGCACACCTGTGAACTAGGGGCCACTCATCCTGCCAGAATGGCTGGAGCCCATGGTGGATGAGGAGAGCCTCAGGGAGTGAGGCTTGCTTAGCTGGGAGCTGAGCTCCCTCTGCAGAAAGAGCCCAGTTCTTGCTGAAGGCACTGGGTGACAGGACGTGCGTGAGGCAAGAGCAGCAAGTGGCAGCAAAGAAATTCCCGTCAGGTAAGAGGAAAAACTTGTCACAGGGAGAAGGCAGGCTTCAGCCTTGGACATACTCAAACCTTGTCTGGAGCAGCCTGGACCTGCCCTGTCTGCACGAATTTGTGCTGAGCACCACTTGGCCCAGACCCCTGAGGTCCTGTCTCACCTCCCTGTGCAGCCTCACTGCAGCTGCTGGCGGCATCGTGTATCCCCCACTTCCCAGCCTTTTCCAAGGGTGCCAAACAAATGGCACTTGAGCTGTATGTGGCAGCTGTATGTGGCAGCTGCTGTGGCCTGGTGTCTGCAGCTGCCCTCTGCCTCTGGGCAGCCCGAGAGGTTGCTGGTACCAGGTTTTGCCCCACCTGCTGTAGGCTCTGAGCCTGCTGACAGCTGGATCTCTGGGCCAGGCGTGGCTATGAGGACCTGCTTCCCCCCGGAACTCCTCTGCTAAGGGCTGGTTCCACAGCAGCTTCTGGCATTCCATGTGTGATTCCCCAGCTGGTGCATGCCTGTGGCTCTGGTGCCTGAGCATGTTCAGGCAGGGCTATCCCTGACCACACTGCTCCATGCTGCTCGATCTGGGCACCACATCTTCTCCAGGGTGGAACTGAGGGAGCTGTAGCCACAGTAGAAGCACTGCTGGAGTCTCCAGTGTGGAGCCTCCCCACTCTGGGAGCCCCAGTGGGGGGCTGGGTACCTCTATATGGGGCTGAGGAGTGTCAGGAAGAGTCAGCACCTGCTTGGGAGGTGCACGTGAGAAAATGGGTTCCAGCACCCTCCTGTGAGTGGTGCTGCAGGGGCTCGGCTGGGATGTGCAACCAACTGGGAGCCAGCTCACCCCTCCTTCCGCTTCAAGGGGGCCCCCAAGCCCCACACTGCAGGCGTGTCTGGTACCTGCAGCTGGGGACTTGGCGGGGAAGCTGTGCCTGCACCCATCCTGTGCTGCCCCCAGGCTGAGCACCTCCTTCCACAGCGTCCTGAGGAGGCTGTGGCCGTCCCCCTTGCCCCGTACCCATACAGGGACACACGGACCATGATCGCAGGTAGCTCTCACAAGTGTTCTTAATTAGGGGAGGGGTCTCCCAGGTGGCTCTCAGCCATGTCCCCACCCCCTGTTTGGACCCACAGCTGCTTGCAGCTCTCAGCCACCACAGTCCCATCTCTGTAGCCCCCTCAGCCTGTCTTCTTCACGACGTGGATGAAGTAGCAGGGCACGTGGGCCTGTCCCGGTGTGTAGGGCTGGAAGTCGCCCAGGACGCTGTGCTGGCACTTTCCCTGGAAGGCACCTTTCAGCAGAGCTGTGAAGGCCTCCAGCCGGTGCGGGTAGTATGAGAGCCGAAACTTGCTGCAAGGAGGCAACGCTGGTGAGGCAGGGGGACAGGGGGGCACAGTGCCACCCCCCCATGCTGGGAGCCACCTCTGCAGCCCTTCTCACCTCAGCTCCGGGTCTGCCCCCGCCTCAGTGGGAGGGACCTGCACCGTGTAGTCCAGGGTCACCATGTGTGCCTTGTTGTTTACCAGCAGCACTGAGGTGGTGATGTCCTTGGTCAAGTCGCTCTGGGAGACCACAGGAGGACATCTGTGTCCTGCAGGGACTCAGCGGCCCCCAGCCTGGGCACAATCCTGCTGCCTGCCCTGCCTGGCCCCCCCTTGGGGCCATGGGGCCGGGGCAAAGGGAACTGGGATGGGGAGCCACCCCTGCAAGCCACCGACCTTGTAGTAGATGTTCTTGCCGGGTGGTGCGCAGCCCGTGGCCAGGATGTGATCGTAGTTGCGGTGGTCGATGACCAGGACACCCCCGGGCCGCACCATGCTGGCAATGTTCCTCAGGGCCAGTTTGTGGTCACTCTGGTCCCCTGGAGAGGAAACTATGGCGTCTCCAGGCACTGGCTGTACCCCATCGCACAGCCCATGTGGCCTTACCCATACACACATGCACACACAGATACCTGCCCCTACCATCTTCCCCCAAATCTCAGCTTGGAGAACCCACAGCCCCACCCATGGCATGAGCTCAGACATGTTCTCAGCCTCACCAGGGCAGAGCATGACATGTGGGAAACCCACCACCAGACTTTGTGGCCCAAGTCTGGGTGTGCCTCCAGCCTTGCCAGAGCTGTGACATTGACACACCAACCTCCACCATGACCGTGGAACCCAGTGGGCCCACTCATGTCAGACTGGGGCAGTAGGGCCTCAGCTCCAGCCTCCCTAGAGATGAGCCATGAAACAGTGTGTGTAATCCCATCCCAGTAATGACATGAGTTAGCACACATTCTCAGCCTGCTGGAAGACACTATGCCCACATGCATAGGTGCTCCCCCTCCTCTCCCCTGCCCCCAACTCACCTTTGAAGTCAGGCAGGTGCGCAAAGGAGTTCCCAAGGCATATGACTGCATCAAACCCATCCCCTGGCTTCTCCAGGTCCTTCTCCAGCGTGAGCCAGTTGGCCTCCTCAATGACTGCAGCACATGGAAATGAATGAGGGCAGGGACACCCAACAGCCTCCCCTGCCTGCAAGACCCCATCCCAGCATCACCCAGCCCTTCCCAGGCCCCTGTGGGTGCTGGCTCTGGCCTCTGGCCAGCAGCCAGACAGGCAAGGACCATGGCTTGCCTTTGCCGAGCAGCTGGCACTGGCAGGTCCCCGCAGCAAGGCCGCCTCGCCAGCGGCAGCCCCAGGTGAGGGGCCTGAGCACTGCGAGGGGCTGTGGACAGTGCGCTGGGGTGGGGTGTCAGTGTCCGCAGGCCCCTCCCGGCCCCCACAGCCCCCGCACCCCATCGGTCGAAGGGCTCCTCCTTGCGCCGCTCCCAGCGCTCCTTCAGCGCGTACTTGAGCATCTTGTCGCTGGCGTCGACGCTGGTCACCTGGAAGCCTTCTTCGAGCAGCATGATGGAGTCCACCCTGCGGACATGGCTGTCAGCGGGCCCGGGGGCAGCTGAGGGGGCCGGGGAGGCTTGGAGGGAGGGGGGCGCTGGGGATGGCCGGGGACAGCGAGGCCCC
>VZRQ01000306.1:232-20552 GCA_013397975.1 Machaerirhynchus nigripectus | reverse complement strand
GCCCGCCCCTCACCGGCCTGGCCGGGCCGCGGGGCCTCGCCGGACCGCAGCAGCGCTGATCCCGCACCCAACAGCAGCAGAAGCAGGGCCGGCAGCTGCGGCGGCGACTCTGGGGAAAACGTCTTTATTTACAGTCCCGGCGGCGTGCGAGGAGCCGGCGGCGGGGCAGCACTCGCGGCCTCCCGGAGCTGGAGCCCCCGGCAGGGATGCGGCAGGGCTGGGTCCGCGGCTCCGTGACACCTAATCACGGGATGGCACCCAGGCTGGCAAGGCGGGGCCAGGCGCTCCGGTCTCCCCCGGGTCACAAGTCCCTTTTCCTTTGGTACCCATAGGCGCAGCAGGGTGAAACCCCGGAGCGGGTGGCCCCGGGGGCAGGGGCTGCGTGCCTACAGCTCATCAGCTGGGCTGTGGGTGAGCGGAGCCTGCTCTTGGACCCCCTCCAGGGCCTCCCCTGTGTCCGGAAGGCTGGCAGCTCCCTCACTCTCATCCTTCCGTCCCTTTTTCTTCTTCTTCCCGCTCTTTTTTTTGCTCTGCTTCTCTCCCACGCTTGCCAAGTCACCCTTCTTGCCAGTCCACTTCTCTGCCAGGCAGCCTAGGGAAGAGAGGGGCCTCTGATGGAGAGGTAGGGTTCCCCATGCTTTAGCATGGCTCCCCTGCCCTCCTGAGCATTCCTGCATTATTTCAGCCCCTGGTAGAAGCCAGTACTTACTTGTGTCCTTTCCTTTTAGCACGTGGTTGGCACAGAGAAACTGGGAGAGATCCTCCGTCTGGTGGTGCCTGTACCAGTCCTCAATCACATCTTCATACTCCTCTACCAGCACGTCGCACTAGGGCAGAAAGGAGAGCCCAGCTCCAGACACGTGCTGGTGTGGCAGGACCAGGGCCAGGCTCCTGCCACAGGTCCTGCCAACATCTTGCTCCCAGCAGTGCACTCCTGGACCTTCTCCCCCCACTCCACGCCAACCCACGAGGTCATAGCAGCCACTGAGGGCCAATCCCATGGGGCACGGTACCTGCTTTTTGAGGTCAGCCACCTCAGCGGAGGTCTCGTTCCACAGCTCGTAGGGGATGTCCATCACCACCTTGACACCCTTGTGCACCAGGTTGTGCAGGGTCTCGAATGTCTCTGACATGCCCTGAGGGAGGGAGCAGCACTGCCTGGTGAGGTGGTGCTCCTCCTGCCGGGCTTACACTCTCTCCTGCCGGGCTTGCAGTCTCTCCTGCCAGTGTTAGCCACACAACCCTACCCAGCAATGCAGGAACATGCAAGCCAGACAAAATCAGAATCCCATGGAGGATTACCAGGGGGAAGTTCAAGTGGCAGCGAGTCCCCCTCTGCAAACCTGGTCCCAAACCCAAGAGGAAGACAGCCCCTGGTTCCCTCCATGCAGGTGGGGGCCTGCTCACTGCCACCAATGACAGCACCCCACATCTGACTTGGGGGGCAGCGTGGCCTCCCATGCCAGGCAATGGTAGGGGATCCAGAGGATGGGAGGAATGAACCTGGCAGTGCAGGGAGGGGTGAGGCACATTTGGGAGCAGGAACTGGAGGAACAGCCCTCACCTTTGCGAATCTGTTACTGCCGCTCCTCTCCTTGTGCAGGTTGTAATCCAACAGCCGCTTGCAGATGTTCTCTGTCACCTCAATTAACCGGATGTCCCTGCGTGGAGAGGAGGAAGGGCTCAGGCTTGGCGTGTCCCCCCAGCAACAGCCAGGGCACAGGGTGAGCCTCCCAAAGCCCCCGGCTCTGGAGGCAGTGACAGCAGCAGGAGACTCCCGTCCCACTCCCACTTACGACTGTGTGTACTTGACAGCAGAGCCCTTCCCGTCCAGGAAGCCGTACTTGGTGTCGATCACCTCCTTTGTCTTGCCAGTCTCCTCAAAGGCGGATTTCAGCTCCACGGCTACATACTTGCACACTGTGGAAAGGAGAGAGCACAAGCAGCTTAGGGGGTGTCACTGTTCTGACAGGCAGCATGAGACAGCACCTGGGACAGCAGCAAGAACCAGCCCCAGGAACTGGGCACACCAAAGCTGCTGTGAGCACAAAACACACCTTGGCCATTCAAAGAAATAACCAGGAATGGCTCAGCTGCTTCCACCGGAGAACCCTTGAAGCAGGAACACCTAAACCAATGCTTCAGTGTAATCACAGCTGGGAAGTCAGACAGGCTCAGTTCTGCCTGCAGGTTTCCCCCCCAAAGGCCTCTACCTCCCTGCCACAAGTTGCTCTCTTCCTTTTGGAAGAGGATGGGGTCTTTCTCTATGAAGTCCCAGTGTGGCTCAGAGCTTTTAGTGGTCCCGCCCCGTACTGGTTCTGTGCTCTCGGTGCTCTGGGGACACTAGGGCTGTGCTGGGGACCGAGCAGCTGGCAGGGCTCGGTGGGCTAGGTGACAGGACAAGGTGCTGGCTGTGAGCTCCAGCAACACAACCTGGGGCTCTGCCTGCAGCAGATCAACAGATTTAGAACACAGTGCATGGTTATTTTTATAAAACTAAATAAAAAAATCTTTATTTATTCTGTAAAAAGATCCCAACAGAGCTATAGAAACAGACAGCAGGAGAAATATCTCAGGGGTTTACAAGTAGGAACCTGGAGGGATGGAAGCCAGGCATGGTGCGGCCATTCCTTCCCCAAAGATAGGGTCTCAGGAGGCTGGAGAAAGCTTTGTCCTGTGCTGTGGGGTCCTGTTTGTCAGGAGCCCCCTCTTCTTTGAGCTCCACTTTAGGAGAAGGGCCAAGCCCCAGCAGGAATGGTCTGACCGCAATGAGCCACTGTCTTCTCCCAGGCAATTATGTGAGTGGAGAGATGCCCCAGGCAGGAAGAGAGCGAGGTGGCTTCTCCAGAGCTCCCATGCACGTGTTGAGAAGCCCTGTGCACAGCTCCTGCACAATCCTTCCTCTGCTGGCACCAGGGGCTGGAGGCGGCTGTGGCCATTTCTCAGGTGGGACGATCGTTCCTTCCTGCAGCCCCTTGGAACCCGGGCATCACAGATGTCCCCCTCCACACCACACCTGCTGCAGTGTTCCCACATGCCGGGAGTGCTCACTGCTGAGTCCAGCTATCCAGATGCTTCCTGCAGCTTTTGCTGTGCACTGACACAGGTTCCAAGCCTGGGCAGGAAGAGGAGCAGAGTGTGGTCAGTGCTTGCTCTGATGCTCCTCTGAGGTTACACTGGTGCCACAGCAAAGCTCGGACATCTGCGTCTCCAGAGCTGCTTCCCCGGCAGGGAAAGCTTTGTAGAAAGCTCCCTATTTCTTTATTTTCTCTTTGCTGCCCAGCTCCACAAGTGCCTGCACAGCAGAGACAGAGGAAACCGCACCAGGCAGCAAATGTCCGTCATGACCTACCCCGGACTGTCTGTGAACCAGAGGGATACTCGGATAGGAAGCATCACGGAGACCGAACTGTAAGCAGCACACACGACCAGTCCCAGCTACAAACGGCAGGCGATCGGTGACTGCCGGGAACAGCGGTGCCCGCGGGCAGGAGGCGGGCAGAGGGGCAGCCCGCGGGGGCGCAGCCCCGCACCAGCAACCCCCGGCCCGAGCACCGATAGCGGGCGGCCGATCACCCCGGTCCCCCGAGGCCCCGCTTACCCTCGCACTTGCTGGGCAGTCGCACCCAGTNGGCCAATGCCGGAGGCGCGCGTGACCGCGTGACCAATCCCCGCCGGCCGCCGCCAGCCAATCCCAGCGGCGCGCGGCCCCCGTAGCGCCGCCCCCGGGCGGTCCCGCCGAGCGCCCACGTGGGAAGGGGCGCACACGTGGCCGCGGCCGCCCCTCGGGTTTCCCACACAGCCCTCCGGGGACCCTCCCTGCCTCTGGAATTCTGGAACCTTTCTCCCCCGGGGTACCTTGGGGTCCCTTCCGATCCTCCAGGTAATTCCGGGGCGCTGTCACCCACAGAAACGTGTCAGCCCCTCTCTCTTGTCCATCCAAACCAAGATTCCCATCCTGTACCTCCCCCAACCAACACTGGGTCTCCTCCCTCCTGCATCTGGGGGTCCTCTCTCCAGTCTCCAGAATATTTCCAGTGACTTCCACAACCCTAGGCCAAACCAGGGGGACTTACCCTTCGGGCATGGGCATTTGCCCATGCCCTCAGCTCCGGGCGAGGAGGATGGAGGTGAAGACAGCATCCGAGAGCAAGACCTTCAGCAACACCACACGGACAGCCATAAGCAGGGCTGCCAAGGCATGGGCTGGCGACACTGCAATAGAAGGGTGAGGTGATGCCTGCCACAGACACCCCACTGTCCCCACGTCCTCTCCAGGCCTGCTATGGGGCCAGGTTTGGGCAGACTTGGGATCCTTACACATCCCAGAGACACCTCATGTCACCATCATGCCATCCCCTGAGAGGAGGCTGGCTCTGACTCAGTTTCCCCATTCTTCCCACCAAGGTGAAGCTTCCCTCCCTCTTCCCTGGTCCCACTACACTGTGGGAAAACCCATCCCAACCACCACATAGCTCCAGCCAAGCCACTGCCAGGGCTTTCTCCCCAGCAACTGACATTCCCACCAGGAGGGGGCCAAAGACTCACCAGCTGTGCTACAGAGCTCTGCTTCCTCCTCCTTGCCTGTGGGATGAAAGAGCAGCTGGGGAGGTGCTGGCAGCCCAGCACCAGGTGCATAGCAGGGCTGCCCACAAACCCCTTCCTGCCTTCCTGTGATCGGGACAGCAACGTTTGCCCCTAGGGCCTCACACCTGCTCCCTTCTGGTCCCAGAGGCCCTGCCAACCTCCCTCCTTGAGGGCCACCAGTGCACGCACTAGGCTGGGCAGCAGTGGCCAAGGCAGGCAGAGGGGGTGGCAGCAGGGTCATACCCGTGATGTGGATGGGGCTGGAGCTGTGGGATGGAGAGGTCTTGTTGGCCCCCACATGGCAGGCAAGTTCTCTCTCGCGCGAGGGGTCACTGGAAAGGAGGGAGACGGAGCAGACGGTGCCACCATCCTCCTGGGAGGTCCCATAGGCAAAGGACTGCAGGACGCTACCATTCCCACCGGAGATCCAGACAGCATGGCCAGAGCTGGGGGCCAGGTCGCTCACCACGCACACCACCAGCTGCCGGCGCTGCCCAGCCAGCACCATGCTCAGTGGCCGGGTCAGGGTAGGCAGTGGCACAGCTGCCCTGCCAACTGAGGGAGACAGGGTTTAGGGGCACTGCGTCCCTCACACATCCCACCCAGCACGGCTGCCAGCTCGGCAGTGCTCAGCCTTTGCCTCCAGGCTGGATGGCACTTTCCACCTCCTGGGGCTGTCCCGGGGGTACTCACGGGGCAGGAGCGGGAGCAGAGCGGCAGCCAGCAGCACCCGGAGCAGCTCCATGGCGGTTGCAGCGCGTGGAGCTGCCAAGGGCTCAGCCCCCACCCGCAGCTCCAGCTGCGCCGCCCACCGCCAGGACTGCCGGGCTGGGGCTGGCACGGTGCTCCCCCGCCGGTGGTACAGCCCCGCTCCGCCCCGCCGGGACCGCTGCTCCTTCCCGGCCGCGCCACGGAGCGAGTCCCGGCCCCGAGGGTGCTGCGGACGGTGCGGGAACCGCCGGGCGTGCGGCAGCTCCGCACCTCGCCCCCGGGGACACCCCCACCGCCTCCCGCCCGCCGAGCCCCGGGAGCACGGCGCTGCCGGCAGGTGAAGAAACTCCAGAACTCTGGAGCAGCAGGGTACGGCTACGCCCGGGGCACACGCTCTGGCCCGGGGCGGGCGGAGGGGAAGGGAGGAGGACGCCTGGACAGGGCTGGCTCTGAGCGGGGGGGCAGCTGCTGGGGACTCAGGGGGAGGACGAACTCCAGGCCCACAGTATCCATGCTGCACATGCACGAGCCAGGCTGGAAATGCCTCTTGCTTTATTCTTCTTCAGCCAAACACACCAACACAAACCCCAGCACCGCTCCGCTTTGGTGACACTGAACACTTCCAGGACACACGTGGCAGGGCAACCTTGGTTACTTGCAGCCAATGCTGCTGCTTCAGGCAGAACTTTGTGCCACCTTTTTTATGACTCACGGCACATGTATTGAAATAAAAACCAAAACATGTACAATAACTTTAACACAAACTCATCATTAAGGCACATGTTTTTCAAAGATTTTTCTTGAAAAAAAACAAACAAAAAGGTTTTTTTTGTCATTTCCAGCATTCACTTCATGCTGTTTTATGACCTCTTCATGCCTGCAGTTTCAGCCAGCACTCAAAGAACCCCATCACTCTCAATCCAGGAGCTTGGTTGGAGCAGCAATATTACCTCATTTTCATACACATCTCAGTAGCTGGTGATCCTTTAGGAAGTCCAAACAAAGTTCAACAGAGCCATTTTTCCTTGCCCTACAGCTTGGCAACCACCCTGTCACAATACAAACACCAAAATAATCTTGAATTCTTTCGAAGAACCCAAGAACTGACTTAACACCTGAAACTCAGGGACAAGGACAGGACTTGATATGTGCCTCCTCCTTCCAACCATCACTGTGCCAAGGACCGAGCTACTCCACACTGAGCTTTGTTTTTATGTTCATGGCTGCCAGCTCTGCCACAAAGTAGCGGAAGACATGGGGCACAGGGACAACCTCGATGGCATCCACCTCGTTGCAGATGGAGCAGGAGTACCTCCTGCTGCTGGTCATGGAGGAATGGGACAGTTTCTCCAGCACAGGGGACGTCATGCTGCCGCAGCTTGTGCACACGTAGGCTACAGAGCCGTCAGAGCAGTTGAACAGGCGGTCCTGCAGCAGGAAGGACGTGCCGTGGGCCAGCAGAGCATCCCGCTCCATCTCACCAAAGCGGATACCGCCTTCCACATTCCTCCCCTTGACGGGCTGGTTGGTGACAGCATCTCGAGGCCCCGTGGTCCTCACCTGGAACTTGTCAGAGACCATGTGGCGCAGGCGCTGGTAGTACACCACCCCCACGAAGATCTCTGCCTCCAGCTCCACCCCGCTGATGCCGCTGTACATCTTCTCCGTCCCAAAGAAGTTGTAACCTGCGCTCACTAAAGTCTCACCGAAGTATTTCAGAGCAGACTTCTTCTCCGTGAAGGTGAAGGGAGTGGCATCATAGGAGACCCCGTGCAGGGCTGCTGACTTCCCTGCCATGCTCTCAATTAACATCCCAATGGTCATACGGGAGGGAAAGCCGTGAGGGTTGAAGAGGATGTCTGGAACCATCCCGTTCTCTGTGAAGGGCATGTCCTCGACGGGCCAGAGCTGGCTCAGGATACCTTTCTGTCCGTGACGGCTGGCAAATTTGTCTCCAACAGTGGGATTTCGGGGCACCCTCACAGTGATGCAAGCCTTCTTGAACTTCCCAGTGCCACGGTCGTTGCTGCACAACCTAACATTGTCCACAATGCCCAATTCCTTACTCCTGTGTAGGCGGAGAAACAATCACAGCAAAGGTGTCAGGTGTGCAAATAATTTTTAGTTTCAAAAGGAAAATGAAGCAAAAAACCTAAACCACTTATAAAATGCCTTCTTCAAAGTACTACTCAGTAGTGAGGGAATTCAGACTATGATTAGGGCAAGGAAGAAGTACAAAGGCATCTTGCAAGTGTCATTCAGCTACCACTTTCAGGTGATCAGGTAATGTGCCACCCATGATTTAAAATTAAGATTTCAACCTAGTTCATTGGTATCACACTTCGTATCTGATAAACTGCATCCCACTGCCATTTCCTTTTTGTTAAGGCAGCATCTGCTCTCCCTACTACCAATAAATTCACACCATACTGATGGAATCCCAAAATAAAGAACCCTCTTCAGTAGAGAGGGAAGTTGAGAGCAGAAAGGGAAGGCAAAGTGTGAGCTTTGCCAACAAGTGCCTCGTTTAGGGGTGTGCTCCTTCTCAAAATGCGCCCTCAGCCTGATATTCCACGTGCCAAGTGTCTGCATCAAGCTTAACCGTTATCCTGTCCACACACAACCAGCACAAGGCAATCACCAAAAAAATATCCTCCTGGGATAAGCCAGCTCTGCCACACACAGTGGCTCAGAGAAAAAGATGTGATAGGTGCCTGGGAGTCACCTGCAGCATGAACTTCAGGCTCTCTGTCAAGCCATGGACACTATTACACCATAGGAAAAGGGAACATTTGCAGGAGAAGAGCCAGCTGCTCTCCCCACGGGGTGAGCAGAGCCAGGAGCGACAAGCTGTACTTACGGATAGTACACAGTGAAGGTCTCCCCTGTGCTGAGGTTCATGAAGCTGTAGAAGGGGTCCCCAGGCTGCAGGATAGACCCAACAAAAGGCAGTCCATCAGCATCCAGCTTCTCCCCAACGTTTGGATCGCCAGGCCTGATGCCAAATACTAAATTATCGCCCGCCCTGCTGGCTTTTAGGGAAAGGTCAATGCTCTCCACCTTGATAACACTTCCATAAGCAAACCCTCTCTGCCAGGAAGATTTATTTACGATCTAAAAAGGAGAAACAAAAGTCTGTTAAAGACTTGCTAATAACTTCACAAAAGAAAACATTTACAAAGGTAAGCACAGATCAGAAGGGCAACATTGTCTTTTTTTAAAGCCTCCCAGTAGGTCCCCGTTCCAAAAAGTTCAAGCCTCCCATAATCCTAGAATTTTTCAAAGCTGAAAGGCCACTTCCTTGCACAAGGAAGCTCTGCTCTACTCCCAGTACCTCCAGCATTGCCTGCTGTAACAACACTTAACCACTGTGCTGCTGAATCTGCCCAAAAAGAGCGAGGACCAGCAGAGACAGAAAGCAGGGTCTTCTCAGCCGGGTACCACCCTTACTCCCAGTGCCCCACATCAAATTCCTTCACACGACAGCAGGAATTTTTTCCTTCTGGTGGCTTACCATTGCATCTTCCATATCATAGCCACTGTAGGAGATGACAGCCACGATGGAGTTGGTGCCGACGGGATAGCTGTCCATCCCATAATAGTCATACATGCTGGGCCTCACCAGAGGGCTCTGGGGGGTGTGCAGGTGGTACAGCTTGTTATCCGAGCGATCCTTGTAGTTGTAAACTGGAAACCCCATGGTCTGCTTTCCTGGAGGGAAGGAGGGAAACTTGGGTTTATTCCTCCATGTATCTCATTAAGAAAAAAGCTGGAAATACTTACAAATTTAGAGGGATTATCAATCTTAAACTTGCTGGAATTTAACAATTGCCCTAAGCCAGGCTATAATTCTTCTATGAACCACAATACTCAATTCCTTTCATAGCATTTCGTAAGGACTATATCTAATTTTGTTTTCTTTTCTGCAGCTTTGTTTCCTTTTCTGCAATTTCAAAATCCCCAGTAAGGTTGGTGTGTTGTTTCTGGTTTTGCTTACTTGATTTTTTTTGTTTGTGGCTTTTTGTTTTGCTTGGGGGGTATGTATGTTTTCTCCCATAGGGAGGCCCATGTTACATATTTCCAGGCCAAAAAGCATTTGCTTCTGCAGCATCAATATCCTGGCAAGGGAATTGAGTTTTAAACATAGTCCCATTGCTACTTGCAGAAAAGTATGAAAAAGAGGTAGTGTTTTAAGGATATCTTTCTGGTAATACTATCAGAAATTCCATATACTAGAGGTGTTAATCCCCTTGCTCAGGGACTTGCAGCATTGGGTCCTACAGCACTTACCCATCTGGCACTGGTACATGTTCCGTGGACTTTGGTTGTGGTCAGAGAAGGGAATGAGATTGGCCACCACGCTCAAAATGCTGTGAGGGAAGAGTTCCTGATGAGTGGTCACTCCAGGCACCACCTCTGACTCCAGCGTGGCCACGTTCATGAAGATCTGCAAACATTAAATTGGATAATCCTTGTTCACTTCCTTCTTTTAAAGGGAAGGAAACAAAACAAAGCTGTCTCCGATGGCTTTCTACCCATTTCAGTTTCAGCTGTGGTTGTTGTCTGCACCTTAGTGTATGAGCAAGACAAATCAGACAGCTGGTAAACCACCTGTCACAGATTAGCTGCAAGGAAAGGAAGCCTGAAATACAAAACTGCAGTAACGTGTCCTTCCTTCTGTCTCCCACTTTCATAGTTCCAAGCTCATGAGCTCCCCAGCAATCAACCGCCTGGCTGCCCAGGAGCCATCTGGTGAACACAATGTAACACAAGATGACACAGCAGGTACAACACAGCAATCCTTCCCCTCAAATGTTCACAAAGTTAATACTGACAGCAGATTTCAAGATCTCAAAAAGATCTCAAAAAGATCTCAACAGTCCAGCTAAGACATCTACCAGAAGTCAGTTTGCAGAAGTGAAAAACCCCCTTTTGTCACCTATTCTAGCTCTTTAACACAAGCTCCCTGTTCCCCATCCTAAGCTCCTTTCAAAAACATTTTCCAAACCCATTTTTGATGCCAGGTACCTCTGTAACACGGAAATATGAAAACCCCACCTGTTCCAGAGTCCCAATCCATTCATTCCTTCCATAGGACAGGTTTCTGACAGGCCGCACCATCCGGCAAGGGTTAGTGAATATGAACAACCCAGGATACAGGCTGGGTTTTCCTGTCATTGGGATAAGGACCACTTCTGCCCGCGCAGGAAATCTCTTCTCTTGCGTTATCTGTTGGTGCAAAGAAATAACAATCCAGAAACACAAACCAAGTTTAACTGAACTGCATCCACCTGGTCACACCATGAAAATGTCAACCATAGGCGTAGCCACTAATAAAAAGCGATGGAGAAAAGATCTTAGAAATACTTTTAGAAAAACCCCCACCGAAAGAAAGACAGAATATGTCTTATCTTACCTTTACCAAGAAAATGTTCTTTCAAAAAACGTAACTTCATAAACCAACAGATGAAACATAGATTAAAAAAAAAAAGTAACACCAAAGCACACTCCCATACTAATAAACAGCCAAAGATAACTTAGTGGGTCAGATGAAAAAGAAAAAAAAAAAAAAGGGAAGCCTAAAAACTTCCAAACATGCCTACTTTTGACCACTGCATGCTGAGGATGCTTAGCTAAGAAACAATTTCAAACAAGACAACAAACCTTGAAACGGCGGAGGGTTTGTGCAATCTCAGGAGCCAACTCCCGCTCCACCCAGCCCACCATGGAGCCATCCAACACAACTCGGTAGCACTCCGAGTAAGGCTGGCTTGGAGCTGCATCAATGGGCGTGACACCTGTGGGAAGAGGGGGTTGATGGAAGGAACACCCAAAAAAAGCAAACAAAATGCAGAAGTTACTTCTGCTCAGTTCACACCAAGAAACTTTCTGAGACATCAACATCAAAAAATTCTTGGCAAAGCTATAGACAGTTCAATGGAAAATAAAAAACATTTCCAACCTAGAACGTCATTCCCTTTTTCTGATTGAAATGAGGATTCTCACTGTTGTGGTAATCACAAGTGAACTGCAGGCCAGTTCATTACAAAGTTACTGCTTAGTCCAGTTTCTCAGAGCTTGTGCTGTGCAATTCCTTGTGCTTCAGTGAACATCCTCACTCTACAGCACACAGCCGAGAGACGCTGACATTGAATTTTGCTGTCCCCGAAAGGCTGATGTGCCTGCACAAGCAATGTGTTATTTACCACTAGGCAGAAGCACAGTAAGTACAGCTCAAACTTGATTTCACCTTCTCAAATGAACAGCGTGCTGTGATGCTGCGTGGAGAACCTTTCCCAGGCACGGGGCTGCAGGGCAGGGAGGTAAGAAAGGAGAACACTTCACTAAACCACCAGGCCAGTGAAACATACCCAGGGAACATAACAAAGGTGGGATGTCTGTCACGGGCACCATCTCTGTCACGATTTCACACAGAGCTGTCATGTGGTTCATCAGCCCGCAGGGCTCCCCGTCGGGCGTGTCCACAGGGCACAGGAAGCCCCAGGATTCGGGCAGCAGCTTGCGGACAGTCGTGGTTCTCATCTGGGAAAACGCTGCCCCTCTGTGTATGCAGCGGAAGTGGGAGAGGTAGCGGATGAAGTTCAGCTTGTCCCCCACCACACAGAGACCACTGGCCTGCAACATGCCCAGCCCTAGGGAACAAAGGTGAGATTTACCTCAGGACCTCATCCAGCTTTAACAAATAGGGATGATGTTACAAGGCAGTTTCTTATTTTTCACTGACAAGCCCTAAAGATGCTCATGCTGGATCCCAGCAAGGGAGGTCCACGAGCACAGGCAACTCAGTGACCTGTGAGGGACCTAGAGACTTTAAATTCCAAGCTATTCCTTAAAATCTAGTTCCTTTTACAAACACGTGGAAGTAACTGCCAGTGAATCAACTTGGAATTTGCTGCTGGTACGTTTTACCAAAATTCTGCAGGTTTTTAATCTAATTTTGTTTTCTAGTGGGCACTCCATTACAACACTGTCATACCGGGCACTTCAGGGAAGCATCAGATAAATCTGAATATACATCAGCAAAGCAGTTTTTCTCCATTTAAGCTCACATGACTAACGGGGCAGTTCTGATTTAAAAGTGCCCATTCTCTGCCTTACATCTCATCTTCTAAGAAGAAATAATCTTTGGGAAAGCAAATCAAAATACAGCTGCCGTTCTGGACAATGCTAAATTTCATTTCAACTGTTTATCTGGGTAGAGGCTTTGCTTTCATAACTAACCTGTTTTATACCATGCACAATGCCTATGCTTGCAGAGGAATCTTGCCTTTTTCCTCAACCATCCCCTTCTTCAAACCCCTTTTAGTGATTCAGTTACAGTGTACAATATCTGCCTGCAAGCAGTTGTTTTCAGTTAAGAGCTCAATTTTACATTGTTCCTCATTTTGTCATACAGGAAAAAAAGAAAAAAAAAATGCTTCTTAAGCCTGCAGATTTACCTGTTTTAGACCTCAGGTTACCAGTTGCAAGCAGATACTCAAATGGCTTGGTGAAGTCTGGCGCCAGGCTGAATGCCTTCACCAGGCTGTCTGTATTTAGGCTGATATCTGTCTTTTCTGCTCTTTTCTCCAACACAAACCTAACAGATTGCAGCCAGGTTTCAAGCCTCTCCTACGGTTTAAAAGTGAGAGATTTAAAATTAAAACAGGAAACGAAAGGCTCAAATTAGAACTTCAGTTCTAATCTAGCACATCAGTTGCACGTGCTACAGAACTCCTCTGAAATTAGCAAGATGGACAACTTTAAAGGAACTGACAGTTTTCCAGATGTTATTTCCAACACTGACTTCATCTTATCAAGATGCTGATGGTATCATGTCAACACAGAACTGCAAGGAAAACACCCACCCAACAGCTTGGCAATCACTTCCACCCAGAATGGTGACAAGTCTGGCAAATGAAGTACAATAACAGAATTTCATAAAGCACAAACAAAACACAAAGCAGAAACTTTTAAAACAGTAAAAAAAAAACCTATTAGCAAAACCTATAACCTGACCACAAGGATAACTCTGTATACAGTGTACACGGTGTCTACTGTATGCTTTAGACTATTTAGGATCTTAGAATTCAAAAAAAAGGGATGGTTACCTCACTCTCCTGCTGATCTGACAGGCTAGGCAGGAAAGCAACTTTTTCTGGTTCCTGGTAGCTGTTCTACAGAGCACTAAAATGCTTCCCTAAATTCGCTTTCACACCACTCACATAGTTGAGAGTTTTTAACAGTCCTTCAACAAAACAATGCTAAAGAAAATTTTGGCTAAAGAGGAAAAGAAAGACTGAAGAAGAATTACGTAATAGCTCGGGGAAGTATCTAATTTGGGGATGAGAACTACTGTTCCACAATGAATTTCATGGGACAGCCAAGCTTCTGAACACAACTACTGTCCTCCCAGCCTCCTAAAATGAGGCATTCCTGTAAATTGAATTGGAATAGATTAGTAGTAAGTTAGCTGTTTACGTCAGAAGCATGTTACCAATTTTCTGATCCATAAATAAATTTAAAGATGTGGGAGCCATGACCTTACCTTTAAGAACATAAGGAAAAGCTGTCCTGGGGTGAGCACCTCATGATTCATGAGACTGTCTGGGTTATCCTCCATGCACTCCCCTTTGGCAAAGGCGTAGAGCTTCTGGGTCATCATACAGAGCAGGTAGAACTTTTCAGTTCTGTTGGTCAGGTGAATGCAGATACAATTGCTGAAGGAAGAGAAAGAAGGAGGACAACTACCATGATCTCTTCATGCTAGCTTCATGTTCTTCAAGTTTCTCCTAAATAACTGTAAACCAATTTTTTTTTGGATAAAAAGTCTAACAATGCAAGTAGAAGTAAACTATGACACATTTCTGTTAACACTATCAGTGTTCTGCCACAGAAACTCCAAATCTTCACTGCTATCAAGCTATGTACAGAAAACTGAGGCCTGAGCAACACTCTAGCACAAACAAAAAAGGAAAACCAGATCTAATTCCTAAAGCTGGAGGAAAAGCAAACACCTACTTTACCAGAAAAATAAATTTTTTAGTTGAATGCCTGCCACATTGATTGCTTCAAAGCTAATTCTTCCGTTACTTTCTAACTTACTTTATGGAATAAGTTTATTTTAAAGCATGTATTTTCTGCCATTTCAAAAGATAAAAGTTACTCAGAGTTGACAGAAACTGTGTGAAACTGATAATAAACTGTAGTATCTCTGTCCAACAAATGGAGCCGCAAGCAGTTAAAGCCAACTTTAACTTTCTCCTCCTCAAACTTCGTGTTCTCCATCAATTACATCACAAAAATTCCATCTAAATAAAAACTGACGCCCTCTTGTGAATCCCTTTTGGGAGTATTTGTGCCAATCCATTGAAATACGTATCATCATAATACTCTCACATATGCCTGTGAGTTCAACACAGTGACACTGGGTCACTCCCACATACAGACCTCAGAATGAAATCTGCAGCCTGTTCATTGCTGTACCACTCAGGCAGGTTGAGTTTCACTCTGAAGCTCTTTCCCAGGTACTCCAGGACGTTTTGCTGTGTCAAACAGCCGGCATCCACCACCGCTCTCATCATCTCAGTGACACAGTTCACATAAAAGGTGTCATCCTCCCTTCCTTTCACCAACTCTTCAAAAATCTGGTAGTCTGGGAAATTAACTAATGCCTGAGAGACAGAAGCGTATCAGATCAGAAGAATAAGGTTGTAACATCTGTCTATAAAATACAGCTAAAGAACTAAGGCACCCCATGATTTAGGTTTTCAGTGCTCTGGAAATGCCCTTCTGTTGTACTTGGACACGAAAAGAACCACGCAGACACCGTTCTGTCAGGATGGAGCCAGGGCCAAAAGAGGGGCAAAAGAGAGAAAAGAGGGCCTGGCCTCTTTATTCAGTCAGTTATACATCTTTTTAGAGACAACCATGGATTGGAGGATGGGGTTACCACCTCTCCATGACACTGGTCAGACCAAAAGGCTATCATGTTTCTCCGCCTTACGAAAAGAATGGAAACAATAAAGATTGGTTAGGTAAACATGGCCTATGTTTACAGAAAATGCCTGAAAAGTTCTCTTACAGGAATGAAAACATCGAAAGACTGCAAAACTCAGGGCGACACCCTTCCACAATAAAAACTGGAAAATGCTGTGGGGTTGAGGTGCTTAGAGAATAATGCAGGGGACATTCATACCCCGATAATGATCTCCATCCAGACCATTCATTAGCAAAACTCCACAAAACCATGAGAGTTTGACTCTCCCCTCATGTCTTGTCCCCGCAGACACTTCCTCTGCTGCAGACTGAATGTCCCATTTCAGTGTTACACAGTTTGGATGACCCTCTTCCAACCAGTATAGGAAAGCTGACTGAAAATACTCCAAGTGGAATTAGCTTCTTCTCATTACTTAAAATAAAAATGCTTTGCAAAACTTCTGTATTTATTCAATATAGAAAGCACAAACATTCACTGCTTACCTTCAGAGCAAATCCCAAGGGGAGGAAGAACAATTCCTTGTGAAAAATGAAATTCAGCATGACACAGCCATTTTCCAAGTAGTGAAGGTTCATATTTATTGCAGTGTGCTCATCCTTGACACAGTGCATCACCACCCCTGCAAAAATCACAACACCAGCATGAGCTGCAATAAACCAAGTGGCTGCATTGCTGTGATGTGTCCAAGCAGGTGTGAGACAATTCATGAGAGAAACTTTGGCACTCAGTGGCTGAGAACACGAGGCAGATCGCTTGCTTCAGTGTCAGTGTGCCACTTCAAACAAACACACCCGCTCAACTCAGCTCTTAGCAAAAGAGTGCAGTGTCTCAGGACAGCCAGCACACTTGCTGAGAGGCTTGGAAGATGCAGAAAGCTTTTTAGGGCAGGAAAGAGCCAGGCCTCAACTACTCTGTTTGTAACCTTTGGTGGTAGGATAGAGTAACGCACAAGTACTGTTCCTAACTGCACTCCTATCTCTGTGTTTGGGTGGCAGTGCTGCAGCAATGTTTCCTGCTCCTGCTCCACACTATCTGCTGCAGGATAAAGAAAAATAAAACAAAAAAAGGACCATCTCATCTGGCACTGCTTTGAAATAAACTAGTGTGGAACTACCGTGTGTGCTCAAGCACCATGGTCCAGTCAAATCAGTAACTGGCAACACCTGAGTTTAAAATGCTGTTTAACATTTTCTAGCTTAATTCAATTTTAGACTGGTTTTCCTGAGTATACATGACAAAGGGAAGGTGCAGCCAAGAACAGTTACTCTGCTTCATGTAAATTAAATCTGCCACCATGAGGTATGGACAAAATCAGTGAAACGACTCCAGTGGATTACAATGACTTGTACTGAAGGTGGGGTTTTAGCTACACCTTCCACAGAACAAAAGGTGACAAGTACTGCAAAGCCTGGAATAAAATCTCCTCACTCCCCATGGGCAGCTCAGACAGCTCCCACAAGGCAAGCCCCTGCTTCTTGCTTGTACCATCATCATGTGTTTACCCTTTATTCCTCTGTGCAGCAAAAAATATTAACTTTAAACAAGAACTGTAACAAAACAAACTACCAAAATTCAGCTACAGATGGTCACTCCTGTTTGTCCTCAAGCAGCTGTTACCAGGATGCTGCAGGGAACTGCTGAGCTTACCATACTCTGTGAAACCAGGGCCTCTGTTTTTCCACTTTTGTCTTGTCATTGCAAGAGGAAAGTTTCGCCTGGGCATAATCAGCATCCTGATTACTTTTTCTAAGCCGTTGATTATAAAGTAGCCTCCCATTTCCTGGCATGACCAAAAAAAAAATCATTTTAATATGCTTAGAAAATCAGAACCAGCATTTGGAGTAAAAGAAAAAAATGCCTGTATTATACACGAATACCAAACATTTAATGGGAAATAGCAAGACATGGTTCAGCACTGCTTTTGGAAAGGCTGCACTCCTTACCAGGGACTTACGAAGTCTAAATGTAGTACAGAGTGCAAGGAAAGTGATGCATGTTCCACAATTTATAGAAAGAAAAGGTACCCCAAAAATCTTTGTGGTGAATGGAACATCTTTGAATAACTGACATTAACTTTTTAAAATAAATGTTCTTAAGTTCTCATTTTGAGTTTATAAACCAGAGGGATTTTCAGAGCAAAATATCTCTTTCTGGTCACATACAAGCTTACTTTTCTGGTTTTCTTTTGTAGTTTGCTCTCTCTCTTCTTTTTTTTTTTTATGAGTGCAAAATGCAGCACTAAATAATTCTGTATTCAATTATAGATAGCTAACATGCTACTGGGGAGACAGCAAAAAAGCTGCAGAAGACAACTGGAAATGAAAATGTCTCTTTCAAAGCCTGTTCTCCAGATCTTTCTCTCCACAGGGTCCCCTTCACAGCACCCTCAGTTGCTGGGTAGCAGCTGATGGGTTCTATACCAAAACTGTAGTTATCAGCACCAAACAGATCTCTGTATTCAACAACATCCATGGCTGCAAACTGCTCAAGCTGCTTCATGGAGCCCCCATAAACAAGCTGCTTTCAAGAGAAAATGGGAAGTCAAACTTGAAACAAAATAGAAATGTTCAAGCCCTGCAAAGAGAAGGTGACCTGACAGACTGCTCAGGTGAAATGCAGATTAGCCTGACTGACAAAATCCCCGTTACCTCTTCCTCCTCGTGGTGCTGCATGAGGTCTTGTGGAGAGAAACCATAGAGGTTGCACAATTTGGACTTCACCATGATTGGAATATACCCTAGGGGGTGTTTGATAGTCCCTTGTGGCATGTCATTCACTGACCAGCTGATGTCGGCCTGAACGATACAACACAAACATGAAACAAGTTAAGTTACCCTTTTAATATTTCCTGCTATATTAACTGTACCTTTCACATAAGCACAAGCAGTTAAACACACTTGTATCACTGTAAAATTGTAGTAATAATAAAAAGAAGAACCAGTAGACACATGCATAAAGATTACACTTTGGGAAACAGTCAACATGGGCTTACAGAAGAAAATCACACAAGCCTAGAGCGAGGCAAAGAAGCTGCTGGGTGAGCGAACAAGGTTGGTCTGGTCTCCTTTGCCTTTCAGGCCCTTCAGCAGAGCAGCCTAAATAAAAAAAAGGCAGCCACAGGATAGGAAAGGAAACCTCAGAAGGTAACACTTAAAAGTAGAAGAAGAGAGCAAGTGTCCACTGAAAGGACATGCACACCACAGGCCTAACAAAAGGCTTTCCTACGGCTTCTTCACTTAACATGTTCATGAGTGATCTGAAAATCAAGAAAGAAAATTTATTAAGAAGTTCTGGCAGTGGGTCTGCAGGAAAACTGTGGGAGCAAACGATCCTAACTTTACATGCAGAATGACGGGCTTTGAAAGAGCTGCTGTCCTGCAGGAAAGAAACACTGGCACTGCAGTACAGGAACATGGGTTCAACACCTGGCGCCAGCTAAAATGAGTAAATTGATAAAGTCTTAGAGATTACTGGAAAAGGGAAGGGAAATGCTACTGTGCCCCTTTAAATCCAAGGGGCAGCCTTACACAGAGACTGCTGCAGTCTGGTCTACACCTGAAGTGATGACTAAAGGTCTACAGCTGCTCAGCAGACTGGGGCTCGCTTCTTACCCCGGGCCAGTGGGAACTGAGGGATGAAACTGACAGAGGGATATGCAGCTAAAGCAGCACAGTGGAAACAGGGAATGATTACTCATGGTTTTCTGCTGTGCATGGGCGGGGAAGGGGAGAGGTTAACCTGTCCCAGAACAAGGCAATGCCTTCTCACACAAAGCATTCTGTCTGTTGTGCCTAAGTGCTCCAAACATTCCCAAAAAAAAAAGAAAAAAAAAAAGAAAAAAAAAAAGGGATGGGAATAATTCAGGTAAGAAAAATAAAAACATCTCTAGCTCAGGGAAATCTAAAATCCCCTGGGAATACAGCTGTGAACAATCTGCACTGCCCCACTTTCATTTTCAGAACAGGTACTGCACTTAAGAGTGGCTTTTATCACCATAAGGTGCACAGCTTCAGACTAATACACACACACAAAATAAAAGCAAGCAAGCAAAAAAGCTGAAATTCCAAGCAACATTCCCTTGCACCAGGTCCCTGAAGTAAGCAATCAGCTCAGACAAAACTACACAATTTCAATAGAAAACAGCAATGTGCAATCTTTTCACAGTGCAAAGGAAAATATCTGCTGGGGATGCTTCCTCTCTAGACAATTTCAAAGCACTTCAGAAAAACCATGAACCTGTGAACGAGAGAAATTTATAGCTCTGGACTTCTGCATGGGAGCAACGCTGCCTTTGAAACCTGGATTCCTGCAGAAACAAGATTTGGATGATGCTGTTGTCTGGGATAACACAGGTCTCCATCCAAGGTCTTCCAAGTTGCCTGGCTGCTTGCAGGGATAAATGTGACACGGAAAGAAGGGCAGCGGGGCCGGAACCACGACAAGCTTGACGTGTGGGGGGAAAACAGTGAGGCCACACATCACCGACACCCCAGAGTCCAGGCGGGGCAGCGCTCCCTGAACCCCCCGTGAGACCGATGAACGGGAAAGGGGCCTTTAACTCCAGCACAAGGCTCGCCCGGCTCCGCTGTCCGCCTCGCCGGGACAGGGACACGCGTGTGCGGGGCTCAGCCAGCCCCACAGGGCGGGGACACGCCTGTGCGGGGTCCGGCCGGGACAGGGACACGCGTGTGCGGGGCTCAGCCAGCCCCACAGGGCGGGGACACGCCTGTGCGGGGTCCGGCCGGGACAGGGACACGCGTGTGCGGTGGGGCGCGGGCACTTACAGTGATCCTGCCGCGGTAGGTGCTGCGGAGCCCGCGGCACTCAGCCGGGAACACCCTCCTCTCCTGGCACACCGTCCCGGCCGGCACGGCGGGAGGGGCGATGGACACCCCGACCAGCGCCAGCGCCAGCCGTGTGTCCTTCAGCGCGAACTCCACCGGGGGCACATCCTGCAATGGCACCGGGTCAGCGCGGCGATGGGCGCGGGAGGGCCCGGCCCCGCGCCCCCCGCCGCCCCCC
>VZRQ01000304.1:186494-216158 GCA_013397975.1 Machaerirhynchus nigripectus | reverse complement strand
CTCCCGCCCCGGACCACCCCCGGTCCCTGCACCAAGCCCCAGGAAGCTTTTCTACAGCTCCGGGCACTGCCAGACCTCCACCACCAGCTGTAAGATGATCTCTATGTTTAATTTCCAACGCCCACCATTCCCAACACTCTTTGGGGAAGTAAACCCCGCTACACCCCTGGCACATACAAGTTGGCAAAACATCCCCCTCCTGTTCATCCCCCCATCCCACTCTGGGAGCGGCTGGAGGCATTGCTTTCACCAACTCAATGATGGTTACAGTTTAAACACAGAACAGAGGGAGGCGTTTGGTGTTGCTGGCCAACACAAAGAGCAGGTAATAGAGGGCCAGGGCACCACATCATGAAGAGGCTGTGTTCTTCCCCCGAGGCTGAGGTTCAAAGCTGTAGTGCAGTGGAAAGTCTTAGTATTAAAGAATGAGTCTTGAAAGGAAAAGAGAGAACAAGGGCTAGTACGGAAAATCCAAGAACAGACTCCAAAGGTGGTGGCAATGCACTAAATGTGATCATCATTAGGGTGGCAGCTCCAGCCATTACCCCTGCATGGCTGTGATCCTGCCCATGAGAGGAGGTTTGGAGATGAGATCCTGTTTTTTAATTCAGTGTGTCCTCCAGCTCCTCCTTCTGCTTTTTCCTCTCTGCAAGCCATTGCTGGATCTTCTCTTTTAGTTCTGTGTTTGGTCTGATCTGGTCCATAGTGAGGGGACTCCGATTGAAAGGATCTGTCTGATCACTGAAAAATAAAACAGCAAGGAGATTACTTGGACACTCCTGGTGCGAGAGACACAAAAAAAAAGAGAGGCCTGGAAGAGTCATTGGATATATGAAATAGATCCCCAAAAGTATCAAGGTATGAAGGCTGTGCTGCATACCTGAGGAGGTGTCGGGCTATAGTCGATCGGTCCACGGTGACGCGGGAGGAGGGCAGGATCACGGGGTCTGACATCAGAGTGCTCATGATTGGATCCAGGAATTCATCACAGGCATCCGCATATGTCTCCTCTTCCTGCTGCTGCCGGTCTGCAAGAGACTAGAGAGCACACGTGGCTTTGAGGGATTCAGCCTCCCTGTTCTTTAAAAACCAGGGAGCATTCACAGGTCCGTGCAGGCAGGGAACAAGCCCAGCTGCCCCATCTGGACCTTGGACAAAGCTCCACTCCCAGAAATCCAGCTCCACAGCAAAGATGCAGCAATACGCAGAAGGAAAAGGACACAGGGAACCAGTTCCATCTTTTTTTGTATGTTAAATTCCCTCCAGTGCTCACCTTGATCCTCTCAGCCAGGTTACTAAAAGACACTATCATGTTGCCAGGCTTGTTGATCTTCTTCAGAACCCGCACGGTCTGGGCGAAGAGCGTCGGTGAGTAGGAGCGGCCATCCTTGGGGACTGTGGCACAGAAGTTTTCTTCATCCCTGCGCCACAGGTTACGTGAGAGAAAAGGTTTAAGAATCCCCGTTTATCAGGGCTGCAAAACAGTCCCCACAGCAGCCACATTCCCATAGCAAGAACTCAAAGCTAAAGAAAAGCTTGAGTGTAACTAAGCATTTCTCCCGCAGTATCACCAAGATGGCTCCTGGATGGCTCCTGCCACCGACAGGTTCACTCCCCTCATCACCTACCCAAGGTTTAGGTAGATGGTGCAGATGTCAGACACGAGCTGCTGCGGCTTGAAGTCAAACTCACTGAAATCCTTCACTTTCAAAGCTCCCATTTTAGGCCCAACCAGGTGCTGCAGGAAGTAGTTGAGCATGGAGATGATGCGCTCGGCAAGGAAAGGATGCACAAACAGGGACTTGATTTCTGGAAAGGAAAACAACAGTTTGCAGAGATTCACAGCAATTCCATCCTGATTTGACTACATTGAAACCAAGTTCCTGCCTGCTCACTCCCTGGCAGGGCTCTTCTCTAGGTCCTGGAAGGCAGAAGGGGCTGTTTTACTTACCTGAAGTCAGGAAAGCCAGAGTGCCAATGGTTTCATTGGACATGATGTTGTGGAAACGTGCCAGCTGACCAAACATCTGCAGGCTGGACTCCTTCTCGCGGCGAGCCTCTGGGGACAGGCTGTCCCACTCACCACGGTCCTTCTCGATCTGCTGAACCTTGATCTTGCTGAGGTACTGCAAGACACAACACATGGACTGTTTGGTTGGATGGCAATGCCAAGGAGGTCCAGAAATGCTCAAAACCAGTTGGGCAACATCCACATCACCCATCTTATCTGCCAGCTTTCCGGCAATCAGTTCTTTGGCAGGTAATAGCTCCCCAAAAAGCCCTTTCTAGCAGCAACAGCAGCTCTGAAAGGAGTGGAGAGATATTCAACACACACCAGGGACATGAGAGCACCTGGAATTCCCTTGTGACCCCAAAAGAAGAACTGCTTGGAGACAAAAGGCCTTTATTAGGATAAAACACTTGCAGAAAGGCCAAGGGGATTTGAGAATCAAAATCCACAATGATTGTTTAAAGCCTCTTGGTTCTGAGCTGCTTCCCAAACCCAAAGGAACGAAGGGTAACCCACAGGCAGGGTCCCACACCCCCCTTCCTCCTGCCTTCACTCCTTCTCCCAGGGCATTGGCCACACCATCTTGGGATTGCTTCCTGCATAGTACCTACTGCAGAGAGTCACCAGGCAGGGCCAGGCAAGCTGGCCCTGTTCTGGAGGTCAGTATCGCACCAGGGAAGTGCGAACTTGTTTATATGATGCTGATGGAACACGAGCTCAGCCCTACCTGTATGGCTTCATCCAACAGGAAAATGGCATCGTTCATGAGCAGGTTAAGGAAGCGCAAAAAGAGAGGGGGATTCATTGCCTCCAGGTTCTCCGAGGCATAATCAGCCAGAGCCTGCAAGGAAAGGGAGAACAGTGAATTCTGCAGCACAGTCCCAACAGCAGGACGTGGACCCATGTGCTCCATGCAGAACTGCACATGGGCACACTCAAACCTGCACCTCTCGCCTCACCTTTATGCTGTCCCGGTAGGAATCAGTGTCCCACATGTACCTCAGAATGGGATACATGGGACGGCGGTAGTTGAACTTCTGTTCAAACTGGTGCGGGTCACCTGGGCACAAGCCAAAGAGACTTTCAAGTGGACAGTCCCCCACAGGTGCTACACAGGGAACACAACTCTTCTGTTCCGCACTTACCCGTAAACTCGATATCCACAAAGACTTTGATGAGTGCCTCTGCCAGGTGGGCAGCGTGTTGGTAAGAGCAGAACACTCGCTTGCGATGAAACACACTCGAGACGAGTGGGTTCTGAGCCTGATCCAAGTGAGGCATCACAGCTTCCAACACTTCAGCCAGCTTGGCTCGCAGGTGAGGATTTTTCATCCTGCAAGAAAAAACAGAAAGCAAATCCAGGATGGCAGGAGGGCCATGGTGCAGAATGGAGCTGTTCAGGAATCACTCCAGGAGCTGTACCCATCCATGCTCAAGTGCGTGATTGCTGCAGACCGTCTGTAAAGCCAGCCCTGGGTCAGCATTCCCTCGCGTGCACTCAATGCTGCACTGAAATCTCAGGCAGAGGCCAGAGAGTGTGGGAACAGCCAAGCTTCTGCTCTCACTCCTCCCACAGCAGCTCTCCCACTCACAGCCCAATCCCTGCTTGTTAGCTGGAGCTCCTGAACAAACCCCACCAGCTGTCCCAGCTATTTTCCTACTGCCCATGGACCCGCTTCCTTTTTATCCTGCAAATCCAAGTGCTTTGCCTGCTGCATCTGCTGTCCAGCACCAAGCACTGAGGTCAGAGTACACCTCTGCTGCACCTGTGGGGCAGAAGCCAAACCACCTGCCCCAGGTGATGCTGTAGGGGACTGCCAGGAAGAATTACAGCCTCTGTCTCCCGGGGACAGCAGGAATGATGGGAGCTGCCTACCATGGGAAATCTCCATCTGCTGCTGCCAGGAGCTCACTGCATTTACAAATCTAAGTGTAAATGAACGAAGAGCAGAAATGCAGAAAGGAGGGCAATGTCTTATCAGGAAGATTGGTAGAACCACTCAGTTCTGTTCAGTGGACATTATAGAGACACTCCCAACAGATCAATCCGAGGAGCTCCCTTTAACACGTACAAAATGGCTGTGGCTGATGAGGTTTCTGCATCATACAACCACACACATATTTAAGCACCACATCCCATTCGAACCTCGCATGAAGCCTGTGGCCTCCAGGCAGACCTTTGTTCCCTCTGTGCCTCCTGCAGGCAGATTTCAGCTGTTCCAAGATCAACCTGCTTGCAGCTGCACAAACCAAGCCTCAAGACAGCTCTGCAATTTCTACTTGCTTGGTCACTCCGGGTGTTCTGCAACAAGCACCCAGGGCTGCACCTACCTCTCCACATCACCCATGAAAACAGTAACAAAGTGAAGGATGTGCTCCAGGGAATCGGCAGAAGTCTCCAAGATGTCATCAGCAAAACGCCGCAGGAAAATGAAGAAGTCACCCAAATTATCGGCAAAGAACTCTGCAAACAGAGACTGTAGCTGAGCTCCTCCCCAGGCAGCTCACCTTGCCCTTTTCCAGCCTCCCATCCACTCTCCCCTCACCACCCTGATGCTGATTAAGTATTGGCAATTAACAATGTTCTAATGTATTAGAACCTGCCACGGAGAAGGATGCCCAGCCTGATGGCATGAGTAACACCCGGGATTCACTTCCTGTCTCCCCTCCCAGAATTCAGGTCACTTATGGGGTGAATCCAGCATCTGTCTGCTGATCACACACTATTACACAATCCTCAAGGGGAGAATCCTGAAGTAGACCCCAGAAGAAAGTGTTTACACATGGAGAAAACAGTAAATCAATGTAGAATTTGCCACTTGCCAATGAGTAATGACCTTTTAAAAGGTCAGCAGCTTCACTATCCTAAGTATGTCCCTTGAAACAGTCTCAAATTTGCTAAGAGTGATCCTCTTCAGAGAGAATATTCTGCACCATGTCAGTGGTAGCACCGTGTCCTGCCCTGGGCAGGGAAGCACTTGCTCAGGCAGCTCTGCCAGTGCTCATGTATGACAGGTGTTGGCATAGACCCCCAGCAGGACCCGGGGCTTCACCTGGCACGTAGGCCAGTGCACTGTTCTCCACCTCCGGCAGTGGGAAGGTCAGCTCCAGCGGCTCCGTCCCATGGTTCCCCACAGCCAGCTGCACCAGCAGCACTGCCATGGACACCTGCAGGTTCAGGCAGTTTTGCAGCATCTGTGGTTCTGTCATTGCTGTCTTGGTGGAGAGATAGATGGTCATCAGGCGCTCAAACTGCTCCCTGAGGCTGTCAGCAGCAGGGCTGGAGCTCTGCTGAGCTTCTCGCCATGCCACTTGCAGGCGGTGAAGGCTTTGGTTTATCTTTACCATCTGGTCGTGCAACCTGCCCGGGAAAGGAGGCAAGGAGGGGCTGAGGAGACAGACAGACAGATATCCTGCCTCACCAATGCAGAAACTTTGCATTGAGAGACTTTGTGCTGGTGGATTCAGATCTTTTCTTGTGGGTACCCTGTCTGGGGCTCTGGCAATGGGAAGCCTTGGGGAAAGGCTTGCCAGGACCTGGGAGGATACAAGACCCTGTGAGGGACCATGGCACCTGCAGAGCGGCCTGGGGACATGGCAGAGCCCTCTGCAGCACTGAGCTCCCTTGGGTCACTGAGGTCAGGGATCCAGCACGGCCCAGAGATGCCTGCAAGGTGACATTTCAGTTTCCAAGCAACGAGCCACTTGCATAATAACTTTTTTGTCAATGTCTATATTTAGAGAATATACCAGAAGGGGACTCTGCTTGGATCAGCCATGACCTCACAGTATCCAGGCAACGTTTTGCAGAGGGAAGCCATGCAAAACAGAGTGTTTTTGGTGTCCAGAAAATCCTCTCCTAGAAGCTGACAGCTACCTCACATTCCTGCTTCACATACAGCCCAGCTATCAGGGTGTTTAGGTCACTCCCAGCAGGCAGGTGCTCTGCCACCTGGACGCTCTCTAGCAGTGAAGGGAGGTGCCAGCAGTCCCTGCCCCAAGGAGAGGGGGGAATGGAGCAACCCACAAATACCCAGCACTTGGCTACTGGTGTCTATAAATGTGGAGCCTGTAAGACTCCTTTATTAGGATAAAACACTTGCAGAAAGGCCAAGGGGATTTGAGAATCAAAACCCACAATAATTGTTTAAAGCTTGAGTGCATCCAGATTAGCAAAAATGTGAGCAAAATTTCTTCCTGCAGTCAGTCAGGCTGAAGTTCAGGCAGCAGCTCAGCTGGCCACTCTGTGTTCAGAGTATTTAATGAAATTTCCATAGCTGCACATGGGTGAAAACAGCCACGGGGAACTGAGAGCAGGTACCTGTGAAACCCCAAGTGCAGGGTATACTGTGTGAGCACCAGGTTTTCCGTCACCAAGTTGTAGCTGTTTGCAGACTGTGGCTCTTGCTCACTCAGAGCAGGGATCAAACACGTTTCTTTTTCCAAACCTGTAAGGAAAAGCATCTCTGCATCAGATCCTACCCAGCAGTGCTGGTGAGGAGAGGGCTTGAGAGGGTCCCTCCTGAGGACAAAAAAGGGCTCCTGGTGATGCTGACAGAGTTTTATTTGTATTCAGCTCTCTTCTTGCTCCTCTCTAGTCACACCTCTAATTCTCCCCTAACCCTAAGGGCACTCACTGAGAGGGCACTACTGGGTAAAGTGGGGATCTGCGGAGGTCCCCTTTCCTATTCCCTTACTCCCCAAAGTTTAGGTGTACCTTTCATGTGTACGTTTTTGCTCCTCCTCTCCTCTTCGTTCAGCTCCTTCAGGGCACAGTAGGTAGGGTTGAAGGTTAGCAGCTTTGGAGATCTGGGTTTGCAGAAGGGCTGGCACAGCTTCAGGAGAGCAGCCCCCAGGTTGAGGAAGAAGGCATCTGAGGCGTACATCTGGAAAAAAATCTCCGGCATCTGGTTAGCCCAAATTTTGGTGCGGCCCGCATTTGCATGGAGGCAATTTCCCAGCCAGGAGAGAATCCTGTGCTTCGTCTCCGGTGACAGCTGCAACAGGTTCTTCAGCATCTGGTAGGTCTTCTCATGGAACTGAGCCATGAACTGTTACAGGAAACAGAACACAGTTGAATGAGTCCTTGGGGATTGTTCTTTTGCCTCTCTGATATTAATACTATCAGACCCTTTCTGGCTCCAGACCATGTCCTGCTCCTCACTACACCCCTGTGAATCACCCATCTCACACATAGGTGTTACAAGCAGGTCAGATCCTGGGGCTGTCAGGAAAGAACAATTAGGGATGTCCTCAAAAGCACAGCTAAGAGCAATTTGTTCCCATACAGGAGTAAATCCAAAATTCTTTGCCTACTCTGGCAGCCTGAAAGAACCCCTGAGTAGGAAAGACCCTCTCAAGGATCACCTCTGCACCCCACTTCCTTCCTGTATTTATATCCTGCATCCTCATGTTTCACTCCTGACCTACCGGAACATTCTTAGTGCTGTTCCTCAGAAGAAGATATTTACTTGCATAATGAGAGAGAATGTTGCCTGTCACTTTCTCAGCTGGGGAATAAATTAGTGTTTTAATTACAGGACAGGTACTAAAAGCTATTCCCTGGTGATGGCAACACCTGAGGTAGATGATCTCCACTTAGCACCTCAAGTTACCAATGTCTGTTTCATCAGTACCACCCAACCTTTTTCCCAAAGTTCAGGCAACTTTGACAAGACACAAAGACTTGGGTTACAACCACCCAAGGCAGCTGGCAAAACTGTTCCCATGCTCCAGCTGGAGAATTCAAAGCAGTTTTGGGATGTGCTTAGTTGCAAGCCAGGCTATTCCTGAACCAGTGGTGGAACTCAAGCCCCAATACCATGTCTTGAACCCTCAGGCAATGAGAGACCACCAAACACTGCAGGAAGCAGAACAGCCCCGCTTCTCCCACCTGATGGATGTTGGACTCCTGCACTTTAATTTCCTGTGGGCTGGATCGGGATGGATTCAGAAAGTAGCCATGGTTCTCCACCACGCCAGGGGTCTTCAACAAACAGGAAATATTTAAAACAGCACCAAGCAAAGTCTTCTGGTACATCTGCCCATTGCTGGGATCCTTGGGCTGGATGTAGCTTGCAAAAACCTGGGAACACATCAGGACATGCTGACAGTTGTCCAAAATCCCAGTAAAAAACCCCAAAAAATTGATGGGCTTGTGACAGGCTATGAGAAAGGAGGGGTACGACTACACACATCAGATGTTACACCACACTGCTGGTTTGGCCTCTGCAGAACAGGTCTTGTAAATGTGCCCCTGCGAAAAGCTCCTGCCTAGGCCAAGGTACCCACCTTTGCTATGTCCTTCTGCTTTGTGAAGTAGAGGAGCACATCGAGATACGTGTACAGCAGGATCTGGCAGAGGTCCAGGTCTTTGATTCTCCCCAGCAGAATGTCAAACACGGGAACCATGACCTCCCCGAACGTCCGCACCTCCTCGTCCATCGTTAAGGCTTCTATCACCTCCTCAAGGAACTCAGTCATGTCTTCAAACTCTGGCAGGCGACACAAGGCTGTTACTCACAGTTCTCAAACAGCCAAACCGACCCAAACACAACCCCTCTTTTGGCAGCGAGGGGAGCCAAAGTTACACTCAATTGCACAAAGCTCCAGGGCAGCCTCACAGCACTGAGGCAGCGGTACAACCCGGCCGCACTTACGTGCCCCTCTCAGCGTCTCCAGCATCAGGTCCACCAGCTGCTCATACACGTTCTGGTTGACGTAGATTTCCGGGGTGAGAAGGACAGTACGAGTGTTTGACACTGTCAGGTTGCGGCAGCGCACTGCGAAGGGCAGAAGATTCTCTGGGACCTTTGTTATCTGTGCAAGGAGAACAAGGCAGTGTAGGGGCCCCGGTCATTACAACTTTAGCTCAGTCACTCCAGAGCTCCGAGCTGGGTAACAGAGCTGCCTTCCTGCTCGGCAGCCTGTGCCCACCTCTTCCCGTGCCCTGCGGAAGCAGGCATAGAGGTAGCGCAGGATCTGCCTCTCCCCAGCGTCACGGTCAGCCGAGAGGTTCTGGGTGCTGGCAGAGGTCATGTGGATCAAGTGGTTCCCGGGCTCCGGCAGCAGCAGGCGGGTGAACAGGGCCTGGGCACCGGCAGAGACAGGGTACAGTGACATAGCCCCAGCACAGAGCTGATCCCTCCAGAGGAGGAAGCTCCACACCACACAAGCTAATTGATTCCTGCTGGGAAGAGCTCTCTCTATCCCTCATTAAGTAACAGAGTGCTGGAGTAAGAACCCTCAGCTGCTTCTGGCCTAAGCAAATCCTCCAGTCCCTCATGGGGTAACAGTACCCCCAATTGAAACCATTTCCGCTGAAGTCCCCAGCAAAAATTACTGATACAGCCACAGATGAAGATGAATGCGTGCGTGGACATTGCTGACTGAGTTCTGTTTGGTTTTTGCTCCCGTCCCTACCCACACAGACCTGCAGGGCAGCAAAACCCTGCAGCCTCCAGGAGGAAGGGCTGGATTCCCCAAATTCTACACTTTTCTCAGTCTCACATCCCAAAAATCTCATGGACTTTTCCAGCAAAACCAGGAGTGGCAGCTTCGTGCCAGGTTTTGGAAAAGTATTTGGGATACATCATACGTACATTCTGAGGAAACAAACTCAATCCTGTGGCCAAAGTCTGGAGATGGTCCCAGGCAGGCATCCCTACCTGCTCTACATTGTCCATGTCCAGCCAGTCCTGGTCATCCAGGTCTGTAGCCATTTCCTCCAGGTAGACACAGCGTGCCGGGATCCCATTCCCACTCTTCATGCTGGGGTCACCTGGGAAGGGCAGAGTGACCTGTTCTACCCACATGGATGGGAAACCTGCAGGCAGGACCTGCCCCTAGCACAAGCCCAGCTGCTGCACCTGGCACTGGCCCCTCCCAGCTGTTCCCTCCGATGTCACACAAACCCCACATGCAGAGCTGCCCCAGCCTGTACCGCACCCCCGCCAACCCGGGGGGTTCCCGGGCTCACTGTTGTCCAGGGTGATGAGGAAGATCCTCTGGATCATGTGGTTGATGTTGAGCTGCTCGCAGAGCTCCCGCTGCGAGCGGAAAGAGCGGCTGATCTCGGCCACCGAATAGTCGCAGTCGTCCAGGCTCTCGGAGACACTGTTGTCGGAGTCATCCTGGCTGATGGACGTCTCCTCGCCTGCATGACAGAGCTCTCAGCGCCTCGGGAAACAGCCCCCGCCCAAGGGGACCGCCTCGCTCCCTCCCCAAGGGCCGGCCCCTGCCCCAGGGCCAGCCTCGACCCCCCCCACCTGTCAGTTGCAGCAGCTGCTGCTGCTTCTGGACGGCGGCGAAGTGCTTGGCGGCAGCAACGGAGCCGAAGAGGGCAGCGAAGGGGTTGCTGGAGATGCTGTTGTTGTTCTCCTGGTCGGTCATCTCCCCTCAGAGCCGCGCCATACGGGGGGGCGGAGGCAAGGCTGCAGGGAGGGTCGCCTTCAGGGCCCGGGGCCGCTCCCCCCGGCGCGGCGGGCTCGTCCCACCTCGGCCGTCGCCGGAGAGCGCTGCGCGTCACCCAGTCGCTTAGTAATTGACGTCACCGCGACGCGCCGGAAGCGAAGCCGCGGGAGGAGGAACGTAGCGCGTGGGGGGCGGCAGCGCCTCCTGGCGGCCCGGAGCGGGAAGGACAGCTGCGGCAGCGCGGGGACACGGACAGGAAATGGGGCAGGAGCGGGGAAGGGGAACGGGACTGAGACCTGGACAGGGACAGGGACGGGGACATGGACATGGACATGAATCCGGCCCGGCTCGCTGGGACCCGAGCATGTCCCGTGCTGTGAAACGCGATCGTCTGTGCCGTAACTGAGTTTGTGTTTGTTATTCGCCTAGTGACCTGCATTTGAATATTAACGATGTGTAAATCGCATGTTTAGTATGCAAATCACGATTTTATATCGACTCAATGCGCATATTGACCCTTATTAATTTTGCACCTACAAACACTTGTTTGCAGCTGCATAAACACAGCAAAACCTGCCGCTTTTAAAATTTTTTTTTAAAACCCTCTTTTTCTTGTGCGGGGAGTTTTATGTTTGTGGGGGATTTGGGCTGGGGCTGCAGGGGGGTGTGGTGTAGGTACAGTGATGTATATGTTTATATTACATCCCCCCCATCCATCCCTCTGTGCTGGGCTGACGTTGGCCCCAAGGCCCCCCCAGCTGCTCCATCCCCCCTTCTCACCCTTCTCAGCAGGACAGATTTCAGGAGGGGTCAGAAAATACCCTGCCCAAGACGCCATGAGGAGATACAAAGGTAGGCTGATCGAGGAAAAGCAAAGGTGGACAAAGGAGGTTAAATCCAAAGGGTTATTCTGCAACCCATGAAACACCCCTGAGGCAAAGCTGGCTGGGCACTGCAGGGAGGGTCCCCAGCACAGCCAGACCTTGCATACACAGATTTTATGGATCTTTTTCAATCCAGACCCCTGGCTCAGGCCTGGGCACTGCCCTGCCAAGTGCTGCAGGTGACTCCAGTGATGTCATTCCTGTAATATTAACTTAATTCTACTACACTGTGTCCAACCTCTCCCAGCACCAGCCCGGTGCAACATTTCCATGCCAGGGGAGTCCTGGGGCACCGTGTCAGGCAGGGAGGGGGGGCATGGGATGGGAGGGGGGCATGGGATGGTGCAGGACTGAGCCCATGGCACCAGGGGGCTCTGGGCTTTGCCTCCTCTTTGCCTAGCCCCCCCGAGGGTTCCCCAGAATAAACGCAGCTGATGGTTTGGGTGGTTTTGTCATGAACAGCCTTTACTCGCCCTCTAGTCACGCTTTGTATTCCTTGTTGCAAAAGAACAACTTGACAAAAATAATGCCCTGTGGCTGCAGCTGGGGGAACGTGGGGGGCGAGGGCACAAGGGCTCAGCCCCGCAGAGGAGGGTGGGCTATGGCACTGTTGGCGTGGGGCACCCATGGGCACCAACTGGGCCGGGGCACGGCCAGGCGGCCCGTCCCACAGTCCCCGGAGCGGCTCAGGCAGGGAATTCCCGCTGTGGTGGCTCATCCCGGATGCCCTCAGCCACGCTGCCAGGGACACTCATCCCCACCAGCGCGTCCTCGCTGGGTCCTGGCAGCGCGCAGGGCTGCAGGAGGTGGTCCCAGTAGAGGCTGAGTGTGGAGTGTTCCTGCTGCTCCAGCTCCTTCAGCTCGTGCAGCTCCTTGGCGCTGGCTGCTGGTGTCTGCACCTCAAAGGTCATCTCGAAGCGGCTGTAGTCCACCTGGAAGGCGCCTTTCTCCAGGGACATGCAGGGCTCGAAGCGGTATCCCCAGAGGATCTCGTCCTCTGTGTAGGAGGTGCGGGCTTGGCACGTCATTCCTGAGGCAAGACAACAGCTGAGCTGTTCTGGGGCACCGCAGCGAGCCCCCTGCTGCCTAATGAGGGGCTTCCAGCCCTGCATCACCCATGGCCCACTGGAGCTACTTTTGGCCCCAAGCGTCTCTTGCCCTGATGTCACTCCTGGGGCCCAGGTTTGCCCAGCATCTCTAGGACCCCAGGGGAGCCACCCCTCTCCACCGTGACCCCCCCAGATCACATACCTGTGGCTTCCACAATGCCCTCGAGGATGATGATGATTTCGAACTGCTCCCGGCGCAGTGACTCAGCTGACATGTCCCAGAAAGGGCTGTGACGGTTGATGACATGGCAGATGATCTGGGGCTCCACCAGGAACAGACGGTCCTCCCCTGTGTCATAGCCCAGGTTCAGTTCCGACTGCTCCAGGGGGATGAACTCTCCCTCGGCTGTCTGACGGGACTTGATTAGCTTTGCCCGGATCTTGGCATCCACCATGTGGCTTTCCCGCAGGTCCCCCACACGAAACATGAGGCAGAGCTTCTCGTCCCGGCGGGAGATGACGCAGTTTTTGCTGAAGATGAGGGTCTGGGCACGCTTCTTGGGCCGGGAGATCTTAACGAACATGCAGCCAACCATCATGGCATCGATCATGGAACCGACGATGGACTGTGCTATCAACAGGATGACGCCCTCGGCACAGTTGGCTGTCACCATCCGGGTGCCATAGCCAATGGTCCGCTGGCTTTCCACTGAGAGGAGCAAGGCGGAGACAAAGCCATCCACGTTCTCGATGCACGCCCGCCACTCGGGATCGCCCTGGTGCCCAACGTCACCCCGCACCCAGGCGTCAAAGAAGTAGATAAAGCCAAAGACCAGCCACGTAATGACGTAGCACATCATGAAGACGAAGAGGAACCAGCGGTACTTGAGGTCTACAATGGTGGTGAAGATGTCCGAGAGGAACCTTTTCTTGTCCTGGATGTTGCCCAGATTCACCTGGCACTTGCCCACTTTCGTCACATAGCGCTGCCGCTGCCGCTTGCTAGCCTGGACCATCGGGCTGTCCTCCTCCAGCAGCTTGCAGCGCCGGCTCTGCAGCCCCTCCGGGGTGGGAATGGTGGAGCTGCGGGCAGAGGTCTTCCCGTGTGACGAGTTGGGGATGTTGGCCACGCTCAATGCATGCAGCGGATACAAGCGGGCACCTGCCTCTTGTGGGGCGGGCGGTGGGCACCAGGACGGATGGCCACGGTGGTGCTGGGTGGTCAGGCTCCCGCGGCTCGGCAGCAGGGACGGCTCACTGGGGACAAAGCCGCTGTGACGGGGTGCAGATGGATAGTTTGGCATCGGGGCGCTTCTCTTGGCAGTGGTGGTGGCGGCTTGCTGCCCACTGTCCTCCCCCAGAGCCCCAGGGGTGGCCGGGAGATCGGGCTGCAGGGGGGGAAAGGAGCCCGTCGGTGAGAAATCGCCTCCGACAACAACCGCGAGCACCCGGCGGCATCATGTGCCGAGGATGCCCCAGAGCCTCGGTGCGAGCCATACCTTCTGGGGGAAGGTGCCGTACCGGCTGGTGTCGGTGGGTGGCCGGGGCAGGGAAGCCAGCATGTGCTTGGCCGTGGGGGTCTGCGCCGGGGGGATGGAGTTGCTGCGGCCGCGGGGCTCCTCAGGGGCCAGCCAGCCGCCGGCACCGCCGCTGTTGCGGGCGTAGGGGAGCACCATGGCGGTGCCGGGGCGGGGGCTCAGCCCCGGGCTGGGCGCGAGGTCCTGCCATGGGGGAGACAAAGCAGGGAGTTATTTTGGACACAGAAAGCAGCTTGCGGCTCCGGCCCCTCTCCGCATCCCCAGAGGCCAGGGTCTGCGGGGGGACCCCTTGCCCAGCAACGCATGTGCCAGCCCCGGAGCTGTGCCGGGGTGGCTGCGGGCTGGCTCCAGATGGCTAAGCCCATTAGGGGCCATAATTGCATTGCAAGGCCGGGGAAGGACGCATTCATCTCCGGTGGGAAGCAGCCCCAGCAGCCGGCAAGCTCTGGGTGAGCGCCTAAGGCACTGTTCCACACTTGTTCCAGGCCATGGCGGTAGCTGCTGGTTCTCTAAGAAGCTCCAAGCAGAAATGGATGACCCCTAGGTGCAGAGGAAGGACAGCCTGTGAGAGAGATGCAGACCCCAAACCAGGCTCCTTGGGACATGCTGAGTGCAGCCAGTGCCCATGGGGAGACGTGATGGGACGTCATGGTCCTGGAAAGGCAACCCGGAGCGCAGCGACCTGCAGGGTTAGGGGTGGTGATAGGGTGGGAGGGCTGGCGCTCTGCCTCCTCCGAGCACCCCCTGCCACTGCAGAGCAGCGGGACCAGAGGTCCTCAGCGCGACGACGGAGGATGTCACTCTCCGGACCAACCTCCCGGCTCCCCAGACCCCTTGGCATGGGGGACACCCACCTCATGTCCAGGCAGAGCGGCTGGCAGCCCGGCAGACGTCGTTCTCGGCTTGTGGCTCCCGCTGCGCCCCGGCCACTGCCGGGCATCTTTCCACCGGTTGTGGATGGGAATCCTCTGCCGGGCTGTGCCACCGTGGCCGGTGGGAGGGAAAGAAGGACTGGGAGCTTGGCGGCGGCCGCCAATCCTGCTCCACCAGCAGAAGGTCACCCGTTAATCTGTCTCAATGACAGGCACAATTACCTTGAGATGATTTAATTGGAAGGAGCAGGTGCCCCAATGCCTGGGGGAAGGAGCAGGAGGGGTTTCCCAGCGGATTTCCCTGCTCTTGCCCTTGGGATGATGCTCCCTGTCTGCTCTTTAGGGACGGGGTAGTCAGCAAGGTCTGGAAAACATCCCCCCTCTCCTGCCTGGTCTGTGCTTCCACGTTGAATGTGGTCTTGCTCCCTTGCCCCCTCCTTCTGGGAGCCCCCTGCAAAGATCCTCCTGACACTCACCAAGGCTGGACCCCGGGACCAGCAGGACTCAGTAATTTCCAGTCTGGCTCCCGATACAGATAAGAAAGACAGCAGATGAAGGAGAGATTAGTCGCTAATCTCCCAGGGTAGATGAATCTGCAAGCTGGACCCCGCAGAGGGAACGCACGTGGGGGAGGATGGGAGCTGAGTGCCAGCACCAAGTTGGGATTTTCCTGACGCTCCTTTTCATCCTTTTCGTAGAATCCCAGAATGGTTTGGGTTGGAAGGGGCCTTAAAGATCAGTCCAGCTCCAACCCTCTGCCATGGAGAGGAATACCTTCCACCGGACCAGGCTGATGTACATGGGTTTTCCCCATCTTTGTGTTTGCATCAGGGTGTCTCTTGTCAGGACAACAGTTTCCTCACATACAAGCACCATGAGTCATGTCTGGTGGTGAAGTGCTGGACAGGGTGATCAATGCCCACCTATGAGAAGCAGGGCCACCTGCAACCTGCTTCCTCCCTTGGACATCCCCCCATTCTCGACGAAGCTCTCAAAGGCTCCTTTGCATATTTAATTAATGACCGAATGAGGGTCACGGCCTCCAACCGAGGCACTGACTCCTCTGAAAAGGCTGATGCCGGCTCTCTGCTGCCTGCATCTTTTGCTGGGGTGCCAGCCGTGTCCTACCGAGGCTGGAGCTGCTGCTGCCGCCGAGAAGCGCTTTCCCTGCCAAGGCTCTCGCTTCGGGATGGCCAAGGCTCGGAGGATTTGCATGCTTTGGCTTAACCCTCCCGGGCACGGCGAGGCACCGGCGGGACCCAGCCCGGAGTTACCGCGGAGATGCACCCGGCTTTTCCTGCTGAGCCGGGCGCGCTCTCCTTTTAGCGCGGAAAAACCAACAACAGCTGAAAAACGACCGTGGCCACACCCCGGCGTTGGAGGAACAGGCTTGAATTCGCCCCCCCCGGGCGGCAGACGCGGCCGGCGGCCGGGCGGACGCTGCTCCACAAGCGTTAATGCCCGCGGCCGCCGCTCAGGGCGGCTAATCTGGGCCCAGAGGTTAGCGGGGCGGCGACAGCATGGCCGGGGGCTGGTGGGCGAAGGCGCAGGTGGGGGGGATGCTGCTGGCTCTCCTCGGATGGGTCAGCTCCTGCGTCACCACCTTTGTGCCACTCTGGAAGAACCTCAATCTGGACTTGAACGAGCTGGAGGTCTGGAACATGGGGCTCTGGCAGGTCTGCATCACCCAGGAGGAGGGCGTGGTTGAATGCCAAGCCCACGGCTCGTTCCTGGCGTTGCCCCCCGAGCTGCGCATCTCTCGCCTCCTGATGTGCCTCTCCAACGGGCTGGGGCTGCTGGGCTGTCTCCTCGCCGCCCTGGGGCTGGAGGGCTGGAGAACCTGCGAGGACAAACCTGGCCGAAAGCGGCGGCTCCTGCTTGCCGGGGGAGTTACACTTGGCGTGGCAGGGATCACCACCCTGGTGCCAATCTCCTGGGTTGCCTACAACACCGTCCTCGACTTCTGGGACGAGACTGTCCCCGACATCGTCCCCAGGTGGGAGTTTGGGGAGGCCACCTTCCTGGGGTGGTTTGCGGGAGCCTTCCTTGCTGCTGGTGGGCTACTCCTTGCCTGCAGCGCCCGCTCCACGAGGACCGCAATGCCGCTGGCCCCTGCCTGCCACCAGGCCCCCGCTGCACGAGGTCTGGCTGGGGGCAACCACCTGCACCCCAAAAATGCAGACTTGGTCATCTAGGGCCTCAGGGTGCCGTGCCCTGTGCACCTCGTGGCTCTTCCCCTAGCAGGGAGGGCTCCTGCTTGTTTCACAGGATGATTTGCTAATTGCTACAGCAGCTCTGCAGGTTTCTCTCCTTCCTCTGTGTGTCTGCTTCACTTTTTCTCTGTTAAGGAGCAGCAGATTTCCCCGCAGCACTCACCAAATGAGCGAGGGAAGGCAACAAGCAGCGGGCAGCACTTTGTACTGCTGGTGACATCACGGTACCATCACTGATGGGCGACACTGCGTTGGCATCTGTGGCGAGTCCCCCGTAGCCAAGTCTGTCGTGGCTAATGCTGCGCCCCAGTGTGGCAGCTGCTTCCTTGCATGTCTGTGTCGCTCTGATGTATTTGCAATAAATTATCATGTCTGTTGGCAGCGTGTCTGTGCTCTGAACATGCAACTGCACCTTGCAAAAGTGGGATGCAGGGTGGGAGTTGCAAGGGGCAGCACTGCTGCTGCAGCTGTGGTTTGGTCCATCCGGAAAAGACTGGAGGAAAAGAGAGAGAAAAATGGAAAACAAGGGGGAAGGAGGAAAATGAGAGACAAGGCAGCACCAAGTTCTACTCCTGCTGCAAAGGTGGGATGGCAGTGACCCCGTGCCCTGCAGGAGCCTCATCTTCTCATGGCTAAGGTGATAAAGCCGATAAGTGCCACAGACCTTCGTGTGGAAAGTTCCTTGACTGCATCATTTACGGGTGCACAAGAGGCAAGAAAGAGTTTTTGCTAGTCTCAACTGTTCCTTCCACATTTTACTGATTCAGCTGTAAAAATAAAGGCTGCTTACACACCTCTGCGAGCAAGAGCATGGACCATCAGGCTGGATTAGCACCCGGAGTCCTGACAGGGGCCTGCCCGCTGCTACGGCACTGGCTGAAAACTGAGTTCACCGCTGGTTTAATCCCTGCAGGCTCAAAGCCGTGGGCGCGTGACCCATCTCAAGGAAGGCCCAGCTGACAGCGGCATTCCTCGGGGAAGCAAAGTCCGCTCCCCTCTAAGTCCCATTTTGAAACCTGCACTTTGCTCACTTGGAGGAGAGGGAGTGGGTGGGCAAGGAGAGGGAACAGTGATGATCCCTGGGAGTTCTCATGCTGCAGGACTGGGGACAGAGTTGGTGGTGCTGAGAGTGAAGCAGGAGAGGCAGGTGCTCAGTTCTTCCGAAGAAGAATCAAAGGAGGTAGAACCGAGGGGGCAGTGTTCCTGGCCATCACCTTCCAAGGAGCTGCACCCCCTGCCAGCTGCCCTTGCAGGGAGCTCAGAGAGGCTGTTTTGGCTGTAACTCCCTTGGGAAATGGGAGGACAGGACAGTGAGCAAAGGCTTCCAGCCTGGGAACACACCTCCTGTCCAGCCCAATCCAAATACCATGACGTCCCTGGCACCACTCTGTACTCCTGACTCTCTTCATTGGTTTCTTAAAGCAGGCTTTGGGCATGAGCTGGGCATTTCAGCTTCTGGCAGCAACACAAAGAACAGGGCAAAGCCACTGTTTTGTGAGTCAGAACAAACAGACTCTCCTCTCCCCAAACCACATCCTACTGCCTGCAAGTGCACAAAAGCTGCCTGGCAATGCCAAGTGTTGACTTCGAGGAGGGAGCGTGCCTCGGGGTGGGTGGTGGCCTGGGGGGTCTCTTCAAGAGCTCCATGTTTTCATTCATTGAAGGTCAAGCACCCTGAGCAGTGAGTTGAAGGCCTCATCCCACTGCTCTGTCACAACAATGGGGGAAAAAAGCTGTAAAAGCAGCACCCTGGCACCGCAGCATGCTGGTCCCTGAGGAGGCATGAGTCACTGCTGGGACACTGGCAGCCAGAGTGCCTGTGGGTAACGGCCGTTCTACTTCACCATAAAGTCACTGAGAGAGTGCAAGATTCTCCACGGGAGCAGTTTATTCCTAAATACTGGAGAAACACCCCCTGACAGGATGGTGGAACCATCCTAAGGCAGGTCTCCTAATGACAACACATTTTGTACAGGAGGAACCTTGAGGCAGAACCCTAAAGTGAAATAAAGACATGGAGGGAGCTTTTTCATTCTAACATAGAACAAATGCTTTTATTGCACTGTTAGAAAACTCTGCATAGTCCCGAAAAACAGGATCTCCCTCCACTGACTCAGAACTTTTGGCTTACAACTGCTGCAGCTCAAACGCAAGCACAGGGCGACAGCAAAAAGAAATGCCAACAGGGCACTTCGTTAACAGAGTCAACACAAATACCCACCACCAAAACAACGGGCTGATCCAAGCCCTCACAGTTGTCATTGATGCTAATCCAGCCCTGACACACCACCCAAGGGGAGAAGGAAGTTTGCCTTCTGGCCGTGAGGGGAATAGCCTTTGGGGTGATGTGATTGCCCCAAGCCAGTCACCTTGTGCCAGACACAAACCCAGAGCCCCATCCTGGCTCCTCACTGCCAGGATTTGCCTGTGCCTCTGTGAGGAAGGCTCCTGCGTGTTTTCTGGTGCCAGCTGGAATACAAAAGGCAAAAGCCTCCTTGACTTGACCAGAACACGCAGCTGCGTGCATGACTGCCCACGCGACAGAGCGTGAGCCACTGCTCCTCACTGCCTCCTCCTCACTCAGCCCAGGCTCCAGTGAGCGGGAGTCTGGCTGGATTGGAACAGGCAGCCTCTGGCAGTGACCATTCAGGGAGCTGGGAAAGCGCCTGACAGGCCAGCCACAGTGCGCAGTGCTGAGCAGGGTTGGGCCCCTGTGCCATCATGGGCTCGGGGGCTGCATCTAGAAGGTTGCCAGGACAGAAGAACCTCTGGAGCCTGGTTGTGCCCCATGGTGCCACCGGGGCCTACGCCTTGCACTATAACAGTGGTCCAGGTCCTTCGTGTTACTGCCTTACGTTCTGCCTCAGAAGTGCAATACTGCTTTTTATCCGCTCATATTTACAAAGAACACAGCTTGGAATCCAAACCGCCGCCTCTCCTCCCCCACCCCAGCACTACCCGAGGGAGGCCCCGGGCAGGCCGGCAGTGCGGCACTGTGGCACGGTGAGCGGCCCGCGGGCTATTTCACAGTCACGGTTGAGGCCCCGTGAATGGACTCCATCACGGCTGCGAATCGGCTGCATAGGTCGTAAGGGGAGTTGGGTCGGATCTTCGGGGGCTCTTTCAGCACAATGACCTCAGTGGAGCCGTCGAGGAGCCGGGGCAGCAGCTCGCCCAGCTTCATCTGCAGCTTTGCTGTCAAGGGGGAGAGGAGGAAACAGTCAGTGGCAGCAGATGGCAGAGGGCTCCAGGCCCCAAGTTAAGGAGCTGTGATGCCTTTTGCAGACTCCTCTCCCTGCGCTGAGAGCTGCCCAGCCCATCACCAGGGATGAGCAATGGCTGCTGACGCAGAGGAGGCCTCGCGCCAGCTGCCGCCCGGCTTGCGTCCTGCCCGCCTACCCAGGGCTCTGTGAGGGAAGCTCCACTGCCACCTGGCTGCCTGAGGACACGGCCATGGCCCACTGAGACATGGCGCTTTCCCAGGAAAGGTGCTGCTGTACGAGCTGTCAGGTTGAGAATAACTGCGTGCTTCAGGGTGGCACTCAAATCTTGACTGTGCAGTTGAGGGGAACGGAGCCTTCACAGCTGATACCCCCTCAGACAGGGCAGTTCAGCCCATGCTGAGCTGGTACCATCCACTCCTGGTGAAGGTCTGTGCCTGGATGCCACTGGAGTGCATGATACAGCGCAGCCACTTCGGGGTGAAGAGCAGGCAACACCTGAGCCAGCTCACGTGACCCGGGAGGGGTGAGCACTCAACTTCTGGTTCTTTAAAACCTTCTGTGTAAGCAAAGGCTGTCACATGCAGCCCAGGAACTGGTATAAATTTATCCAATATTCATTTTTACAACAGTAATTTGAGAATAAAACTCTATGTTTTTGCATAACTTTCTTTCATCAAGTTTACCCTCTGTTAATGATAAAAGCTCTGCAGGGACTCCCCAAACCTTCATGCACAGATCAAGGCAAGTCAGGACCTATTTGAAGAGAAAGGACCTGAGGGGAGTCACAGGAGCCCAACTCCAGAAGGAAATACACAGAACAGCTGCCCAGAACCAACCAACTCTGCAATGACAAACTTCTCCTCAGAAGGCAGAGATGCCCCAAATCTGCTCTCCCATTCCATCTTCCATAACCTTGGCCTCTGATAACACCACTCCTCCCTCCTGAAGAGGAGCATGCCATGCCACCAAGCATGTCTGCATTCACCTGCCATCCCTGGGTACCTCCAGTCAGGGAGAAACCCTAAGAGAAGACCCAAGCCCCCCACGGGAACGCTAAGCCATTCTTGGGACATCAGCTGTCCCATTTCAGGGATGAGGGACCCTTCTGCAGCTTGTTTTAGTGCAAAAGAATTATTTCCTCTGTAACAGAATTTAATGGGTGATTCAAATGCATTTCTCCTCCCACAATTAGAAGGGCCCCGATGTGCTGCAGCGCAGACACCAGGAATTTAATTTTAAATGGTCTTTTAATTCTTTCCCAGTTCAGATCCAGACACTACTCTGCCCATGAAGAGCAGCCATTTCCTACCGTCCATGTCTTCTCGTCCCAGATAGGAGCACCAGTGGTTTCTCATGACCTCGATGGCATCCAGGTCCTCTTTGGAGATCTCGAAGTTGTTCATGAGATGCATGCAGGGGATGATCAGCTCATTCAGGATGCTCACACCCTCTGACACATGAGCTTCTTCACAGCTGACAAAAAGAGAAGCTGCCACCTCGTTCAGCTTCTGGGGGTGGAAGGAGAATTGGGGACAGACTTGTGAAGAGCAAGCATGGACCATGGATAACCATCCAGGAAAGGCCCAGCTTGGGCCCTGCACCAGCAGCTGTGCAGAGAACAAGGACTAACAGTACCAAGTTCTGGTGGGACAGCCACTTTCAGTCGTGGGAAACACACCATAGAAAACAAACTTGTAAATATATATGTTCATATACATACATGCAATTTGCTGTATCTGTATACAGAGAGCGTACAGCTTATTTACAGTTCTGGTTTTAAGATGGCAAGATCCAGATCTGCCTTTGCCTAGACTCCCTAAAACCTATGTGGCATGTTCTTTAATTGAATTATAATTACTATTAGCTTTCCATTTGGCTGCTGGTACTCAGCAAGGGGCAGAATCATGGCAATAGACACAAGAGAAACAGTTACACTGGTCTTGGCTACCATGGCACCCTGGCTGCTCCCTCCCCTCCTCTCCAAAAGCGAGTGCTGAGCTCCTCAATACAAACCAGGAGACACTTCCTTCTGTACAAGGCGATCAGAGACTCGCTCACGCCTCGGTTGGTTCCCTTCAGCAGCAGTTTTGTGTTGCTTTGGTAGGCGTAGACCAGGTAGGTGAGTGACTCCTGGTACCTGGAAGAAGAGGGTCAGCTCTGCAGACCTCGGGCTCTGCCAGGACCATGACTACAACCATTCCCTTGGCTCAGCTCAGGAAACCTTTCCTGCTGGGCCTGGTTGGAATAGCATCAGGCCCGATAGGAAAAGCTCTATTTCCTTGCCAAAGCACAAATGAACAGATGCCCCACGTCAAGCCATTCCTGCTCTTTTTTGCCCAGAATGCCAAACAAGTGTCTGAACAGAGCCCCTTAAAACCAAGTTCATGTGCAATGTGTTTGTTCGTGTTAATTTTCTGTACTGCTCCAGGAACTGCACTATGAGAGGACACCCCAAGGAGGGCAGAAGGTTGTGTTTTTGAGTCCCTCACACATTTCAAGCTTCATGTGAGCAAACAGAACCACTGACAGGGATTAGGTCAGTTCAGGGGAGCTCTAGGCTGCTCTTGTCATGCCTCATGTGAATTTGCCCACCTGAATTTGGTGGCTTGTTACTGCGAACGACCTTGGAATTCAATTCTGTATCCATCCAGGAATAATTTCTGAAAGCCTGCACCATTTATGGGAAATACAGGTTCTAGAATGGTAAGGAGGAAACCAAGGCCCTTTGAGTCTAGAGGACTCCAAAGTGTGTGTTTACACAAAGCATAACATCCATTTCGAGACAGTTTCATTTTAATACAGGAGTCCAAGGTGAAAAATCCCAAAGTGAAGGCAATCATTCCTGCAAACCCATCTCTGGAAAACAGAATATAAAGCTCTACTTCCCAAAGGGAAGTCTTAGGGGAAACTCTCAGAAACTGTCAGGCAGCAAGCCAGCAGTTCCACCTCATATTTTCTGAGCTGCTAACCAAGCTCGATTGTGGATTCAAGAAGAGCTACTGGCAGGTCAAGAAAGCACCCACTGGCCTCAAACACAGGCCACTGGGGTTCAGAAAAATGAATTTTGGTCAAAGTGGCCTTTACTTTTAGCTACAGCTTATCTTGTCCAACACAATTAGAGGAACTTACTTTCTATTCTGGTAGAGTTCCAACCCTGTCAGCAGGTAAATGGACACCTTGCGAAAAAGGCTGTAGTCTTCGTGCCATCTCTGTGAGGAGCAGGAGGGAAGCAGAGCATCAGCTTCATCTGGAACCCTCACATGCATCGTTTGGGGTCCCTGATTTTACCCTCTGAAGTCTTTAAATGTCTCTCATACGTGACGCATAAGTGACTTTAGCCAACTGCAGACACTCCTCCAAGCTCAGATTTCCAGTGTATTCCTTCTCCCTCAGCACCCTCCTGCAGACACCCACTGCCAGCAGGCATGCAGTGACCACTGTGTTGGCCATGCAGCCACGCTCCCCATTTCCCAGTTTGGACAGAGCCAGCTAGGACAGTGTGAAGGATCAGAAGCAGCTCTCTGGTCTCTTACCTTGTACTCCTCCATGTCAACATCGTCAGGACCGATTTCACTCAGCTTTGCCCGTGCCACCTTCATGATGCTGATGGACCTGCTCCATGTGATCGGAAAAGACAAAAAATCAGAACAGTGGCCCTGGCCACATCCAGGTGGGAAAAGCCTACCCTGGAATCCCAGGCACCCACCGTTCATCATAGCTGAGGTTTTTGTCTGCAAACTGCTCAAGGAGGGTCCGTTCCACCACCTGCTGCGGAGCATTGTTCTGCAGGAAGTAGATGAGCACGTGCTGCAACCGGGCATCGTTCTGGGGGGTTGGGGTCTCTTTGGAAAGCAGGTACAGCCGGGAGTACTCCTCATGGAATGCCTGGCAATGGAACACATGTACTGACAGATCCACCCATCTGCCCATGGGAATGCCACAGCAGCCAACATGAGCTCAAACCTGTCCTGTTCCATGGGACTCCGACGGTGACACTTTGCCTCCTCTGCTGGTGATATTCCAGTGGTGAATGGAAGCTCACCAACACCTCAACTCTAAACCAATGGCCCTCACAGCCAGGCAAACCCCACGTGTGAAGTGTGAGCTTCCAAAAGTGCCAGGGTGTCTAAATGCCTTTGAGGGAGGAGGTACAGCTGCCTTAGACAGATTTGGCAACCCTCCTACAAGTGCTCGGGCTGCAAAAATTGACTGGAACACACCTGCAGGAGGTGCAAGAGTATCTTGTGATTTATGTTCCCATAGATTACCAGCATGGATGATTCTTTCCATGTGGTATTTTTAGTTAAATCTACCTGTCTGTAAAATCTAACACCAGCTTCAGCATTCAGCACTGGTTATGCTTTCCAACCCCTGTTCACACAGGCATTTCTTGAGGACATCTTTGACAACAGAGGTCACAGTAAGCAATAATGTTCAGGACCATAAAAACCAAATTTTAAAGTACTAAAAGAATAAGCAGAAAAAAGGAAAGTTGTTGTTTGTCTTGGGAGGAGACTGTTCTCTTACAAGCTCTAAAAATTGTTTTGAACCCACGGTTATGTCATCACAGTAAGAGAGAAGGAACTGAAATGCAGGGCAAAGGCCATTAGCTAGAAAAAAAGCTGCACAAATAATTCCCTTTACATTCCTGATCTGTCAATATGGCACATATTTTCTATTGTGGGAAAACAGATACCCATACAATTGGATTTAACAAACAAATCAATACCTTAACAAGCCCTGCTTCAGACCCATCGCGATCAAAGGTCTGGCGGGCTTTTGCAATAGCCAGGATGACACCTTGCATGGCTGGGCTCAGCATCACCTACCACAAAAGCAGGAGAACAGACACAAACAGGAACAAGGAAAACAGTAACAGACGGGGAAAAAAAGAGACGGCATAGTGAAGAATGGAAGAAACTTTCAAAAGGTAAGGTTTAAAGAAAATTGTATGAGTTACAGGTGTGGTAACTGCGGCTGTGAGTTACTTGCATGCTACTGACTCTATCAATCACATGCACTTTACATGCAGGGCTTTTTTTTAGGCATTTAAGATCTCAAGGCTGGTCACTCCAAACCCTTGAATTTTTAAATTCAACAAGTGAGAAGGTAAAGCATGCTGGCCATGTCCCCACCATTTCCCACTTAATTTTCCTAAGACATGTAAAATGAATGCAGAACCTGTGGTGCAGCAGTTCCTCAAGCCAACTTCACACAAGCACATCTCAAACCTACTCAAGGAGTGACAGCCCCAGTGTTTGTGTGAAATCCAACTTGTGAAAATCAGAGAACTTTCCAAAACACTGCTTGAGTATGTATGAATGAAAGTGGCTAAAGTCAGACCCCAAAAAATCAGTGGGCAGGGTACGTAAATTATGCTCTGGGGATTAAGGTCTTTGACTGGGGACAAAACAGTAACTGAAGCCAGCAAAGAGAGTTGTAAAGAAATTAACACAGGTAGGATGAATTTTGATACAGTTGTGCCAGAAAGAGGACTTAAGACCAACATGCAGATTGATAAATAGAGTGCTCTTACAGAGCTGCTTTTCTGATGACATTTAAAAACGGAATTATGGAGTGATGTGGTCTGTCCCTCTTCCCTTCCACAGTGGGAAAACTAACTTAGTACAGGGCATTGTTCCTATGACAGACACTATCACACCCATCCTTAACCCAGCTCAAAGCCAGCTAACTACAAAGCTACAGGCTAACAAGCAGCAGTAATTAACCCCTGCACTGGGAGCTGTACCTCCTCATTATATCCATCTGCATCGGATCTAACAGGAATCTTCCCCACACTGGGGATTTCCACTTCAGAGACCTGTGAGCTAGTTTGGGCAGCAGCCTCTGCTTCCTGAGTGTCCTGGGGCTGCTCTGCCTGAACTGTGGGGGATGTTTCTCCCAGATGAGCCTTCAGCGGCTCTACCTCCTTGTGCTGTGGCCAAGAAGAAAAAGAAGAAAGAGAGTAAGAAAATCCAAAGCAAAACACAGGAAAGCCAAAGAGGACTGAGCTAAATGTGGCACAGCTACAGAACTTCGCAGAAATGGGAAAAGCAAAGGTCTATCAAGAAGAATAATATGGAGACAAGAAGGGGTAGGTTCTTGGGCCAAGGCTCAGCTCCTACCTCGCACAGAGCTGCCTCGACACCGTTCTTCTCGTAGGCATCAGCAGTGTTGGCAATGGCCTTGGCAGTCTGCTCCTTGGCAATCCTGGCATGCTCCGAGGACAAGGAGCGCACGCTCTGCTCACAGACTGACGATTGCTCTGTCAGAACAGAAGTGTGGTACTAGTGAGCAAGAGCTGCAAGTTTTTTTCTCTCTTGTTTTAACATGTTTTGCAGCTTGTCCATGCAGTTTTACACAGCTGCCGCCTTGTACTGGTTTTGCACAGCCTGGTTTTTGGTAGCAGGGGGGCCACAGAGGTGGCTCCTGTGAAAAGCTGTGAGAAGTTTCCACCATGTCCAGCAGAGCCAACCCCTGATGGCTCTGAAGATGGACATGCTGCTGGCCAAAACTGGGCAAATGAGAGAGAGAGATTGGTAATGCCTCTGGGATTACATATTTTAAAGAAAATCAAAACAAAGTCACACAGTTTTTCTTCTAGTCAGAGAAGAGGAGAAGGTGAGAACATGTGAGGGAAAACAACATGGAGACACCAAGATCAGTGCAGAAGGAGGGGCAGGAGGTGCTCCAGGCGCCAGAGCCGAGATTCCTCTGCAGGCCGTGGTGAGGACCATGGTGAAGCAGCTGTGCCCCTGCAGCCCCTGGGGATCCACGGGGGATGCAGAGATCCACCTGCAGCCTGTGCCGTGGTGCCCGTGCCAGGGCAGGTGGATGCCCGGAGGAGGCTGTGATCCAGCGGGAGACCCGGTGGAGAGAGGGGCCCTTGCTTCCAGGCTGGAGCAGCCTGGCCTTGGAGGCTGCACCCCGTGGAAAGAGACCTACACCGCAGCAGTTTTTGGGAGACTGTGTGCCCGTGGGAGGGACTCACGCTGCAGCAGGTGCGGTGTGGCTGCTGCTCGTGAGAGGGGACCCACATTGGGAAGTTCATGGAGAACTGGCTCCCGTGGGATGAACCCCATGGTGCAGCAGGGGAAGGACTCCCCTCCCAGAGCAGCGGACGGAAATCTTGGTGATGGACTGACCAAACCCCTGTGCCCTGTCTCCCTGCACTGTCAGTGGGAAAGAGGGCGGGGCTAGGGGAAAAGGTATTTTTAAGGGCTTATTTTACTTCTCATTATCTTCCTCTGATTCTGTTAATAATAAATTCACTTTGCAATCTTAAGTTGAGTGTATTTTGCCCTTGAAGTGCCCTTTGCTAATTTTTTCTCTCTCCTCTGCCCAGCTGTGGAGGGGAGGGTGAGCAAGCAACTCTCTTGGGCGCCTGGCTTTGGGCCAGTGTCAAACCATGACACGCCTTCATCCCAGAGGTGAAGGAACTTCACGTGAGCGCGTGCATACCCCTTTCCAGTGGGAATGGCACATGTCATCAGGGACTGCCAAGTAATATTCCCCACTCCAGAGAACGGCACTTGTCCACTCAATATTTATGAAAAAAAGAAAAAGCTGGAAATGAACTGATATTAGCCCATGATTGTTAAGTAAATGGGAAACAGCATTTCTGGGGACAAGCTTGGAAGGGTGCACATGCAAAACCAGCGGAACAGTCTTTTGTACTGTCAGGGCAGAGCCTCCAGCAGCTGCCTTTGCTGCTTCGTTCATGCCTGCTCCTGCACTCAGACACATTTGTGCAAGGCTTCAACACAGTGGTAATGGTGACCAGCTGGCTGTTCCTGGTTCCAACATGGTTTGCAAATTCAGAGTGGGATTACCTGGTCCTGACTCAGAGGAGAGGTCCTGAAATTCAGAAGTAGGCGAAGGCTCCATCTGAGGAATCTTACAAGATTGCTCCTCCTCCCACTCCTCTGCCTCCTGCTCCAGGCGCCAGTTGTCCTCCTGGATGTAGTGTCTCAGTTCTGGGGACAAAGCTTCCACTTCCTTCTGGACCTGTCTAGCCTCTGGGCCCTCACCCTCATCTGGAGGAAATGCAAGACTGGCATAAGGAAACACATTGTGGCAGGGCACCACCCTTAGGGACTAAGGACACACACAGTATCATGGGCAGCCACAAGCAAATTGGCTGAGGGATAAATGAGGAAAGAAGATCAACTTTCTACCGGCTTTGCAGTTTAAGGTGATCCAGAAGCAAAGGTGCAAAAATAAAAACAAATCTACAGACTTATCTAAAACAAACCCCAGTTTTGTTCTACCACTGGACAGCATTTACACAGAGCAATTCCAGAACCAGTGCCTGCTGGTGCAGGTCAGACATCCTGATCCAAGGGCTCCAGCTGTACAGGGAACAGCACTGAACTGCCAACAGCTGGAAAGTTCACAGCTCAGCCAGAGATGTCACACCTTCATCACTGTACAGCACGTAAAGGTATGGGCTGCATGGGTTCCATAGCACGAGTGTCATGCTGGTATTTGTTAGTGCTTTTTAGAACACTTCAGTATTCACTTTTAAAACAGCACAAACCCCAAGCAGCATCAGCTTTAGACAAGTCCTAAAATTTATCCAAAGCAAATGGCAACTTTCTACAGCAGATATTTTTATGCACCCATTGCAAAATGCTTTAAAAAAACAACAAAAATTGCATTAAACAGGAGGAAAAAACCACCCTATGGGTACATTTCAGAACTGTCATAAGAAAACAAAGAACAACCTCCAGATCCTCATCAGACACATTTAGCAATGAACAGAAGACAGCTCTCCATTGTTTCTTTCTATTTATTACATCAAAATGAGCCATGTGTGAAATTATTGGGTTCTTGTACAGCTGTTTGCCGCGTCTAGAGCCACGTGCACAGCAATTTCTCCATGAAACTATTTATACACTGGCACTGCAAACACACTTGTACATCTGAGCCACTCAGATATGGACACCTCTCAGGGAAAAGCTGCACAAAAAAGCCCATGTAGATTCAGTGTAACAGAATCACCAAAGACCAAGCAAACGAGTCAGGAAGCGTGATAAAAATGGGAGAGAGAAAGTAAGAGGCATTTCACATGCCCTTAGGAAACAAATGCTGCCATATGTCTTGGTTTGAAAGACAGGTGTCTACTAAGGAAGGCAATTCCCTTGGACTGGAAAACGTAACCCCCTTCCCTCCTTGCAGGAATTATTACAATTTTGAAATTAAGGGGCTTTCAGGCAAAGATATGAGGAACAGGAATAGTAGTTATTTACTAATAGGTAAATAGCAAGGCAAACTAACACCAATAGCTGTGGCAGTAACAGCGAACAGAACCAGACCCGGTGCAGCCTCCCGGCCGCGGGCCCTTTCCCCTCGGTGCAGTTCCGGGCGCGGCCGCCAGGGGCGCTGGCGGCCCCCGGCCGGGCGGGGCGGGGCCATGGTTCCCCGCGCCTGCAGGGGGCGCTGTGGCGCGGCTCCGGCCG
>VZRQ01000304.1:173183-186363 GCA_013397975.1 Machaerirhynchus nigripectus | reverse complement strand
GGTGGTAGGCGAGATGTATCGAACTCCAGAGCTGCAGCGGGAACCCCAGGACATCTCGGCAGGCAGGGGGTGCGGTGCTACAGTGCAGCGAAGGCTCGGAGCAGCGACAAAGGCAGGACAGGGGCAGGGCAGGGAAAGGCGGGCTTGGGATCCGGGGGTTTTCCCTCGAGGCACCCCAGCAGATGGTGGGATGTCCCTCTTTTAGTGAGATAGGGTGTTAGTAAGTTCCCAGTTCAACAACCACTCTCCCCTGCAGAGCTGCACTCACAGTAGAAGAAAGGCAGCAGAAAGCAGAACCCCGCAGTGGGGACGAATTCTCCCCACAGTGACCACAGCCTTCCCCTCGCCCTCCTGAATGCCGAGAGAACACGAGAGCTAGGGCTCCACCCAACCCCTTTTCCCCAGTCCAAATTTCGTGGCCTCTCTGCCCTACATGAGAAAAACCCCAGGTAAAAGAAGCTAGACAGCTGGACCCCTCCCCCGAGCTGTGGCCATGTTTTTTGTCTCTCTTAAGTATCCAGTCATCACTGTCTCCTAGCAATAGCAATACATATGGGGGAAAATTCCTGAAGAGAAAAAAAAAAACAAACCAAAAATACAAAGGGAGAACTCCTAAAACCCCAACACCATATAAACACTACAAAGAGTCAAAATGAAGAACACCAGCACTAGATGCATGTTAAACGTGGCAAAAGGGCAGTGTGAGTCTGTACACACATAAGGTGCTGCTTCCAGTCTCACCCAAACGCTTCTCCTGGCTGTTTTCAGCCCTATCAGATATTTAGAAATGAAGAGAGCATGAAGGAAATCATTTCAGTCCTATCTGGGGTGAAGTTTTGTGCTTTGTCAAAAGACAACTGTGCCGGGGAAGCCGAAGAACATAATGACCATGCAGGCCAGAGAAACACACCAGCACACAAACATCTCATTAACCAGCAGTTGTGGCTCTGTACCTGCGCCAACATGGGACACCTGTTCACTGATGTACATCAGGCAGTAGGCACTGGCATTCCTCAAGCCTCCAAATGACTCTCGCTCCAGCTCTTCCCATGATGACTCTGTCACCCAGATGTCATTGTATTTGAGCCATCTTTTCTGAGGCTGGTCATATATGAAGGCCCAGTAGTGCCCAGCATTTGCTTGCCCTTCATGGACCAGGACTGCGTGCAAACGATAAGGAACCTGCAAAGTGACGTGGACATCATTCAGATGTGCGATTAGGGACTCATTCTGCCTGACCTCTGTACACAAACAGCAGGAGTGTTTGTAGGTGTAGCATGGCAGAGGAGTTGACCAATTTGATATATTTCTTACTATGTGAAAACTAACTTTTAAGGAAAGAAGAAACAAGATTTTCGTAAGTAAATCTTTCTCTGCTTCATCACTGGAAATTTAAAAATACAGTGAAGAGGGCAATTTAAACCAACATCTACTAAGGAAAATGAGGATCAGCAATACTAGTTTAATATTCACGTACTGAAGCCACATTTCCTACCTGTTGGAGGAGGGGGTCACAGTACATTTGTTCAATGGACAGGTTGATTCTGGCAATAGACTCCTTCAGATCTGCCAAAAACATCATCAGTGAGAGAAATGCATAAAAATTAATGACTACTCATCAGGCTATGCTAGCCCCTTTCACTTCAAAGAGTTTGAAGCCATGCAGAGACTATCAGATAGACTCAACACCAGAGCTCAAACATGGACAAAATTATTTGTATTTCAGGCTGTATCCAGCAAAGCTACAGAGGGGAAACCAGGCTGGCATTCAGGAGGAATATCACTACAAATGCATTTGGGGCCAACCTTGCACGTCTTGTTCGATCTCGTTTCTCCACCGCTGCAGACACGTTTGAACTAGGTTCAGCTCTTCCTCAGAGACCACGTGAGGAGCTGGACGTTCAGATAGTTCTGCTGGTGAAACAGGAGGCTGGAGCTCCATACTGGAGTTCTGCTGCAGTGAAGAATTTGCCACAAGGAAAGCTTCGTTTTCAGTCCTAACATCGGTCCTTTCTTGTATGCTGTGGAGCAAAAGTAGTGGGCAGGTTTTTCAATCTTTCTCTAGTTTTTCTTTTTTTTTGGAAAAGAATATGAAATAAACCACATAAAAATTACTCCAGAGCTGGAGCAGGATTTCTTTCCAGAGTGGTATAAAATGTGGAGAGAACATGTACACTGAAAGGTACTTCTTCCTTCACAGACCAAACTAAAATACAGGAAAAATACTAGGGAAAATTCTTATAGAACTCTCCAAGCACAGATCCACAATGAGCAATTCTAAAAATTCCTTCCATTACTACTAAGAAACGTGTATATTTACTCAGCTTAATTTAGAGTGTTAAACCAACCATGCTGGCCAGGGTTATAATAATCCAATATTGCTGTAATTTACTGGTCAATGAAGCAAAAGAATGAGCAGCCTAACCAAAAAGAGCACATAATTTAGTTCTTAACTGCTGCTTAGGCAAGGAATATAGGTATGCTTTTGGACAAGGAGAAAGAACAGACCAAGATGCAGTGTTCTATTTACACCAACAAAACCAAATGACCAGCAAAGCACTGACCCACTACTTGCACAAGCATTTGCACAGTACAGCATCATGTTCACCAGTGCCCAGATAAATAACCCACTTTTGGAATGCCACCCAGGACCATTTAGTTGGGAGGTGAAGTGTTCTCCTGCGAGTCCTTTTTATTTCTGTTTACTGACCCGTTTGGCTGTGAAAGCACTTCCAAAACATGAGGCTTGGCTTGGGAGTGCAGGAGTGTTGTTTGAGAGCTCTGAGCAGAGGAAACAGCCACAGCTGACTTTGTAGCAATGAACTCAAGCACATACTGCAGCATGTCAGGCAGTGGAAAGCAGGCTGGGCCAGAGCCATATTCCATGTACCTATGGAAAAACGCAAGGTGTTGTACGAATGAAGGAGTGAAATGGGTTAAACCTCATGGGACAAAAGAAGAACAACTTTTTCTGTAATGTACTACTGGGCTTCCTCACCTCCACTGCCAGTGCAGCTGACAGTGTCAACTGTGCTCTTTAAAGAATTTATTCCTGTAACAGTATCAGTAAAATTTAGAAACCATCGAAGAGACAGGTTTTGTTTTTGAAAATACACTTCCTCCCTCCACATGTTTCAGAACAAACGTTGCTGTTTCTCCTTCCCCTACAAGTTTCTCTGCTATTGGAAAGCTCAGTTAAAAGGAAACACTTGCAGTCTTCCAGAGGGCATAAAAATAAAGCCAGCTGACTACTCACCTTTCCAGTTTCTGCTGCAGAGTCACCATTTTCTCCTTCAGTCTCTTAATTTCCTCTCTTTTCATCTGAATAAGATCTTTATTGCAGTAGAGGTACCTAAACAGAAATACAGAGCCCCGTTTGCCAGGTGAGATTTGTTTACTTCTAACAGCCACAACCTTCTGTAAATATTTTAGAATCTTTCCTTGTTCACCCACCCAACCTTTTAAGTTTCTTTATTTATAACAAAGCAATAGCTTTAAACATACTGGGGAGGTTTAAAGGTATTTACTCTTGTATGTTTACAAGAGGACAACTCACCTGTCCATATATATAGTCTGGGGAAGCTCTAGCTTGGTGTGAATTTTCTCTGGCTGTCCTAGTGACTGATTGAACTTAAATCGGGAGAGTTCAAAGGTCAGAACTGGTGGCAGTTTTGTAAACCAGCGCTGTAACAAAAGCAGAAATGCCCCCGAAGGGACTTGTTTTAAGATGACTGCTAATGGCACATTTTAGACGGATCCTATATGATTTCAGACTGATTTAGAAGTCTCTGTCTTTAAGCACTGAATCAGGTTTCATTTGCAGAGTGACTAGTCAGAAAGCCAAATTTTGCAAGTTAAAAATGTATGCTTCCATTTTACATTTTTACTGTGAAAAAGCCTCATAATTGCTCTCAAAGTTACTTGTCACTGTCTGAAGCATCCAGCTTGATGGATTATTAACAAGTCCAGCACTGAATTTCACAAATTAGCAGAGGCTACACACAATCTGCGCATCATCTAAGAGCCCCCAAGAGAATTCTTTTCTGAGGTAGATCACATGCAGTGATGAACAAACCAGGAGTCCTCCTGCAGCACCAGATTCCTTATCCTCTCTCAGTCTGTTTACAAACTACTTGATTTAGGGAATTTAGAAAAGGCTTCCCCTTTCTGTAGCTTCATACACTATTTCAAAGAACCATGCTGAAAGAAAAATTCTCAGTTGAATTTACACTTCCTCTTGGTCTTCCTGGATTCACAAAGACTTCCAGCATCCACTGCCAGAAACCTTCTTCACCTATCTTAGCTTGGCAGTACCCACTTCATGCTCCCCTCTGGATTCAGGATGAGCACACTAAGCTCATTTTACTTTATGGGATTCATGTCAGATATGGTGCTACAACAAACCTCCCCCACACCAGAGCTTTCTAAGAAGCAGCCCATAACCACAAAGAAGGAATGATTTATGCTCCTATAGTCTGGAAGAAGTTCCTGGTAATCCCACTGTTGCTTTGAATTTCAGCACACTTGCCTAGGTGCTCAAAAGACAAATTCACCTTATTCCCTATGTCCCCTATCATGCCACCCTTTACCCACCACATCCTACGAAGTGAAACTAAGATGCACAATTTTCCCAGTAAGGCTTCTCAGAAATTAAGCCAGAGCCTCTTCCTCCTATCTGTGCAGACCAAAGAATTAAAACATACCAATGATTGGTCAAATTTCCCTTGATTTTGGGAGAAGAATTTTGAGGAACTAAAAAACTTGGATTGAAATGAATCTGCCTGATGAGCTCCAACGTGCCTTTGTCTCCAGTGCCAGCCAACACCAGCTTCACCCACCTCCCCTGTAAATGCACCTAAACTGCTTCAGGCAGAAACCAGGAAAACCCAGAACAAACATTTGAGTCCAGAGTCAGAACAGGGCTCCCCTGCCCAATACTTTGTTTCTCCTTTAGTTTAAACCACAGCAACACAATTTTCAGAGATTCTCATAGAACTGAAATACTCTTCCCTGCCCCGCCTACACCAGATACTTTTGCCAATGTTGTTTCCCAGCCCTCGTCCAAGCTAACTTTTGCTGCACTTACACACAGAGGATGCTGAATGCAATGGTGCTTCTTCACCTTGCTGCAGCTAAGTTTTTATGATTGGTTTGTGATTAGTGAGATTAAAAAAAAAAGAAATAAAATCATCACAGTCAGAAAATAAGAGTGAAAGCAAGAAGAAAAACTCCAAACTGTACACAGCATAATAGGGAGAAAGAGACAAATTCCAAATGGCATACCATGAAGTTAAGCACTGTACTTTTACCCTCCGAAAATATGGAGGCAGTAGGTCTCCCCCTACTCAGGTACAGGTAGGCTTCAACAGAAAGAGGGAGACTTGATCACACTTGACTCAGAGGCAGACGTTGACCTTTGCAATTTAAAATAAAGTCTTTGAACTGGTTACACAGGACAACACATCTTTATAAATCAGCAAAGATTTAGTGTCTCACCACCTAACACTAACAGACATTTACATGAGATTCCAGGTATCCAGAAAATGTTTTGTATTCAATTCTTAGAGAACACTCACAGCTGACATTTAAAGTTATCAGAGTACATGACACACCCCTGCACTGTGTGTGCTGCCCTTTTCTGCAGCAGGCAACCAAAGGTTTGACAAAAAAGGTCAAACTAACCTCCTGTCCATACTTCACTGACTGAGATGTTGTTGCCTCATCCATCTCTCCCTCCACCATGGCTCCTTCCAAGCACTCATTCAAGTTCCGGTAATCATTTACCTGAAGGGGATACTGACCAAAGGTCTCAATCTTGGAAAAAGTGTTGCCTGAATGATGGAAACCATACAGAAACCATGAGCTAACTCAAGAGAACAAAAAATTCTGGTTAACTCTGAAACACTCAAAGGAGTTAAAAAGTTGAATCTACCAAAGCCTTAACTCACCCTCATGGACACCCTCGGTCAGGAAAGTCCCGTAGAAGAGCTGCACCATTGGGTTTTCGGATTTGTCCCCAGGGCTCCTGTTTCAGAGAGCAAAAGCACACTTTCATTTGCAGCTGGAGGCTGCAAAAAAAACCCAACTTGTAATCTAAGCCTCTGCTTGGGAGCCTGCAGCCAAAAGTACAGTTCTCTATCCAAGCACTAAATAAAGAGGAAGCTTCTCATTAATTTTCACATTCCAAAGCACATTATAACACTTATACTGGCAAGAGTGGAAAAAAGTTAAGGTGCCAGCTTGTGAAAGGAAGTTTCAAACACCCAGAGCTTTTCTGTTTACCAGGGCTGCTGAGCTTCCCTCAAAAGCCAGTTTACTCTGCAGGCCATATCAGCACTGAGTGAAGTCCCACACTCACCAACAGGAGATGCAGACACAACATTTCAAGCTTAAGAAGCCTCATCCACAGGAAACAAAGAACACTCATTTGCTCAAAATTTTCACATAAAGTCCTCTCATTAAAACTCCCCTTAGGTCAAACTCCCGAGATCACACAGAACTCACGTGGCATTCACAGTGAGCTGGAATGTATCCTCCAGCCAGTCCAGTAGTTTGTGTGTAAATTCACTCACATCTTGCTAGAAGAGAGACGAAGTGGAGAGTCAATCGTGACACCCAGCAGAAAGCGTTCCCCCAGTCTGCTGGTGTCACAGACCCACTAAACACAACCTGACTGGTACTGCTGTACCCACTCAGCTGAACTATGTGTGAGACTGAACTGCTGTGCTGAGTTAGACTGATAATGAACACCGCTCATCTGAATACTAGATCAGAAGAAATTATCGTGATCGCTACCCGACTATGCAGACGGCGCTGGGTAGTGCCATGCTACGCTGGCTGGTTAATTAGCACACATGTGCATTCTGCTCTAATGAAACAGGGACAGCTGCTTGTTGGCTGACAAACACGGGATAAGGCCTCTGAAAGTACCAGCAGGATGAGGCAAAATGGGGTCCCTGTGGCTGCGACTCCTGGTTTGAAAAGAGCAAAAGGCTTTTCAACATGGTTTTACCTGTGGTTGTTCAGCAGATCTAAATACATCCCTCAAGAGTTCCAGTGCTGCAGAAGGGTCTACGAACTTACGCCATGTTCCCAGCATTAATGCAAACAGACACTGAAGTTCTTGCATGAACGCAATATTTCTTTTTCCCTGCATTGCAAAAAGAAGAAAAGTCAAAGCCTTCCTGCAGCTCTAAAAAGCAGCATCTTAAAACTTAGTGCTACTGAACACCACATGCACATATCGTAAAAGGTACCCAACGAGCTGCACACTGGCTCAAATACCAGTTCCTCTACTGTGGGTGCAAACCAACGAGTAATCTGGAGCTGCCAAAGAAGTTTTATGGGAAAAACATCTCCACGCACAGCAGTTAAAGTCTCTAGAGGACAGGGGTACAAGAAGCAGCTCTTTTTTTTTCCTATCCTGATTCTGTCTTTGAGAACTTCCCAAATTTGTCTTTAATGTAGCCAGATGATTTTAAAGCCACAGGTCTCAGATGGCCCCAAATTAAATCTGATTAGAGAAGGAGCAGAACGCTACACCACAAAAGAAGGAAACTTGACAGCGTTACTGAATCAAAACTTACAGTGTGACGACAACTTTCAAGCATATTCTGTGGGAGGGAGTACCCAAGGACTAGCCTCCGGAATTCTGGCAACTGAAACAGAGACTGAAAGGAGAGGAGAGGTAAAGCTCAGTCAGCACCTGCAAGGATCAGACTCACTACAATCTGATGCCTTGTTGTCACTCTGACTTGACAGGTTTATTTTGTGAACTTTACATTCCCAATGGTCCTGTGTTACTGAACGCATGTTTACAATGTGAGCAGCCCCTGTGCTGGACCAGCACAGAATCAGAATAATAGAATTAACTAGGCTGGAAAAGACCTTTAAGGCCATCAGCATGTTAGTACCCACCCAAGGACAAAATCTCATCCTGCCATTTCTAGGATAGATATAAACCTTTTAGGAAAGACCATTCTATTCAGCACAGGCAGGCTCAGAAAAGCACCCAGGAACAAGCCATGGTGAGAAAAACCCATTTGCAGCTTTCTTACTTCCTCTCAGAGCTGAAGACAAATGATTAACATCTCTCTGCTGATGTGAAATGGTTAGGAGAGGCAAATCTGCTCAGTTCCACTTACCATCGTCTCTTCTTCAGGTTATTACTAATAATATATGCTGCCTAGTTGTTTATTTGTCCAAGCATCCATGCCAGTGTATTCCATTAACTGAAATACGATACACCATGTGTTATTGAGCCAACAATAACTGCCGTAAAATTAAATTATCAGTTCACTTTGCCAGGCAAGCTTCTATAGTTTCAGTAGGCACTTGGCCATCGCTGCACAACTCCCTGCCTACAGACACGCAGATTCTCTGTATCTGTAGCTATTTTTAAGCAAAGCCTATTTAACTGCTCTTTGGCTCTTTCTGTACAGGCCCAGAACACATCACAGTCACTTCACATAAACCCAGAAGTTTCTGTGTTTGAGCCGGGTCATATTCACTCATCTGCATACAGTGACTCCCTCACAAAACTTCTGCATGTTTACTTCTACCTGAGAAACATTCTGACTGCAAGACCACAGCAAGTTTGATATCAGAAAAAGAGGACTTTCTTACAGGTTACCTGTATAACAGCACTAAACCAACACGTGTTTCCTATATTTTTCATTCCAACAGGCCAGTCACCCGCTCTTCTCCAGTCATTCTGCTTGGGGCTCTCTACCCACAGAGAGAGCGTTTCAGAGCGTTTCCTTTTGGAGCGGTATTTGTTTTCAGTGGAATGGGTGTCCTGTGGTCTGTCATGAGAGAGAAACATTGTGCTGTAAAACACCTCCCAAAGATTCCCTAGAGCTACAGGAATCAAACTCCCCTCCAGCCAGTAGATGTCCACCTGCCAGGTGATCCATGTTAGTTCTGCAGTTACCAGCTTCAGAACCCACTTATGATACCCAGGAAAACCAAATTGGGGGGCCATTTACAGCCTCACTGACCTTTCAGCTGCATCCCTTTCTGCAGCTGGAGCTTTTGGTGATTCCAGTGGTCTGACAGTGTTGGCTGTGCAGAGGTTGTCTTGGTTGTGAGGAGCAGGCTCAGCACTAACATCTAGAGGCGGAGGCAGCATTCTGATCAGTTTTCCACCACCAGCAGCAAAATTCTCTTTAAAAGGAATTTCTAGGAAACATCACACTTCACAAATGACTCTTCAATCAATACAGGCAAAATTTTCTAGCTCAGGTTTTAAACAGCAATCCTTTTTCAGATCATGCCAGGCAACCTAAGAGCCACTGAGCAAGCTGGATGAGGAGAACAGAGCAGAGCATGCAGCTGGGCACTACTCAGATTTCCTCACAGCCAAATTCAGAGCTTAAGGAAACAGTTCAAAGCTCTTGAAAGAATGAGACAGGACCATCAGCATTTTAACTGTGATGTGTCACCTCCAAACATTATTAAAACACTCCTAAGTGATCAATACTGGCAAAATCTGCACCAGAACAGAAGCTGGAGGGATGTACTGCTGGAAGAAGCAGGGAGGATGGATACTTCCCCTCTGAGCTCACACAAACACATGAAGCTGTAGGGGTGAGAAGTGAAGGACTTACCCTGTGGGAGTTGTTTGCCCACCGTGCTCCCTTCCCAGGCAGATGGCTCTGCAGCGGCTGGGTCCTGCACTGGCTCTGGAGCAGGGTCCTCTGTCAGGAAGGTGACTGCTTCCATGAAGTCTCCATCAGCAGCCTGGTAGGATGATAGGGGAAAAGCGAAGCACCAGTGAGGAGCAGAACAGCAAAGGATTTACCCTTCACCTCTCATGCATCCAGGCTGATCCTGGATCACTCTTACAGGCCATGCATGGACCATTCTAACAAGGACCAGCTCATTATCAGCTAACAAACACACCAGCAAACACCTGTGTGCTATGGTGGGCACGGGCCTGAACTTGCCTGACTTTTTCAACAAAATCAGAGCTCTCTTTCCCCAGAACAATGGCAATATACACAAACCTTTAGAGCAGCAAGCAGGAATGCTGAATCCTGAATTCCTGTGATCTCTTTCATTTGGTTTAAGAGCACCTGGCAATCCTATGTGCAATAAATAAAGAAAGCTCATGTGAAAAGGTGACCAGGATGGACATTAAGCTGTATCTGCAAGGCTTGCTGAGGGCTCAGCGGAGCACTGTTTTTTTCCTTCCTTTCTGCTGACAGACTGACACACAAGCCCAGTCACGCTTGATGCAAATACCAACATAAGCTTGAACACTGCACTCAGGTTTTTCACCCTCCTAAATTCACAGACTAACATTCAATCCCTTGCATCCTCAGGAGAATGAAGGCAGGCCCGGGAGGACAGGCTACCCCCACTGTTGGCTGTGGGCTGTGCAGCACCTGCAGTGGGAAGGGGCTTCCCCACCCCCCTGAGGCAGCGGCATGTGCAGCTGGACATATAAGGCGGCCGCCTGCTCCCAGGGCACTGGCAGGAGCTATTTTCAGATTGGTGGCACATGCCATTTGTGCATGTCACTTCTCACTGACAATAAGGTGTCAGAGCAAGGGCCCAGGAGCCTGTTACTGCTCCTCCTTCCCACTCCACACAGACCACTTGAGGTATGGCGAGACACTCACTGCTCAAGGCCCCAGGGTACGGTTCACAACCTTTGGCCAGTTCAGCCACTCAAAACAAACGATTACAGAAATTCTCTTTACCAGACGTATAAAAACTTTGCAGCCCAGGCCTACCACAGGGTAGTCACTGCACTTGGCAAGCACAGATAACCTCAGTCAATGACTACCAGGAGAGGCATCTCTTCACAAGAAGCCTCCCGGTGCTGGGGGTCCCACCACCCCTGTCCGTGGCTGCAGTTCAGCTGATGCTGCTGCCAATGGCTCAGTCTGGGTGACAACTGAGATGCAGCTCCTGGCACTGCAGGTGGTATGGGAAGGACATTACAACAGGAACAACTGCTAGGTCTGTGTCGAGTGTCCTGATTTACAGAGGCTGGCTAGGATCCTGCTGTGAGCACAGCCCAGTTCCTCAAGATCACACTTTTAATTATCTTAACCAGCAAAGCTAAAGGCAAATGAATTCAAGTTTCTACCTACTCTCACCTTTGAGAAAAAACATAAGCTGCTTCCAGGCCACTGGAGCACAAGTTTCACCCACTGAGTAATGAGTCAACTACTTTTTGAGCCCCCCACATATACTGGTGATGGATGCTACTCCACACACAAAGACAGCTGTTGACTGTCATGTTAACATGTCAGCTGTTAAAACAAAAAAACTCCTAGATTATTTTCGGTGGGAATTCTCTTATCAGGTTATTCATGGCAGTCCCATTTGAAATAATATTTTTACTCGACTTTTACAAGAAAGAGCACATATGTGCGTTCAACCCCCCTCAACTCATCCCACACACTCTTTTTATCCTGAGAAAAGCCAAGATGCACTCGAACACCTCAGCAGCTCCAGAAGGAGCTGCCTGATGAGAAGCCAAGGCTAGAGTCTCGGGGTGGGCATACTCTCACAACGGCAAACCACTTAAATCATGTTGCTAATTTTGCTGCCTTAGCGCGTGCCGTGCATGTCGGCTGACCCCACCTTACGCCTCAGGGCGGATTTTTCCAGTGGAGAAAAAAAACCCCAAACACCCTTGCTAATACACTGCATTATAATAATGAAATCTGAGGCAGGACAGGGCATGATATTCTGGGGTTTTTCTGTTCCAGCAAACAGAGAACTCAAAGGCGGCTGTAAGCATAAAAGCCAATTACTGATTCTCTGCTCTAAGTTACCATTTAATATTTCAATGATTTCTGCATGCTTTTATTCAGCCTTTGAGAAAAGGTTTGTGCTAACAGCAGAGAGCTTATCCCGTACCACTTTTGAGAGGCTTATGGCTGCCTGGCAGCCCACAAAAACCACCAGGAACCACACTCTGTGCAACCAATCTGTTAAGATTTTGGGGAGTGCATGTGGTTTTGTTGCCGTAACTAGTCTGGTTATTGTTTTCTGAGGTTACGCACCATGGGGCTATAAAACAAGCTCCGTAGCTGGTAATTAACACCAGTGTACTGCTGCTGCTAACACACCCTGCACTTGCAAACCCAAACTGAACCAAAGCCCTACCTGCTGGAAAAATAACAACTCAAACCCAAATCCTATTAGTATTAAATTACAGCAACAGGAGATGACTACAAAACCCAAAGGCTGAGAGGAAGGAGGGTATTAGAGATAAAATTACAAGGTCAGCCAGGAATGATGGAACAGAAAGGTTTTGCTGTTTTCCCTGCTCCAAGGTGACTCACTGCCCTCAAAAGTTTGTTTTGATGAGAAACTGTGAACAGGGAAGGGAGCAAATGCAGTGCAGGAGTTCAAGGGGGTTCCAGAAATAACTGCACACAAGGAGGAAGGTGGTACCACAGAAGAGGCACACAGAGCCTTGGCCTTCAGCCTCTGCCCCTCAGCCACGCTTTTTATCGTGGTGGAAAACGGATATGGAGAAGGCTGGAAACCCACAGGCGGCAGCAGGAGCAAAGCCCACTTTCCTGGCCAAGGCTTTCACAAACTATTATCCCTCACAAGAAGAAGAGCAGGCAGCGACCTCGTCCTGCATTAATGTGAGCAAGATGCACACAGTGGGCACTGTCTGGTCACCGCCCCCACAAGACCGGGGCACGCCTGCTGCACTAATGCCACTTCTAACGCACAACCAAAGGGCCGATACCCTCATCCCATCCCACCCTGTAACTCTGACCTCTCTGAAACGCATCTCTCGGGTCCTAAGAGCACAGAGATGCTACACAACAGTGCAGACCCCTGTGTCAAATCGGGATGGTCTGGGCTGCAGTCCCCTGAGCACTGACACAGCCTCGCTCCAAGTCCGGGTCCGGCTCCCTTCAGAGACAATTTACGCAGAGCCCTGAAGCTTCGGAGCAACACTTTTCGTTAACTTGCTTCAGGAGATGCTGCTCGGCGGCGGGGAGGGAACACGCGTTTCTGCTCTGCAGAGGAGGAGGGTGTCTGAGCGCCCGCCCGAGCCCCTTCCCGTGGTACCGGCGCATCGCGCGCGTTACCGCGCGGAGCCCGTTATTCCCAACGAAACACGCGCGGACGGGACCGCGGCCCGACGGGACGGGGCACCGAGAGCGCGCAGAGCGGGGAAGCGCTGCGGACCGGCCCC
>VZRQ01000304.1:142352-172789 GCA_013397975.1 Machaerirhynchus nigripectus | reverse complement strand
CCGCCATTTTTTAACCCTCTTTTGGTCCAAGCTGCCTCTGACACGTGTCCGCCTGTGCTGGCCCGGGGCTGCCAGGGCGGCAAATGGAGGATGCACGAGGGGACTGGGGTGCTCCAAGGGTGGATGCGCCCCAGGGGAAAACCGCGAGGAAAAGGTTCAAAACAACCGAGGGGCCGGCACCTGCTTCCTGTTCCGTCCAAACCCATACTTTGCTAGGCCTTGGCAAATCAGCAGGAGATAGGCATTTCTCAGACTTGCTGAGCCAAAGGGCTCTGTGTTTTCTGCACAGCCCAGATTCTGCCTTTCTCTTAATAAAACGATGCTGAAATGGGCATTTCCCAGCAAGGGGCCCCCGGGGGCTGTGCAGGGTCCAGGTGTATCTGTGCAGACCCCACGCTGTCCGCAGCACAGCCGTTGGAAACGCGGATGAGATTGGCTCAGGCACCTGGGCAACTTGGCTCGACCTGATGAGCCAGCAGGGCTGAGCTCTCTTGGAAACAGGTGAAAAACTGTCCTCCTGCATCATCAGGAATGTGTCAGTTGCAATCGCCAGCCTGGGTTTCTTCCCCACCGGACACTGAAGCTCCTGCAACACTGAGGGCATTGGCATTTCCAGTGGAGCTGTGGCACTGCAGGAGGAAGGGGATAGTAGGGTCAGACGGTGCCTCTGCCATACCCTGGTTGCCAATTCTCCTACGAAAATGCCCTTTCCCAGCTGGGTGGGCATCTCCCACACTTGTTTTCCTGGGCAGTCACAGACCATCCCTTGCCTTTTGTTTTGGAAGAGGTGTGGGAATCTCAGTGTAGGCTGTTCTGGGATTGCCTCGGCTCCCTGGTTCTCACAGGTACTCCAGATGAGGAATTCAGGAGGCAAGAGGGAGGAGGTAGCAGTGTAGATAAGGTAAAACTGAGGAAGCTGGTGTTAGCCAATTTCCCTGATGTGCAAAGGAAAAACAAGACAACCAGTGATGCTTAAATGCAACAAAGTAAGAAATTCCACTCATTTTGGGAGCCTGCCAGGCTATTAATAGTGAGAGATAGGGTCGTAGTGCTGGGCACTGTGATTTTCACTCTGGGACCCCCATGTACTGCTGAGGGAATGGTGCTTTACCTGAACTTCGTTGCTTGGGGAAGGGTCCCCAGGATTTTCCTACTTTAAAAAAACTATTAAACTTAAAAATTCTGAATGTCCCAGTTACAAAGATAAACTCAGACCCGTATTTTTAGCTCCCAGTTTGTCCAGTCTGTGTTTAATGTTTAGCAGCCTGATAATTGCTATGATAACTAAGTAGGGTGTAGAACAATTTGTTTTCAGCATTAAGTGCAGTCACAGCGCTGTTACATCCCAGATAATTTACCGTGGGGGAGATTGTACACCTTCAGACAGAGCAAGCTGCAGATATGCCCTCTCCTTCCATGTCCTGAGAGCTTTCCGTACAGCCTTGACTGAGCAAAAGGAAGCAATGAGCGCTTTAAAAATAAAAAAAAAAACCAACCAGATGGAGTGGACTGTCTTCTGTCACCGTCCCCTCCAGGGCTGTCCCCACACACTGCAGCATGTCTGACCTCTCAAGCACTGCCACAGTCCTCTGTGGATTGAATTCCAACAGAAACAAGAGGCAGAAGACTTTTCTGCAAGACTTCTTCAGACACAAGGCTTTTATATCAAGGCAGTCATCATGTGCACAATCCCTGCTGCAAACCTGCCTTAGGGGTGGGGACTCTTCCAAGGTGGCAGCATGCAGCCACAACAGCACTGGAACCCATTGTCCCTCTCCCACCCAGTGAGCCTCCGGCACAGGTCTCCTTCAAAAGTAAAAGGAAAAAGGATAAGACAGTCACAGAAGAAAAAACAGCCGAGTCCTCTCTCAGCAAGGCAATTCTTGCCTGACCTTGGACGGTGCTCAGCCTGTGACACAGTTGCCGTCCCACTCAGTATCATCCATATCTCCTTCATTAACAGCAGTGGGCTCCAAATACCTTCATGTACTTATTATTACCTGGCTTTAGTGGTAATGAAACAGTGGAAGAATATTGCAAACACCTGAAGGGTGTCTAATGGAAGAGAGGACTTGAAAGGAAAGCGCTCCCATCCCTTCTCTGGGGGATTTAAAAGCATTTGGGCTCCTTCACTGGGGTGAGGACAGGCTTGGTACCTGCAATGGGCAGTTTTTGGCCTCGCCAAGGGCCATGCAGTTTGCACCCATGGGACAAAGCTACCAGCATCCCCAAATTAAATTAAATTAGCCAAGGGCACCACACTAAGCAGCTGTTCATGGCATTTGCTCTGTGCTTCGGTCTTGGAGCTGCACAAGGTGAGTGCCAGAGGAGAGATCCTGTGTGCCCCCTGGCCCTTTGCAGTGATCCAGGGATGCAAGCAAGCCCAAGCATCCCTGAGGACCACTGCCCCTGGGTGCAGGGCCCCATGGGAGTGGGGGCTGCTGTGAGCCTGGTCATGCCCATGCTGGCAGCCCTGCCTGCCTGCGGTGTTTATTTCATGTCTCGCAGTGTTAAATCATAGCAGACATGCAATTCGGGGAGCATGAGGCTCTGTAATGGGTGGCCTCGGGCGCGTGATGGGGCCGGGGCCATCAGGCAGCTGTGCTGCCAGGGCTCCTTGCTGATGCTTTATTGCTTTTGACGCTCCAAACGCGCTCTGAAAGGCGAGCCCTGGCAGCCTGGAGCAGAGCTGCTTCTGTCTCCTGCCCGCTCCAAACTGGTGAGCACCAAAATTGAGGCCTCCCTCCCTGTTCCCACTGTGGTCCTCAGCCTGGCTACAACACCCCATCCTGTGAAGAGCCCAGCCATGCTCCTGCCACAGCCCAACAGCCCCCAGCATATTCCATGGCACGGGGTGGGAGCTGCCGAAGGAATATAGTGCATAATGCTGCGCACCCAGGACTTGGGATGAGGTCAGGTTGGGGTGAGGAGGGAATGCAGAGCATCACTTGTGCCGTCACATGTTGGGGATCTTGTGCTTGTGCCCCTGTGCTCTCCCCAGCCTCTGAGATTGCTGCACCTCTGGGCTAAATACCTGCTTGCCCAGGCAGGGAACCTGCTCGCAGCATGGCTGCTCCAGGAGAGAGGCCCGAGTGCCCACCCCGGTGCAGAGGTGCTGCCATGCCTGGCTGCAGTGGCGCCTGGACAGGACGTGGGGCTGAGCTGTGGGAAGCCCCAGGCACTGAGCACTTCGATTCCCAGAAAAGCAATTACCGTGCAGCAGATTACAGGGCTAATAAAATCCCATTATGCTATTTCGGAAAGTAAATCTGATCTGGGCGCTGCCGATTGATATCAGCCATCCCACAAAATGTCCCGCAAGAGCCCCCTGCGTGCGCGCGTAACACGAGGCTACAGTAGATCACACTAATTAGATATCCAATAACAGGAGGGCTGATAGGAACTACATTAAAATCTCTTTAAGTTGAAGATGTAAATCCCAAGGGAAAAAATTCAGAGTTAATGATGCTGCAGCAGAGGCTCCGCTGGAGCAGTCCACGTCCCCTTGGCCTCATCCTGCTGGCTGCAGACACAGGAGGCTGGAGGAGAGGGGGCAGAGCAGGGCACAGTCCCCAGCACCATGGCGGCGCTGCCCGTGATTTTCATTACCCAGATTCAATAAGGGGAGAGCGCCATGAGCTGCTGGCACTCCCTGGGAGGTGACTTGCCAGCCACTAACGGAGCCGAGAAATCAAATTAGCCCCAGCTCTGCTCTTGCTCTCTCCCTGACACCGCTGTTGGCAGCCAAGGGGGAGTTCATCAGAGCCCCGCACTAATTCTTATCTTGTTTAAGTGACTCCATGCCGGCATCTGATGCAATTTGCTCTACGCCACTGCTGCAGGCTTTGGTCCCTGCCCGCTGCTTCCCCAGGATTTCCAGAATCTGGCAGCTTTGGCGGGCATAGGCACCTGCAACACACACAAGGACAGTGTAGACATACAGGAATACAGGAGATTATAGAGGCTGAGGGTCGAGGGAAGGCTCCCCTGCCAGGCAGAGGGACATTGCCCAGCCCAAGGCTATGATGTTGTGATGTGGAGGGATGAATGCGCAGCCTGAGCAGGGCATCCATGCATGCGTGGACACTGAAGGCCTTTTGACTCTCAATAATACCTGACCAGGCTTTGCTTCTAGTCTTGCTTGCCCCAAGGTGTTAAAATATTTTGGGAAACTGAAACCAGTAGGAAGCACTTTGTTTGCTGGAATTCACAGCAAATGCAGTTTGCTGTGGTGAAAACAGATGCTGGTGTAGATGCAGGTCCGAGGGTTTGGGGGAAAGCTGCTGCCCCAGGCAGGGGTGCCAAGGGCTGGCTGCACGTGCTGCCCCCACCTGCGACTGTCAGAGTCACTGTCAGTGGGACAGACCCACCTGCCACAGGGTGTGAAGGGGAGCCCGGTACCTCCAGAGCTCCCCTCTCCCCTGCTGAAGGAAACCCGCCCTGTGTCAGTACCACATCCCTGGACAGGCTCCCCTCCCCTGCCTTTCAGAGGGTTTCCCCTGTCTTTCCAACTGCTGAGGATCTCCTGGCGCAGCCCTGGCACCTGCAGCACCCTCTCCCCCCCATCGTGCCCCCCACTGCACATGGGCATGATGCTTGTACCTCACAACCTGCTTTGCCACAACCAGGCACCTGGGCAGAGGATGGGGAAGCTCTTTGGAAGCTGGGCGGGGGTGGGGGGGATAGCTGGGAGGGCCCCTCTCGCATCCTCCCAGCCTGAAACTTGATGCAGCGGGAGAGGCTGATCGCGAGATTAATTGGGCGTTCTCAAAAACCCGACGGCGGGGGGAAAGCCATACGAGTGCCGCCTGCCTCCCTGCTCCGCTCAGTCGTCCGCCGAGCCGGCGGCCGCTGGAGCCAGCGGATCCATGATGCCCACGGCTCTCGGGGCGCTCCTGGCCCTGCTGCCGCTGGCCTCGACGCTGCAGAGCCCAGGTAAGGTGAGGGACCCTTGGGCAGGGTTGGGGAGCTGAGGCAGAGCGGGTTGCTCCTGGCACTGAGCAGCAGCTTCCCAGAACCTGAGCCGTGCTGAGTGGCAGGCAAAGGCTGCTTTTTAGGGAGCCTTCAAGCTATTGGGAAGTGACATACCTGGGAGAAGCTGGAGCATGAGAGAGCTCTGGTGCGGAGCCTGAAGGTGCATCCTGCCTGGGTAGCACTGGCAGCAAGGCAACGTGGCCAGAACCCAGGTTGGTTAGAATGCAGCTCTGCGCTATGGGTTCATCACTGTGGGGTCTTGAGGTACTCGAGCTGTGCTGAGAGCCAGCCCTGAGGACAGAGAGAGACATGGGGGTCTCCTGCTTGCACCCCACTGCCTGAGACGTGCTGCCCAAGCCCCCTGCCTGATGAAGGGCTTTCTCCAATATAATGCTTACTCCCTCATAACCTAGAGCTGGGTTTTGGGCATGATGCTGTGCCTATAGTTTGCAATTGCAGCTCTGGACAGTGCAAAATTGATGGCCAACATATTTCCTTGTTATTCCATTGTTATTTTCTCATCCAGCATTCCTGGGAAATACCACAAAAATTCTTGTGCTGTTTTGCACCAGCACAGCTGAAAGTGTTCAGCAGGCTAGTGACTCAAATCTCTGGATAGGTCATGTAGCTCTTGTCACCCAGCTCCCAAACCTTCTCCCACCGTTAGCACATCAAAGGAGGCAGAAAAGGAGCGGGAACAGTGATACTCTCACCCTGGCAGTGCTGGCCAGGAGGCAGGAAGGGCTGTGCAGACAGATCCCCATGTGTTAGGGCTGTGCCAGAGTTGTGCCGAGTTGCACCAGGTGAGTTGCCAGCACAACCCTGGCACAGACTGGGCTGGGCAGACCAGCACAGTGTCTGGAGCAGAGGCAAAGAGCATCTGAGGTGAACCCAGCCCAGTCCTACCTCTGCAAAGCCATTTCCCTGCTGCCGAAGCATCCTGACGCAGATCTGGTGGCATGGATGTGAGGAGGAGAAGGTGTGAGGAGGAGTGCAAGTGTGAGCCAGCTGCCACCAGCTGCAGCAGGAAAGGCCACTTGGCCCAAGCTGTGGTGATGGCAGCACCTATATTTCCTCCCCTCACCCTAATTTCTGCCTCTCCCCTCATCTTGCTGCCTCTGTTGGTTCATGCCTGCCTGGGCGAGCATCATGCACCCCGGTATTACCACTCGTGAGCAATATCAGATGGGCTGAGGCTGCTGCTTTTTCTTTTTTTAGCTTAAAATACAGAATAAAATTCCCTTCCAGCAGCTTTTCCCAAGTTCCTGTAGATCCATTCCAATTAGTCTCTTCCATTCTGCTGGAATTGGGACTCTGGGGCTGGGTGTGCTGCAGAGCACAGCCACAAGTCTAGCACTGCTGCCCTGGCCCAGCCGTGGCGTTCCAGCTGCCTGGCAGTGAGGACACGGTGCTGAAAGCAATTTGGCCTCGATTGATGCTGCTGTCACCAGTCAAGGGACTGTTTTCACAGGAAGCAAACACCAAGATACCTAATAAATGAATTTAGCATCCTGCTTCATCTCTAACCTTCACTGCCTCTACCTGCTGAGCAAAGAAATGCCCCTGGAGGGAGTGAATGGTATGAAACTTAGCCAGGGACAGTGTGTCCCTCGTGGTCCCTGCTGATGCTGTCCTGGCACCTGTCCAGATAGGCAGAGGCTGGCTGTGCCCTCTGAGGCTGGGGAAGGTCACAGCGCTGACCACATGCGCAGCACAGGATATCAGTAACATATTAGGTGATTGTTCTGGTGGCCAGGCTTGTTTCCCATCAAGATGCTCCTATTTAACTTGGATGGAAAACCCCAACTGGTAAGTGAGGGCTGGCAGCTGGCAGCATCCTGCAGTCCCGGGCACGCCCCAGGGTGACGGCAGCCGCTGCCCCAGTGCGAGCAGCCTCCCTCCCTCCCTCCCTCTGCTAAGCAGGTACCCAGCACGGGGGCCGGATGCCGGAGCCGTCCGAGCCCACCCTGCGCCGCCTGTCCCACTACCTCCTGGCCCACTACCAGAAGGGCAGCCGGCCTGTGCGGGACTGGCGAACGACCACTAACGTGGCCATCGACCTCATGGTCTACGCCATCCTCAGTGTGGTGAGTCTTCTGCTCCCATTCCACACATGTCCACAGGGAGGGGAATGGTACCTGGCATGCAACATCCTCCTAGCATGCTCTGCCCATCTTCTGAAGTGTCGATGTCCCTGTTCTGACACTGTGTCCTCATCTTCCCACAGGATGAGAAGAACCAGGTGCTGACCACCTACATCTGGTACAGGCAGGTGAGTAGCTGTGAAACCTTGCCCCTTCCTTGCTGGCCCCCCCAGGATCAAGCAGGCCCAAAACCCCATGTTTTCCTGTGGGAGAAGTGTGCAGTCCTGCAGGAGAGCAGTGAGGGGAAACCCACCCTGGGGGCTGGCGAGACCTCTGTAGCACATGAACCTCAAGGCTCAGCTTTCATGCTCCGTGTTTTGCACTGTTGGGTGTTGTGTGAGCTGAAGGATAAGTCTTCCCTCCCTCCCATGGGTGGGAAGATTGCTTGGTGCTAGTCTGAGGTCTGTGCTGGCAGAGTGGAAGGACCTCAGCCACCAAGTCCCCTCTCCCTTGTCCCCAGCACTGGACAGATGAGTTCCTCAAGTGGGACCCAGCTCGCTTCGACAACCTGACGCAGATCTCCCTCCCTGTAGAGAGCATCTGGGTGCCCGACATCCTCATCAATGAGTTGTGAGTGCAGCCAAAGTCTGGAAGGGAGATAGCCTGGGACTGGAACTCCCTCGCCCATGGGCATGTGCTGTCCCATGCTTTGTATTCCTGGCACAGAGCTGGCAGCCTCCCCACATCAGGGAGCTGCAGATGGGGATCGGCTCGGCAGTTGGGCCATTTCCAATGCTGGCTAACCATAACCATTGGTAATTACCCTCACTGTGCTGGGGGTGAGATCCAGATATCAGGAGAAAGGCTTTGTGACGACAGTACAATGCAAGGGCAGCTGCAGAGCTGCTGGCCCTTCCCATGAAGCTATCTGTTGTCCTTCCCATTCCGTGGGGATTTAAGTTGTTCCCACTGCCTCTTGAGGGTTCTGGGACAATGACACAGACACTTCTCGGGCTGGGAGAAAGCAGCAGTCTGGGCAGTGCAGAGGTGATGCGGGGCGGAAATGCCTGCAAGTATATTACCAAAAAAGCAGAACAGGGGGCAAATCCCTGTCTCTTGGGCAGTTCCCCCCTGAAATGCTACTTGGCAGAAGGAACCCCTGCCCAGAGTGTTCTCCAGCCCACATCTCTGTCCCTCATGTCCCCCAGTGTGGATGTTGGAAAGTCCCCGCACGTCCCCTATGTTTATGTGAGCCATCACGGGGAGGTGCAGAACCTCAAACCCATCCAGGTGATGACCGCCTGCAGCCTGGACATCTACAGCTTCCCCTTCGACGTCCAGAACTGCTCGCTCACCTTCACCAGCTGGCTGCACCACAGTGAGTGCCGGGACGCCCACGGCTGGGGGACTCGAGGGAGCGGGCAGGACCTCTGCTGGGCCGGAGCTCTGTGCAGAAGGCAACTCGTCCCTCTAGATGGCCCCAGCGGATCGGGGAAGCGTGCAGGGAGGGCAGGCACGCAGCCCGGTGCGGAGGTGCCGGCAGTTGCCGGCGCTTTGGGCAGGGCATCCCTAGTTCTCACCTCTTCTCTGCCCCCTCAGTTCGTGATATCAACCTCTCGCTGTGGCGTCAGCCAGAGCTCGTCAAGTTCGACCGAAGCGTCTTCATGAACCAAGGTGAATGGGAGCTGCTTTATGTCCTCAGCCGCTTCCAGGAGTTCAGTGTCAAGAGCAGTGACAGCTACGCTGAGATGAAGTTCTACGTAAGAGCCTTTGGCCACCGTGTTTCCCGGGGATGCAGCACGAGGGAAGGGTCTTGCCCCATCCCTGCTGCTGCTCTGCTGCAGCTCCTGCCTACAGGTGGGAGGCTAGTGGGCCCTTCCTCTGGCTCACCTTAGTGCCTCCCACCATCCTCACCTGCCTTGGCAAAGAGCCACACCAGCTGAAGGCCTTGTTTCAACCCTTCAGAGCCTTTTCTGTCTCTCTGTCCTGCAGGTAGTCATCCGGAGACGACCCCTCTTCTACACTGTCAGCCTGCTGCTCCCCAGCATCTTCCTGATGGTTATGGACATTGTGGGCTTCTACCTACCTCCCCACAGTGGTGAGAGGGTCTCTTTCAAGATCACTCTCCTGCTGGGCTACTCAGTTTTCCTCATTATTGTATCCGACACATTGCCAGCTACTGCTGTCGGCACCCCATTGATAGGTATGGTGGTTCTACATGCCGATCCAACTGCCACGGCAGTCGTGCACAGAGACCACAGGGCCCTGAGAGCTGAGCAGGGAGGATTTGCTTGGGCCTGTGCTCTGTGCATGAGCCTTTGCAGGTCACTTACCTCACTGATGCCTCTGCAGGCATCTACTTTGTGGTGTGCATGGCACTGCTCGTCATCAGCCTGACGGAGACCATCCTGATCGTGCGCCTGGTGCACAAGCAAGACCTGCAGCCCCATGTCCCTGAGTGGGTGAAACACCTGCTGCTGGAACGAGCCACCATCCTGCTCTGTGTCCGGGACAGGAAGAAATTCAGCCAAAGCAGGACGCAAAGCTTGGACATCTCCAGGCAGGTGGAGAACAATGACAGCACAGGTAAGGGTTGCACAGAGAGGGCCTGTGGGATCTGAAGGAGTCTAGGTGCTCTGTAGCCATTGACACCAACATAGCCACTGTTTGTACGGTGAACTGGGTACCCAGTTCACCCTCAGAAATCCCAGTTCCCCATCTGAATAGGTTTTTCACATTTGCTTCTTTTGATCCCTCAGCCAAGCTGACCCCCTACAGCTGTGAGGACCCCCGGGAGTGCGGGGCAGTGGGGAGCACGAGGTCCACACTGGCCTTTGCTGGCCAGACAGAGGGCTTAGCAGCACTGCAGGAGGTCCTGCGCGAGACCACAGCTATCCGCCAGCTCCTGGAGAAACGCGAGGAATTCCGCGATGTCGCCCGCGAGTGGCTGCAAGTGGGCTATGTGTTGGATGTCCTCCTGTTCCGGGTGTACTTGGCAGCCGTCGTGGCTTACAGCATCACGCTGGGCACCCTCTGGTCGGTGTGGCGAGATGCCTGAGCAGTACCCGTTGTTCAGGGCAGGAGACGGGGGACCTCACTCTGGCGCATTCTCCCTGCTCTTGGATTCGCCAGGGTCTGTCGACCCAGGCGAGCACATCCCTTACATCCCCCAGCTCCGCAGCGGGAAGGCGGAGTTGGGCAGGAGCCCCCAGGACCCCATGACCCTGCCCAAACCTCTCTTCATGCTTCCCCAGCCAACCCCGGGAGCGCCCCCGGCCCGGCCCGGCCACGGCCGCGGCTTCAGCACCGCGGACAGCGGCCCCACCGCCCGGCCCAGCCGCCTCCCGACCGGGGGTCCCCCGGCCTCGGGTGAGGTCCCCCCTGCCCCGGGACATCCCCAGCGCCCCAGGGGTCCCGCTGTCCTCGGCTCCCCTACCCCTCACCCTGGCTGCCTACCCCGGGCCCCCGGGCTCGCTTGCCCAGCAGATCCCCACCATGCTTGTGCTCAGCAGTGTCAGCAAAATGGGAGAGGCCCAGCGTCAGGCCGCGGCCAAACCGGGATGGCAACGGGACTGATTCCGTGAGCACGCGGTACTGGGAGAGACGCGCAGGGGCAGGACTGCCATCACAGCTGCGGTAGGTCCCCAGCTATCGATCTGCTCCTGCCAGGGCAGGAGGCACAAGGCGAAGAGGAGAGGAAAGTGCTGCAGATGCCGCAAGGGCCCATCCCATGCTCTAGGAGAATCTCTACATATAGTGGGCCTTCAGGTGATGGGGGACGGGTGGGTCGACACCACCTGGTTCTCATACATCCGCCCTCAAACCCACCAGCCCCAGAACAAGACTCCCGCTCCCAGAGCCATCACCTGCAGGAAAACTTACCTCTGAGTGATGGGGGCTGAGGACAGGTGGAGTGGGCTCCTGCCAGCGCCGGCCCACACTAATGCACTGATGGTCTGTAAGTGGCTGCCTATTGATGAGGTGTCCAGTTAAAGAGTTCGTGAGACACTAAATCAGCCCATTGATCCTGCCGAGATCGATGGTGCTACAGACCTGATCAGTGCAGCAGGCAATTAACACCCTCTGGAATGAGCTGCCTTCGTGTAACATCAAACGCTCCAACAGACAAATCCAATGGGGCCATTGACCCGGGTGTGCGATGCTGCCCAGCCCATGTGTTTGACGAGGGGACTGGGCAGCAAGACTCCTGAGCCAGCCTTGCCATCCCTCTCCTGCCCACCGTGATCCTGATGTTCCCCAGGGCTGCACTGCAAGATTCTCTGTGCTGCTGTATCCCATGGAATGTTTTGGTCCTTGTCTTTGTCCTCCCTGTGCTAGGAAGCCATCATGCACCCAACCTAACCTCCTCAAGCAGCTCAGCGGTCCTTTCCCCTGGAAGGGCAGGTTGCCCATGCCGGAGGAAAGATTAATTCTCCCTTTGCCCTCTTGCTACTTTGGGAAGTGCTGCATGTGGGAAAAAGTTCCAGGCATCTCTCTGAGAGGAGCTTGGATTTTCCTCTTTAAAAAAAAAAAAAAATCAATAAATCTGAATCTAATCTCCTAATAAAGGTTTAATGAGGACATAATGTTGATGGAACAGAACATTGTTGCAGCATAATCGCTCCCAGCTGCTGTGCGAGCGTGCACACAAAGGCCCGGTCCTACCGCGATTTTCCCGTTATTATAACAACGCCTTTGTGCCAGGCTGAACGCCGGCGAGGGGCTTTGCCCCCCCTTCTCCTGGGGTGCTGCAGCCTGCAGGTTGCTCACAGCAGGACCACCTCTGCCTGCCCGAACCTGGACCCAAGTTCCTCCCCACTTGACCAAAGCCTTCTTGGAAGAGCCGTGTTGGGGTGGACTGGGGGAGGACCACCATCAGGACCTTGGAATGGACACGCAGCCCCTCAAACCTGCTGGGAAGTGCTGGGGCAGGGGATGAGCTTGGCCTTGATGCTGGCACATGCCATCCATCCCTGGGAAAAACTAAATTATGCTTTGCACTTGGTGACTCCAGCTGTGCTGTAACAAAAGTCTAATAGGATCACAAGGCCAAGGTTGGCGGTGGGCAGCACCCGTTGGGCACAGGCACGGCTGGGTGGTGCTGGCAGCACCCACTTGGCCCAGCTGTGGTGTGTGGTGCTGTGCGGCTTGCCACAGCTCAAAAGGAGAGCCGGCGCTGCCGTTAATGTAGTCAGTAAATAAATAAAGGAGGGCTTAAGCTTAGTGTACAGCAATCAGTCGGGAACTACAGGATAATTAACGCAGCAGGGGGCCGGACGGCTCTGCAGGCAGGTTTAAATGAACGAGTTCACTTTCATTGAGGCAAACTTGCTCTGCTCCCTGGTGAGGCACATGGGCAGGCAGCAGCACAGGCAGCATGCTGTGGATGCTCCCTGTCCATGGGGACACTGACATTCCAGGGAGACCCCCCGCCCACTGCGGCTGGTTTAGGGATAGGATCTCCGCAATTCCCCCTCGGAGCAGGCACCCCCAAACTCACCACCGTGGGTACCCCACAGCTCACCCCAAGCTGGTGAGATGCATCCTTCCTCCTTCTCCTCCCTCTCCTCTTGGCAGGCACAGGAACAGGAGACAGCAGGCCGAGACAACGGATTTAACTTTATTGGTAGTTTTTTTGTTTTCTAACTGCAGATTCAAGGTATACAACTGAACATTGCTATTTTCCTTATGAGACTTATAAATAAAAATACAAAAAATGTTTACTACAAAAAAATCTACCGTTAGTAGGATGTAAAAAATATTCTCTTTGCTATAGAAGGCACGAACTTCACTTAGTGACACATGGAGAGAAAAAAACCTGCAGCAGTATATTCTCTTTTTTTTGTCTTTCTTTTTTTCCTCTGTCAGAAACACTGAAGTCTTACAAAGAAATGCATCTGAATCTACACAGGACGAAGGCAGATGCGGAGAGCTGCAACTAGGAGACACCACAACTGGTTTTTTTTTTTTTTTTCTTTATTTTTCAGGAAACTTTTAGCTAACGGCATCTGTGGCTAGAGGACAGAGAGAGGACTTGCAAGCAGAACCGCAGGGGAGCAAACGGCGAGGGGAGACAGGAAAAGTCATACAAAAAATAGGAGCTGATAGATACTCTGAGAAAACCGAAGGGGAACTTGGGCACCTTCTGCGCCCGGGCTCAGAGAGGTGCTGAGGTAGACGGAACGAGGACAGCGACGGACCCGAACCACGAGCGGCAACACAGAGCAACGGGACGGGCAGGCGGGCGCTCACGACACTGACAACAAGCCAGGGGAGAGGGAGCCCGGGACCACGGGGCCCCGTGCGGCGCTTGGTCCTCACTGCTATGATACACATATATATACTTATATATATATATATGGAGGGGTGGCGGGGGCTGCGCCAGAGCAAACAGTGCAGGGACGTGCGCCCAGGATACGGCAGCATCATTCCAATGCTGACCCCAACACTGTTGCAGTGGGGGCTGTGTCTCTGAGGGAGAGGGATGGTGGGATGGAAGGGGAGGTTAAAGCAAAAAAAAAAACAGAGCCACATGAGCTCGGCCATGTGCTCCATGGCACCATGGCACCCGCGTCTGGCAGCGCCAGGACACCTCAGGGGCCTGCTGTGCACATGCCAGAAATTGCAGCAACTTTCTGTGTGAAAGAACTGTTTTCTCTTTTTAATATTTTTTCTGTTTTTTCTTAGGCACAACAATTAAATGAGCCGTTCTCCACAGTCACATCCCGGATTGTACAGCAGTGGTGTCCACCCTGCGCAGAGCAGCAACGGTCCCAGGCGCAGAGGCACACGCACGTGCAAAGCCGGACTGGGGCGTGAGGGAGGATGCTGCTCCCACAGCCGTATCCCTGCTTGGCACCAGGAGAGGTGGGACAGGCACCCCAAACCCAGAGGTGCCATGAGTGTCCCTCCAAACTGTATCCAGACACTGTCCCACTCCCCCCAACTCCTCTTCCCCCCTTTTCACTCAAACGCAGCAAAACGACAAAAAAAGAGCCACGGGATGGAACCACCAAGCCCGCGGTTGCGCAGGAGAAACACAACAAAAACGAACACAAGAGGTAGCTTCAGAACCAACACCCCCAGCCCCATGGGGCCAGGCAAAAAAAACCAGTTTTGGTAAGGATAATGCACAACAGGAGGCTGGCAGGGACACCACTGCCCCACCACCTCTCCACCACCAATGCTGGGAACGTGGCTGGTGCACCCCAACCATGCTGCCCCAGCCATGCCGCCCCCTGTCCCTCCCAAATCAATAAAAGCTCATGAGGTCACAAAAAAACGAGGTAATTTCAAGTAAAATGTGCTAAACGTGGAAATATTCCAAAAGAAAGTTCAAAAAAACCCAAACAAAAAGCAAAAAAAGTGGCGAGCAAAGCCACCTGCCGCTGGGCACCCCTTGCTTGTGGGCTCCTGCGGCCGAGGGCTGGGCAAAAAACCCCACACTTGGCACCTTCCAGGTGCCCCAAATCAGCAGAAGAAAAGAGGATCCCTGCATTCGGAGTGATGCCACATACTAATAGCCCCAACACTGGCACTGACTGCACATCACCAAACCAACTGCATCTCCCCACGGGGGGCTTCACCCTTGCCCCGGGAAGGCGGGGAAGGAGGGCGAAATGCATAGAGAGGTCTTTGGTCATGGGGAGAGCAGCAGCCTCCTGTGCCCCTTGAGCCCACCCAGACACCAGGCAACACCTCAAGGCAGCCTGGCTCACAGCCGGCTCCCTGCCCCAAACACCCTCCTCTGGCTAGGATCCCCCCAGGATGCTCTTGCCAAAGTACTTGTGACTCACAGGGCACTGTGCTCTCCTGCCTGCAATACCACAGCCTGGGAGCATAAGAACCTGCCAGAATGGGGCCCAAGCCCCACATGGGAGCTCAGGTCTTCTGCAGGGCATCCACGGCAGGGTCTATGCAGTGACAGAGGACACCAGGAATTAAAGCCTTCCCAGAGCACTGGCTGTATGCACTCTTTCAGAGAAGCGCCTCTTTACTGCATGGTCTTCCCAGCAGCACCAGTGGCCAATGCCAAGGGTGATGGAGGGGCTGGCTGGGGGTTGCAAAGGGTGAAATCTGCCCTGCAGCAAGGGTGCGATGAGCAGCTGGGACAGCAGTGTGAATGGGGCTGGGGAAGGAGCTGGTGCATCCCTCGCTCCAGCATGAGTTGCAGGATCCTTCTGGCGAGAAGAAACAAATGAGAACTGAAAACAAACAAGGCCATGGATGCTGCGGGTTTGGTGGGATTTTTTTGCCCAGTCATCTGCCACTTGGCCCTGCTGCCCCTGTGCCTCCTCCCTTAGACATAGCAGAGGTAGAGATAGGTCTTCTCTATCCGCCAGTCGGTGGGGATCTCCTCCGGTTTGTGGCCCTTCATGTGCTTCTGCATGGCGGAGAGGCTGGGGCAGTACTCCAGGCAGATGGTGCACTGGTAGGGGGAAGCGCCATTGTGGGTCCGAAGGTGTTTGATCATGGCTGAGTAGTCCCGGGAGCGCTGGTGGCACAGCTTGCACTCAAATGGCTTCTCGCCTGTGGGAGATGGGGATACAGGGGTGTCAGCGGGGGCTCAGGGCCTCCAGGTGCTAATCACCTGCCTGGCATTGACGCTGCCGTGGCGGGCACAGCCAATAACCAAGTAATGAACAGCAGAACCGATGCTGACTATTGATCCCCTATTTACAATAGTTACGTGCCGGAGCATCCGTGGGTTCGTTACCCCTGGCTGCTGCCCTAGTCCATGTGCCAGCATTTCCGCCGGGGAACTGATCTGGCATTGCCAGCCTCACCACAGACACCCCAGCATGTACCTGTGTGGACCCGGTAGTGGGTCTCCAGCTGGTGCTTGAGGCTGAACTTCTTGCCACAGCCGTTGCACTCATAGGGCTTCTCACCAGTGTGGATGCGCTTGTGGCCCTTCAGCGTGCTCTCATCCCGGAAGCAGCTGCCGCAGAACTCGCACTCGTAGGGGTGGTCACCTGCAAGCACATGTGGGGGTCAGGGCTGCCGTGACCACTGTGCCACACCAAAACCAGCTCCCCAGCCTTTTTACCCCGGGCACCCAGCGCCATCCTGAGGACAGAGCATCCCTGTCTCCCCAGTGCAGTGTGCTGGTCCCTTCATGCCCGTACGGAGGGCATGCTCGGGTACGCGGCATGGTAGAGAGACTGGAGCGCGCTGCAACCCTCCCGCAACCAATTTCCAGATTTTTCACCCAGCAGCACCGGCACAGACCCAGCCCTGGGCATCTCCCACACTCCAGACCAGGCAGCTGATAAATGAACTCTGGTTCGGCACCAAAGGCAGAATGATTTGAAGGAAAGGTGAGGGCTCCAGCTACTTATTTATTACAGCCGCGAAGGCAAGGACAATAAAGATAGATTGATCGTCCGAGACTTCGTTCATGAATATTTAAATATTACTGATTTGTCTTGTCACTGTAATTACAATTTCTCTGTGCCGCATATCCTACAAGCACAGTTTATGGTAAAGAATGGTGAACTGTATTTCACTTGTCCTGCTGCAGATGTGCGGAGCTGCCAAGCGTGTAATGTTCCCCGCATTTCATACATTTTCTTCAGCTGTGAAGGCTTAAGTCATCCACAATGACCTACGTTTTTTCATTATCCCCGTGTCAAACTGCACTCGTGCCTGGGCATAAATTGTCCTTCTTGTTATATACTCACATGCCTGTGCTTTCGCTTCCTCTTTAAAATGGTATTTTACTCTCTCCCCGTTTGTCGCAGCCCAGCCCTGCAGCCCCTTGCCCCCTCCTACAGCTGCTGCCTGGGCACCTGCGGGGAGGAGGATGCTCAGGATGCAGTTCGGAGCCCCCCTCCAAAGGCAATGCAGGCGGTGCCTGTGGGCTGCTGTTGACTTTTCCCTCCCCATGCCCAGTTCCAAACTGCCACTTTGGCTTTTGATCCTACAGTCAAAGACAGCAATTTTGCAGCCAGAGGCAGCCAGCATTTCCACCTGCCCACTTTTCAGGGGAGCCTGAGCCCACAGAGCACCCTGGCCCTGGGAGAAGAGGGAGCATCCTGCAGCTGTGCAGGATGGCACCACATGGCACGATTAAACGCTCCTAAAGCACTGATGATCCCAGTGTTTTTTCACAGCCGGGAGCTACTAAAGCAGCAGAGGTTGGCCTGGGACACGCGCAGCCCGACCCGCAGCCCAGGTCACCGGATTACTGGCTATAAATAGCTCCAGCACTCAGCATTAACATGCTTATCATCGACACAGGATTCCCGTTTCCCACATCAGGACCCCTAGCCCACGTGTGGGTCTGGCAGCTGCCAGCCACAGGCTGGACAGAGTGACCCTCTGGGACACCGCCCGCACAACCCCCAGCAGCCACCTTTACATCCCTTTTGCAGATTGTGTGCGTGCCCCCTGCATGACAAGAGACAGAAGGGGCATCCTGGCTCAGCACACGTTTTGTTCCCTGTCAGCACCAGCAGTGCTGTCAAGGAGGGCGCATGAGCCTCCCACTTGTGTGGGCAAAGGATGGGTGAGGAATGCTTCACCCAGGCAGCTGTGAGGAGCCGTGGCACTGGCCGTGATCCTGCACAACCCTGCTCACCCCCAAGAATCATCTTGGGGTGTTTTGTGACTGGCCCTGAATGATGGTGCTGATGGTGTGGCCGGGACCACAGAGCTGCCCAGGGATGCCGTCGGAGGAGCTGAGGACACGGCGCGGGCGCTTTGAGGACACAGCGTAAGGCAGCCAAGCCGTGCTCTCCCGCCCAGTGATTCTGCAGCCAAGCCCTGCCCCAGTGGGGCCACGGCAGCACCAGCTACACGTAGCGCAGGTCGCCCTAATCCCATTAGGGCCGAGCACCAGCTGATTATGTGCATCTACCGCCGTAAGCTGATGAGGCAGATATGATCACACACCCCCTAAGAAGGTCACGTGCCACCTCAGACCGGATCAACTTATTACACGCAGCTTTTTTTTTTCTGTTTTGTTTTTCAAATCCAAGCCACTTCAGTCACCTCCACGCTTTTAATACAAATCACCTTTCTTTCCCCTATTTCTTTTTTACGCATGGGGAAGGAGCATGTCCCGGCTGCCCCAGCCGCAAGTGCCCGTGGTGGTGCTGCCGTACCTGTGTGGGAGCGCAGGTGCCTCTTGAGCGCGGTGTGGCTGGGGAAGGTGCGGTTGCACTCGCTGCAGATGTAGCTGCGCACCCCGGCGTGCACCTCCATGTGCTGCTGCAGGGCGCTCTGCGTCTGGAAGCGCTTGCCGCACAGCAGGCAGAAAACGGCCATGTCTGTACCTGTGGGAGAGGGAGAGACCCTGCTTAGGCACTGCCTGGCACCCAGGACCCCCAGCCCGCTGCCCCATCACCCCACTGTGTAGGGGTGCCTACTCCCACATGGCAGCAGGGATGCTCTGGCAGCAGAAGAGACCCTTAAGAGTTGCAGGGCTCTGGGTGTCATTGGGAGTCCCAGCAGCAGGACCCTGGCCACCCTGGCCCTCCGAGGGGAACAGCTGAAGAGGAGAAGTGGCTCTTATTGTACTGGAGGCAGCTGGGAGCCCCGGTGAAGCTGAGGGATGCCCAAACACAAGACAGCTGTTGGGTGATCACTGCATCCCCACACACCTCTGAGAGCTGCTGAGCTCAGACCTTGTGATGCCCAGGGGAAAGGAGATCTCAAGAAGTGACCCACGAAGCTGCCCTGGGGAGCAGGAGGCAGGATGTGAGAGGGCGATGTGCCCACCCCTTGTGCTGTGTGCTACCCTGAGCCCCAGCGCAGATCCAGGCTCCATACCATCGCTCATGGGTACAAACCCGGCTGCAGCAACACAACAGGCACAAAACCCCAACTCAGGTGCTCGTACCCTGTCTGTAAGCATCTCAGACCTCTGTGCCATTAAACAGTTTGTTTTCGCTTATGCATAGCTGATTGTTCAGAACTGTGAGTCACTGCAAATTGTATTACACTGGGAGATTAGGCAAATAAATGCTCGCTTTTTGGAGACATTAAAATGTGAGGACTATGGAAATAAAATTAGCTAGAAAATTGTATTAGCAATTCATTAGCAGCACAAGATGTTCAAGGTAACCAACAGATCCACACAGCCTTCAGGAACAGTGGGGTGGAGGGCTACTTGCCACGCTGCCAAAACCAGCCCTGGGGAGACCACCAGGAGCACAGCACCATGGGGCAGGGACATGGTGGGCAGTGGCACTGTCAGTGTCATGGTCCTGCCCGGCATGCGGGCAGCCGACAGGGAAGGGTGCTCCTGGGCAGACCCACACCTCCAGCTTGGGAATCATGGGCAATAGGCATCCCAGAGAGCATCTTGGTTCACACTGCCACCTGCTCTGGCATTGTGCCATCACCCACCCAGGTGTGGTGGCACGCCGTGGCCAGTTCTGTCCTGCAGGAGCTGCCTGGGGGGATGCTCAATCCCAGCCTTGCACTGGGCTACCCAAAAATGCTCTGAAATCTCAAAAACCCCCCAGTGAAATGGGAATAAAAGCAGCAAGAGAGGTGGCCCCGCACGGGAGCTTTCTCCCTCTGCAGGGATTTACCCAGGGGGGCTGCGGGCTCATGTGCCCCCCACGCAGCTGCGGACAAAACGCTCCTGAGACAAAAAAAAAAATTTAAAAAAAAGGCAAAAAAAAAGCAGACAGCCCCGAACGGGCAGTGCGAAGCAAATCCCAAGAGGTATGTGGCCCCGCGGCCCTCAGCGGCCCCGGCGGTGACAGCAGGACGGGTCAAAGGTCCCCGGGGCTGAGCCCCCAGCGCCGCGGCCAGCTGCGGAGCGGAGGCCCTGGCCGGCGGGACGCCGGCCCCGATAAATCTGCCGCCAGCAGCCCCCGCTGGGGCCGGGGACAATGGGCTCCCGTGGGGGCGGAGGGCAGGACAATGCCGCCGGGCCGGCGCGCGGGGCCGTAACAAATCCTCCCTGGCACCGTAGGGCCCTCATTTGTGAAACTAATTGGCCCCCGCTTGAAAAAAAATGGGCTGACTCCAGCAGCCACAGTGATGGAGACGAGCTGCCTCGTGCACGCATGGGGGGACGGGGCTGGTTGCTGGAGCTGGGCATCCCCCAGGTGCTGCTTCCTGGGACCCGCAAAAGGCAGTTTTTAATTTCTCTCCCTTCCCCCCCCCCAGCAATGCTTTAGTAAATAAATAGCCCAGACTGGGAGGTCAGTGTGTACCAGCATGGCCTGCGGAGGCACCCGGTTCCAGTTGTGCTCCGAGAGCAGAGCATCTGCGTGACACAAAGGCTGACACCGGCCGGGTGCAGAGGTGGAGGATGTGGGAGATGGCTCTGCATCCCAGCCCTGAGCCCAGCAGTGGGACATGGAGCACGGAGCTCAGGCACCGCTTGTTCCCAGCCCTGAGGCTCTGCGGATGACATTCTCCAGCAGCCATGGGGAGCAGTAGGCACTACGCCGGGGGTCTGCCGGGTACTGTCCCACTGCCGGCCTTCAAGTCATTTGATTTTTTTTTAAGCTACATGTCAACCTTTGGAGAGAGAACGGGAAGTGGGAAAAAATGGCAAAACTGTTGAGAGGGTGCCACACTGGGCGACACAGGACTCAGCCCTGTGTCCTGTTGTGAATGCATCCCTGGGCTCCAGCCACAGAAGCCCCGAGCCAGCCCCCAGCCATCGGAAGAAAAATCACCCCTGATAAAGAAATGCTGCCACCCCAAATCAGTGAGAGACGGATTTATTCATTTCCCTGACATTTTAATGGTTTCTTCCCTTTTTGCAGGAAGATGATTACAAATTAAGCAGCATTTAAATGCTTTTTACTGTCAACAATTAAAAGGGGTGAAGGCGGGCGAGCAATTCATTCCCCGGGAAACGCGCTGGCTCTCGGCGGGCGCCGACGGCCCTTCCCTCTACTGTACACCACACAATGGCCCCGAGCGCGCCATTAATTTTGCAGGACGTTCAAAAGCAAATTAAAATATAAAAGCCCCTGGGCTCAAAGATAGATACTGAGGGAGGGGGCAGCATAGGTCAAGCTCGCAGAATTGAAGTCTTGGCAACTGGGGAGGTTTAAGCACAGCCCCACATGCTGCGTTCAGCTGTCACCTTTGCCCACTGTCCCTGGTTTCTGTGTCCCTGCCAGACCCGGTGCTGTGCCAGCAGCTGAAAGACACTAGTGGGGCAGCTGTTAGCACTGCCACAGGGTTCTGAGGTGGAGGCCAAAGTGATTTGGGTGTTAGATGCTCTTTTGGTAAGCATGTTGGCCACAGCTCGCAGGGCCTTTTTAAATAGGAGGTGGTCCCAAAACTGATTTTTAGGGGAGGGATGCTTGGTGGAGGGAGGGAAAACCCTACGGCTGCAAGCCTGGAGATGCACATCCCTGTTCTTCAGCAGCTTGATCCCAAAGCAGCGCAATCGCCAGAGACGTGATGACGAGCAAGATGCGACGTGTGACAGCGCGCCCCGTCCGAGTCACAGTGAGGGATGCTGCAGCACCGCGGCGCCGAGCGCGGCACCGCCCCCCACCCGCTGCCTCTGCCAGAGCAGGAATTAAACTAAAAACCGGCGTGGCAACGGGTGAGAGAGGCAGGGTGGGGTAGGTCTCCCTCGGCACTGGGCTCTGGTGGAGTTATGGATGCGGGAGGTGCACCGCAGGAGAAAGGCGACACGTCCCCTTTAAAAGGAAATATAATTTACAGTGTGCAGCCAGGCGGGCCATAGTTTCAATCTCGTTTACTATAGAGAAAACTCTGCTAGCTGTTCTCTATCCCACAAATCCGATTTAATCAGACAAGCCAGCCAGCGTGGCTTGAAGTAAAAACGGATAATTAGTAAACAGAGAGCTACTTCAGTGCTTCATTGGCATTCGAGCCGGGCTAGTGTGTCGCATTTAAAATGCAGTCTGATGAAGTTTACAAAATCAAACCATTTGTTACTCCTATTGAAGAGGCTTCAGGCCACTTGCAATTAAATTGGAATTAGTGCTTAGAATGAGATACAGCAAATTCATACTAAAAAGGGATCTGACTTTCAGACATTTGACTTCAAGTTTTTCCCCCCGTGCTAGAGCACACATGCGTGTGCCAGCCTGCCAGCGCCCCAGAGGCCCCAGGAGCACCGCCAAACCCGGACCTGCTGTGTGGCTGGGAATGGGGTGACTCGGGGATGCTGTGGCAGCAGGGGAGAAAGGGAGCAGTGCCACCGTGCTGGTGAAGCACTCCCCACTGAGCCCCAGCATGGTGGCAGCATGAGCTGCCAGTCCCCAGGCACGCGGCGCCAACGTTGGGATGTGCAAACCAAATTGCCCCTCCCTGAGTCCACTTCGTAACGGTGCCATCTTTCCCTGCCTGTCCTCAGAGCCATGTTATCAGGCTTGAAAAGTGAGGCAGATCCATCCACTGTTGCAATAATCAGGAACACAGAATGAAAGGCTGTAGAGGGGCACACTGGGAAGGCTCCAGCATTATCATGGGCACGAGCATGCTCACATCAAAGGATGCTGACACAGCCTGTTGCTGCCTCATGCACACACCCTAAAATCCCCAAACCCTCGGCTCACGTCCTGCTAATTCAGGGTCTCCCACAAGGCTCCCTCCTCCTTCACTCTTCATGTTTAACATCATCTCTTACATGATGCATGTGCCAGAGGTGAGCTGACACTGCTGCTGTCCTTAAAATGAAGGTGAACGGCTCCAAAATATCCTGGCCATACAAAGCAGGAGCCCAAGGGCTGTTGGCTCTTCTGAGATGAGATTTTGGGGACATTTGACAACTTTTGTCAGCATGTCAAAGGCTCTCTACCAGCCTCCATCTCCCAGCCAACACTGCTGGCTGCTGCTGCAGGGGAAGCTTCAGGCCCTAGTGTGCAGGAACAGCAGCACTGGGGACAAAGGTGGCATTGCCAACGGTGGCCGGAGAGTGGCAGAGAACCCTCCCTGTCAGCCCTGCCCACAGGAAGGTTGGGAGAGGCAACAGTGCTGGCAAGGGGCACATTGCCTGGAGCATTCCTGTCACAGCTCCAGCACCCTGGGCCAGGCACAGCGGGCCTGAAGGACAGCCTGAAGGCGCACGGCTTTCTCTCCCAGAAGGGACCCTGGGGACACTGGTGGTAGCACCAGCACTGAGGCTGGGTTTTGCCCCAGGATGATGGTGGACACATGTGCAGAGTAAGAAAATTAACCCAGTTTTGGTGTCTGTTTTCAGGATTATTATGAATCCCAAAGTGGTGTTTTTGGTGGCAGCACCAAAGTGCTCCCAAGGGCAGGTGCAAAGGAGCCCTCCCTGAATGCTGCTGTTGGGACACAACACCTGCAGATGCCTGCCTGGATGTAGGGGTGTCGTGCAGAGCCCCGTCGTGCGGAGCCACCTGCTCTGGTGCTATTGAGGGGTGATGGTGGCATTCATCACTGTGCTGAGCCAAACAGCCCCTACAACCTTCTTGGTTCAGTGGAGAAAGGGGGGAAACCCTCGTGAGATAAACACAGGAAATGCATGCATTTTGTACCAGAGTCACCAAATCATCCCAGTTTCAAAGGCTGCCTCCGGACTCCACAGCTCAGCTTCTGTGCTAATTAACATCTTTATGGAAGGCAACTTCTCCCAAGGGGGCATTTGTTTGATTATTATTATTTACTTAGAGATAGCCCAGCTTTCTTCCCAACTTTAACCAACTATGGAAAATTAATTCTTAAAAAGCAGCTGACGCTGCCTGCTCTCCTGCCCCTGCTGGTTTTCCTCCTGGGCTGGACGGGGACACTCTGGCTGCAACAGGAGGGCAGGGCAAGCTTCTGGCACTGCCTGCTGCCTCCATGCCAGCTCACCCTTTTACAAATGCCGAGGAAAACTCCGGTGTTTCAGAGCAGTTGTACAACACTGACCTTGCAAGCACAGGGGATTAACAAACCCCCCCAAACTAAATGCCTCATTTTCTGCTCCTGCAGTGATGCACAGGGCTGCTTCCCACCCAGCCATGCTCCTGCTCTCCCCACTGCCTGGGGCAGAATGCACATGGAGAATGTATGGGATGCTGGTGCCCGCAGCAGCCTGGGCAATGGGCGTCAGGCCCTGAGCTGCAGCTCTGGCATGGGCAGCTCATGCCTGCTGGGGGTGATTTATTCCAGGGGCCATCTGGACCTGGGGGACAATGTGGTCCCGTATCCTGGTGACCTGGCTCATTAGTCACACCCTCGCAGCTTGACCTCTCTGTCTTCCCTTGAGTATGGTGGGACAAGAGCATCCCCTTCTCACCTCCCTTTTGGCGGCCCATTGCCCCCCCATGCCCAGTTGGTGGCACCTTGTGCCTTCCCCACCACCCTCCATCTCCATCACTGTCACCATCGCCATCATCATCACCTTCCCTCACCATGTTTCCTGCGATTGCTCAGGCAGAGTGATTATGAGGGCACGTGCAGGGAGGGAAGGAGCCTGGCGACGATTAGCGGCGGTGGCTTTATGGCAACAGGCACACAACTCATTCGTTTCATGTTTTGCAGAATATAAAAGCGCCGAAACATTTTAATTTTAAATTCTTATCACTGAATTTACTGCTTTTCTCTCGCAATGATTTGTGTTGCTTTTTAATTTTTACAGTCTCTACAGAAGCCAGATGCTACTGCCTAGGGCCAAAATAATAAAAACCCGCTGCAGTCGCGAGTTACAGAACAAAAAGGAAACGCGCGGCTGACAGAAGTTAATATCTCAATTTAACAGTGCTGCTCCGCTAATGATCCTTTGATATGTGTTTATTTAGAAAGGTCTGATCTTGACCTTGAAAGCAAACTAAACCGCAAAGTCTTTATGAGAGGAGAGAAAGACTTTATTTATAGACTGGCTTTGCGTCAATCACGGCGGCAGCTGGACCCGCGCTGGGTGAAGCTCTGCGGTTGCCTGTGGGCCCAAACGGGGAATTCAATGGGAAATGTGTTTCTGGGTGGGTGTGGGATCAGCTGCCATGGGGGACCGCAACGTGTCCCCCATCTCTAGGGCAGGATGCTGAGCCCACCATGGAGATGCAATCCAAGGTCTCTGGGTAGCTCCAGGCCTGTGAGGGATGCTCCTGGGGGACAGCACTGGTCCAGACACACCCCTGACCCCAGAACAAGCCACCCTGGAGCACTGCATGCCTGACCCCTTCTTCCAGCACTGGAAAGTGCCACCTCTGCTCCCTGGTCTGCTCCCTGAATGTGGTCCCCAGGCTTTGGAAGGAAGGGACGTACTCAGCATCATCCCAGCCCACACTGACATAGCCTGAGCAGGCTTTCCTCCTCTTCCTGAAGAAACCAAGTGCTACACAAACCTGTCAGAGGGAGTTTTTAAGGGCAAATCCTTTTTATTGCATTTCCACCTCCTGGCTGGGGGAGGTGGGAGGTTCCTGAGCTTTTAATGCTTCTAGCCTGGAATTGCACTGCAGACACTTCACACCTATGGTGCACTGGGCTCTCCAGCCCAATTTCCATTTCTTCAGGCCAAACAGTTGTTTGAAGCCCTTTGCAGTCCCTAAAGCCTTCTGGCTGAAGCTGAAGGCGCATCCTCCCTGCAAAGCTGTAACCCTCAAAGCCTTTTTATTGTACTGAATATCTGTCAAAATATATCAATACATATTAGACCCATTCAGGCAGCCTCACTCACGATCATCCTTGGAAAAAACCGTCACTCAGCTGTTTCAGCCCTAAAGATACTGATGGAAAACTGCCCCCTTTCCTGGCAAAACACATCACCTGGCCAAAATGCAGTAATCTGGTATATGAACATCTATGTGCAACACTTCCCCTTTGTGCTGCTTTCCCCTAAGCTGACACCACTCTGGAGATGTCACCACCCCTGCCATTCCCAAGGAAGCTGAGCATTGCGGGACCACCTCTGCCCTTCCTGAGGGCCAGTTTCTCTGGGGCAACCGGTGGCAAATCATGGCAGCATTTCTGGCCATTGCGTCAGATGGGAAGCTGCCACCTACACACTTACTTGTCATCACCGCACCAGCTTCCCAGATTTCCTCTTCCCAGTTGGAATTTGGACTGAAACCAGCTGAAAAAACAATTTGACTTTCTGCTGAAAACCCAGCGTATTTCCCCCACTGCTTCTGAACCGTGGTTCAACTGATGTGCTAGAAACTGCTCCATCTCCCAACAATGAGGAGACCGAGGGATCTTCCCGAGGGAGACCACTATCACCATCACCACTGCCATCATCCCATCCGGCACAGAGCACCACGCGCCCACTGCCAGTCCATTCACTCGTGCATCTCTCCTGTTCAGGGTGCACCATTCCAGCATCCTCCAGTCCCACGGAGCTGTCGTGAAGCCCTGGTTCACACCCCATCCAACAAAATGACCTTTTTGGTGCTGAGGCAGCTGCCTGGCAGAGTCTGGCCAGTGGAGTGACCGGCTGCCGTGAGGCACAAAGCCGGGACTCGCAGCATCTGCTTATTATTCCTGCACCCCCATCATTAAAAAAAGAGAAAAGATGAAAAGGCCCCCTCGGCAAAGCCGGGGAGACGTGGAGCGGCACAGAGCGCAGCCTGGCCCCCAGTTGTTGGGGGGTTTTTATACAGCGGGGAGACGTGAATCCTGGGGGACAAAAGTAACTGCTAAGGTAAGTTAAACCTTGTCGAGATGAACTTTCCTGCTACTTTTAATTAAAAGTTCTTTGGAATTAAAAAGGACACTATTCAGGAAAGGCTGAAAAAAAAAATTCATTGACACCAGCCCGCCCCCCTCCCCTTTTTCCCAAGGAAAAGAAAAAGCTGTTTTTGTGTGTCTGCTCACCCAGCCCGCACTGTACAAAAGGAAGCGGATTTGCAGCAAGACACATGAGATGACCCCCTGACCCCGAGCCGCTGAAAAGTCCTCAATGGCATAAATACCAGATAATCAATCACATACCAGGAGGGCCGGTCCCCCTGCCCTCGCCCCCGCCGCCGGGTTTATGAGAGATGCACTGTAAACGGACACCGGCTCCTGACGGGAGGCCCCTCTCGGCATTCCTCTGCTGGACCAGGAGACCCCGGCCGCCTCTGAGACCGTGTTTCATCCCTCTTTTATAAAGCCCAGCATGGAAATGCTGAGCATCCTCAAGCTTGCCATGGCTGATCCCTTGTGCTCCGGAGCAAAGGGGGACCGAGATATCTCTTTGTGCTCTGAAGAGATGGCCAAGCATCCTCCATGCCACCACAGGACAGCACATGGCCAGCACCGAGTTGGGCATGCAGAAACCAGGGAGAAACCAGCCCCATTTACAGAAGGCTTTGCTTTTTGGGGGGCTGGCTTTGTGATGCCTTCGTGGGTTCTAGCAGTGACTACCATGTCATGCTGTGTTCCCTTATGGGGCTCCGACCAGCACCCTGAATGCCAGCAGAGGAAGGCTGCTGAGTCCCTCTGGTGCTCCAGGGCAACAATGGATGTTAAAGCTTTCAGGGGAGGGAAGGGAAAAAACTTGATGCGATACCGCACTGGTTCAGTTAAACGGGGAGCCACTTGGCAACTAAATTTGATAATGCTTTTGTCCACGGGTCAGAGGTTAAATATGTTCACACTAATCCCCTTCATCTAGAATTAAAGGACAAGAAAGATTTCTCCGTAGCTTAGCAAGAGGGCTTTTCTCATCGTGCTTTAAATAGTATTTGCACAGGAAAATTAAAGGCGGACCATTGGCCCCGATGCCATAGTGGCTGCACGGCTCTGCCACGCTCCCATCTCCTCGCTTGTTTTGGTGAATCCACCAGCTTGCACGATGACTGGCCTCATCACATTTCCCCATGTGTGCACCAAGGAGCACAGGGAATTCTTGCTGCCATTTGATGTCAAGGTGGCAGAAGCAGACGTGGTTTGGGAGGCAGGGAGATTCCCGGCTGCAGGAATGCGCGCCAGGACTCGGATTTCAAGCGCTGTCACAGGACATTACTGTCAGACAAAGGGGCTCTGTGCTGTGCCCCTAGGACCCACTGCCCCCAGACCCTCTGTGAGCTGGAATCGGCACCTGAGCATCCAAAATCCACTCTCGCACCCAACAGAAAATCTGAGAAGCATCAACTGTCCGTCACAGCACAGCACGGCCGGCGCTCCCTCCCCCCGCAGGACTGCAGAGCCGAGGCGAGCACGGGAGGGATAATTACCTCTAAGCGTACTTAATACTACAGTGCATTATCTCTAGCTATGAAGAAAAGCATGATCTGGAGGTATTTCCCCCCAAAGCCTCGTTGGGCTGCTCTTGGAAAACCCTCCTGAGTCCTGTGAAACGGTAATAGAAAGTCACAGGCAGCCCAGAAAGACGTCAGGTTGGTTTTGGTAAGGAAGTGTGCCAACTGCTTGTGCTGGCTGCTTGCGCCAGGCATTGCTCTGATCAAGCTGTGGAAGAGGATGCAGCAGGACAAGCCACAAACAGCATCTCCCAAATCCACTGTTGGAGCAGGGACATTGCAGATGGCTGATGGTGGCCAGTGGCACCACTGAGACAAGCCCCAGCCACCGGCAGAGTCATACCAGCATCCTAGCGGTGCGCGGGCCTGACCATTAATCGCGGTGCCACACTGAGTGTGAGGCAAACAGAATTCGTGTTTCAGAGTGATTTATAGCTCACATCACCAAACTCATGTGTTACGTTCCACTTGCTCAAAATCTGTCATTTCCACACTGGAAGAAGCAGTGTGCCATACATCTGCAGCATCACTGCCAGGTTTTGGGCTGGAACCATTTTGAGGCAGAGAAAGCAAAGCAAATGTGAGGAGATTAGGACAAACATGTAATAGATTGGACTCAGTGTACATTTGCCAAGAACAGGGGTGGTGTGTGCCTGTGTGACAGCGCAGCTCCGGCGCAATGCCCCCTCCACCTCCTCCAGGCTCCCACGCATCCCTTGGCAAACCCAAGCCAGTAACGGGGTTGCTGGGATGTTCCTCCATGGAAAAACATTGAGAGCTCTGGCATATAACACAAGAATAATTTTAAAATTTAAAAAAATCCCTGTGTGGTCGTTGAGCAACACTTGCCATGGGACTCAGCACGAGGGCATCCTGCCACCTCTGTTCCTGGGTTCCTGCTCTCACACACCAGATCTTTCTCCCTTTGTACCTCCGCTTATACTGCACAACTGTTTTGAATCTCTAAAATAATGTGACAAGTTAATGATGGCACAATTATCTAAATGTTTAACAGACATGTTATCTAAGTGAATCGGATTGAGATTCCATCCCGCTGACAATAAACATCAATGGGAGAGCAGAAAGTGATAGGCAAATTATCGCCAACCCTGCAATTTCAATGCTATTAAATTTGGAGGAATAACAGCCCTGAGGCCTGTAAACTCTGAATAAAATAGACCCTTGTGTTTGGCCAACTATTAAATCAAAACGCTACCAACATTCCGGCAAAAGAAAAAAAATGGGGGGGAAGAAAAGGGGGAAGATATAGAGCTTTTAAATTTTCAGTTACATGCTGGTTTTATTAACTCTTTTCTGCTACTGGTGTCTCAGGGCAGAGGATAAGAGGGATATGAGGGATGCGAGGATGGTACGTAGGAAGGGAATGCTCCCGGGGATGTGGGCAAGGGAGAGCGAAGGGTGCTGTGCATCCTTGGTGGCGTGGCCGGGGGCACGCCAACCCCACAAATCAAAAAGCCAAGTACTTGCCAAAGCAAACGTGCTCTGTATTAGGTGTCGATCATGCCCACGTGAAATTGGGTCAGGAGTAAATCTGTGCTGTCCCGCTGACTGACACCGGCTGCCGCGCGCTAACTGCCTTGGCACACGGGAGGAAACTCGAGACGAGTCACCTCTGATATTTATAAACGTTGGCACGAGCCCAAAACCCGTTAGCACGAACACCGCTCCTGTGCACATCCCGACTCCCAGCGGTGCTGCCTGGGGGTACCGAGGCTGCCATCTCAACCCATTCTGTTTTTTCCTCTACATTTGAGAAGAAGGATAAGGAATTTTCCATGCTCTCCCCACCAGCACCAAGCTTGTGCTGCTGGCAGATGAGCCAAAACAGTTGCTGCTTTTCCTATTGCGGCGGGACAGGGGCCAAGGACAGCGCACACCCGGAGAGGGCGTCCCGGCCCCGTGTCGACGGGGCTGCACGCAGTACTGCCAGTGCTGCGCTTACAAGCAGGAACCACTTTTTTGTATTTATTCTTGTTTTTTGCCTTGTCTCAGGAAGTGGGGTGTTTGATGCAGCACATGTACAACAGCCTGGCTCTGTGTTACTGTCATTTGAATCAGCAGGGAGGGCAGTGGGAAAAGAAATAACATAAAGGAGGTCCTGGGTGCTGACAGTCCACTTGAGAAACAGTGCCATATGCTGAAAGGAAACCCCAAGAACCATTCATCTCCTGCACAAAGCTCTTGTGGAGAGGTCCCACATCTCCCCTGAACACTGTTTTTGAGTAATGTGGGTGGATTTGGTCAGCCTGTACCAGACACCCTACTCAGC